>CM077785.1:35245193-35485193 GCA_039737535.1 Lagodon rhomboides
ATGTGAGGCATTGATCTGTTTTATAAATCATCATCGTAGAACAAGCAAGAGTTCAGCTCCTACTGTTGGACATGAAATGGATGCAGACACACAACCAAGAAGAAGAAGAAGAAGAAGAAGAAGAAGAGAAGGAGGAGGAGGAGGAGGAGGAGGAGAAGAAGAAGAAGAAGAAGAAGAAGAAGAAGGAGGAGAAGGAGGAGGAGGAGGAGGAGGAGAAGAAGAGAAGGAGGAGGAGAAGGAGGAGGAGAAGAAGAAGAAGAAGAAGAGGAGGAGGAGGAGGAGGAGGAGGAGGAGGAGAAGGAGGAGAAGAAGAAGGAGAAGGAGGAGGAGGAGGAGGAGGAGGAGGAGGAGGAGAAGAGAAGAAGGAGGAGAAGAAGAAGAAGAAGAAGAAGAAGAGGAGGAGGAGGAGGAGGAGAAGAAGGAGGAAGAAGAGGAGAAGGAGGAGGAGGAGGAGGAGAAGAAGAAGAAGAAGAAGAAGAAGAAGGAGGAGGAGGAGGAGGAGGAGGAGAAGAAGAAGAAGAAGAAGAAGAAGAAGAAGAAGAAGAAGGAAGGAGGAGGAGGAGAAGGAGGAGAAGAAGAAGAAGAAGAAGAAGGAGGAGGAGAAGAAGAAGAAGAAGGAGGAGAAGGAGGAGGAGGAGGAGAAGAAGAAGAAGAAGAAGAAGAAGAGAAGGAGGAGGAGGAGAAGAAGAAGAAGAAGAAGAAGAAGAAGAAGAAGAAGAAGAAGAAGAAGAAGAAGAGGAAGAAGAAGACGAAGAAGAAGAAGAAGAAGAAGAAGAAGAAGTGCACAGAGGTTCGTCAACATCGCCACACAGCTGTGAGCATTTATACTTCCAGTATTAAATCGTCTTCTTCAGGACAACATGATGCTCATTTAATAGCTTCCCACCGTGAGCGTGATGTCAGAGGAAAATGGCCGCCGTGTCTCTGGCCTCTGGATGACGTCACGGTGGGTTTACACTCGGGATAAAACACTTCACCTCTGATAAAGAGCAGCTCAGCCACTCCTTCAGGTGTGTTTCTCACAGCGAGAAGAAGACAGTTGTAGCAAAATGCTGATTCTCACAGACGAAGTGAAGTGAAATGAATAACTGAAGGTCGCAGCCGTAATTCACACGGGAATAATGTGGATAACAGAAGAAGAAGGCGTGATGAAGGAAGATGACAAACACAGAGTCAGAGGAGGAGGAACAACCAGACAGACGAAGAGATAAGTGAGGTGATGCAAGGTGAGTGAAGGAGGGAGGAAGGAGGGAGGAAGGAGGGAGGAAGGAGGTAGAGAGGAAGGAGAGGACGCAGAGAGAGAGGGAGGACGAAGAGGAGGAGAAGAAGGCGAGCATCAATCTGAGCTCATTATCATTTGGCTTCGGTGAATCTAGGACACAGCCAAGCACACAGTCCCCACAGAGTGCTGCACACACACACACACACACACACACACACACACACACACACACACACACACACACACACTCTCCATCTCATATGATCCGTCCGTTGGCTGCTAATGCTTTTCTGTGTGAACCAAAACAGGAAAAAAAAAACAGAAAGAGAAAATCGATGCTTCTCGTCCAGCGAGAGAGAAACCGTGAGTGTTTCTCACCGAGGAAACATCCCATAATGAGCGTCTCCTTTCAGACGCCCACCGGCTCTCAGCGCCTCTTCACACGGCCGCGTCCCAGAGCGGAAGGGAAGAGAGGATCGGCCTTGTTTTTCTGGTCGATGGCGACGATGATGATGATGATGATGATGATGATGCATATTTGGAGTTAGAGGAAGGTTGTTGTGTTTCTGTCGGGGACGTGAACTCCCTCAGAGCCCTCGTGTGACTACGAGCTTCAACTCAAGAAGAACCATGTGGTAAATTAACCTCTCGTCTCTTATGAAGTCGTGTTAGTAGATGCCTGTTTTAAACCTGCAGCTCCGTTCACACAGGCGGGAATAATGTGCCGTTATTCTTCCCGATCGTCTGTGTGAAAGTTACAGAGGAGGAATGAATGGAGAGTTTCGCAAACAGAGGCGAGACGGCGTCCGTGTGAAAGGAAAAGCCGTTCAGTCTGACAACTGAACAGATCCTTCACTCGCCAAAATAAAAGAGAAATGTCCCACTGTCCCACGAAATGTGTCTTATTTCTGACCTGGGCCTCTTCAAATCTAAATTAAAAACATATTTATCTAGGATGGCTTTTAATACCCAGTAGTGTTGTGACACTTTTAATTTTATTGTTTTTATCATTGGTATTATTTTATTCTACTTTAATGTTTTTATTGTTTTTATTTTACTATGAATTGTAAAGCACTTTTGATTGTTGTAAAGGGCTGTATAAATAAAGCACATTTACATTTACTTTCACCTTGGGCTGCTCGATTATGGAAAAAATCATAATCTCGATTATTTTGGTCGATATTGAAATAACGATTATTTAAACGATTATTTTTGAGTTTGGAAACATGATGCATTTATTAGCATTTCTCTCCCAAAAAAAACGCTTTGTTTGTGTTTTATTTTGAAAAGTGACAAGTGAAAACATGTTATTGTTTTGGTGCGTGACTTCCTGTCTGCTATGTGCTAAATTCGGCTTATTGCTACGTCGTGGCTCAGATCCGCCAGAAATAGAAGTCCGTAACTCCTGTACAACGAAAAATGCCAAATAAATCGTTTCAACTTGATTATATTAGTTTGGAGATTGTTTGACCCAAAAATCTAAAATTTGATCTTTCACCCCACAGAGCAACATGACCACACAACAATAATGTGGAAGCAGTGATGAGGAAAATAATGTTGAATTTATGCACATCATCCTGTCTGTCATCTTGTCTGTCCCACCGATTTCCTCGTCACATTTCTGCCTGAAAAATGACGTCTGTCCCCGGCATTTTTAGATTTACAGATAGAAACGTAAACTCGCCAAAATAAAAGAGAAATGTCCCACTTTCACCCCACAGAGCAACAGGACCACACAACAGTAACGTGGAAGTAGTAATGAGGAAAATACCGTATTTCACCAATTAATCGCCTCAAACAGCCGCCTGGTTCTTTTAATCGCCTGGGGTCAGCACCCTTTTTGCGTATTAAACGCCCACCCGAATAACCGCCGGGGTGATTATTTGCATTATTTCTGCAGAAGTAAACAGTTGGCACTTCCGTTTTCTGTCAAAATAAGAGAAGTAGCTAACGTTAGAAAAGGGTGCACCGTAATCTTAGACGACCGACTGACTCTTATTGTGACAAAAAACAGGAAGTGTCAGAGAAAACGACGAGTTTAACGCCCCACCTTCACACAGCGGAGGACAGGTCAACACGGAGGAGAACGGACAGCAAATGGACATAAATGATAACGTAAGAAGGAAGAAAAATAAAAAGTATGACGCTACGTTTAAGCTTCACAATAATGGCCTGGTGCAGGTCTGTGTAGAAATAAATAAAGGCCTGCAGCGAATAGCCGCCTGGTTCTTTCAAACGCCCGGCTATTAATTGGTGAAATACGGTAATGCTGAATTTATGCGCGTCATCCTGTCTGTCATCCTGTCTGTCATCCTGTCTGTCCCACCAACTTCTTCGTCACATTTCTGCCTGAAAAATGGCGTCTGTCCATATGATTATAAACAGTCGGCGGAGACATTTTACGTACGTCACGCCTCTTTTGGTTCGTGCTGCATGAACTGACACACCGGAGCGGATTTATGTCGGCGCTGCTCGGTTCAGTGTGAACAAACACAGGCGGCTCCAAAGCGATCCAACCCAACTCAAACATATCTTAAAGACAGACGCCACAACTGCACCGTTTCACCTTCAGTTTCTCGTGGTTAGTAAGTTTGAACCGTGCTTTGACAGACGCTTTCACGGAGACGTAAGCGGAGACGATCTGTTGTGGAGCCTCGGTGCCAGACCTCATCACGATCACGACCGTGTGAGCCTGAACCGACTGACCCACAGAGGAAAACGCTGTCACAACTTCTTACCGCTCAACACCCAAACACACACACACCTGCACGCCGCTCGGCAGGTAACGACCCAGTTTGAAAAGAGCTGAGTGTGTTCAGTCTTTACTGTACACCTGAGCTAAAAATAGCTCTTCCTATATCACATTTAGGTCTGCAGCTGCTCCTTCCTCATCTAATGATCCACTTAGAGACGTCGGATGTTCTTATTGTTCTTCACTCGGTGTGTTCGCCTCATTTCCTGCCATTTTTTTCTGCACTGTACATGTTAAAGTCTGCAGTAATTAAAGGATAGTTAGTAGCATCCTGTTTTAAACCTGCAGGTCAGCTGTCAATGCACACGATGACATCAGCTCCGTTCACACAGGTGTGAATAATGTGCCGTTATTCTGCCCGATCGTCTGTGTGAAAGTTACAGAGGAGGAATGAGGGGAGAGTTTCGCAGTCTGACAACTGAACAGATCCTTCACTCGCCAAAATAAAAGAGAAATGTCCCACTTTCACCTAGGGCTGCTCGATTATGGAAAAAATCATAATCACGATTATTCAAACGATTATTTTTGAGTTTGGAAACATGATGCATTTATTAGCATTTCTCTCCCAAAAAAAACACTTTGTTTGTGTTTTATTTTGAAAAGTGACCGGATGTTATGTTGTTCTTTTGGTGCATGACTTCCTGTCTGCTATGTGCTAAATTCAGATTATTGCTACGTCGTGGCTCAGATCCGCCAGAAATAGAAGTCCGTAACTCCTGTACAACGAAAAATGCCAAATAAATCGTTTCAACTCGATGATATTAGTTTGGAGATCGTTTGACCCAAAAATCGAAATCACGATTAATTGCACAACCCTTGTTTCACCCCACAGAGCAACATGACCACACAACAGTAACGTGGAAGTAGTCATGAGGAAAATAATGCTGAATTTATACGCGTCATCCTGTCTGTCATCCTGTCTGTCATCCTGTCTGTCCCACCGAGTCACATTTCTGCCTGAAAAATAGCGTCTGTCCTCGGCAGTTCGTCTCATTTCCTGCCATTTTTTTCTGCACTGTACATGTTAAAGTCTGCAGTAATTAAAGGATTTTGTGGCACCTCTCAACACAAATCACAATCTGTGTTACGCTTATTCCTCTAAACGCCTGATCCTCTCTGTCTGTCTGTGAGCAAACAGGACGGATCAGGGAGATGAACATCACATTTTACTGTTAGTTTGTGCATCACGATCCTGTTTACAATCCCAGAAAAATCCCAGTGAGTTACCTCTGCACCGACTCCTCGTCCTCATGACGTCGTGTAGTTTTAGAGGATGAGTGGGAAAAAGCGAAAGCAAATTCAAAAGTTGAACTAATAAATAATAATATAAAAATAATAAATAAATGCAGCACTCTCCCGTCCAGACAAACAGCACAGGTGACTGGATTTTCGTGTCCAGAACATCAGCGGTAGAAGGAACATTGGCTTAAAGGCTTACGGAGACAATCGGGGTGAATGATCGGGCGTAGAAGACGTCACACTGTGAAAACCAGAGATAAGGATTTGTCTCCCGTCTCCTGCAGCAACCAAATCTTATCCGACTATTTGAAGTCGCCTAAATTTAAAAATCAACAGCCGTCCAACAGAGCGTTACATGACACGGGAATCCAATTATTTCAAGAAGCAGACAACGTTTCTGCGTGTTGGATCCTTTAATCCGGACTTTAACGTAACCGAAGTCAGACACATGTTTTTATTTCCTTGTCCGCTTATCATCGAGTGAGACGGACAGAAATACAGAAAGGCAGGAAGACAGATGGATTGAAGGGCAGACAGACAGACAGACAGACAGACAGAGAGGAGACAGACAGGTATGGACAGGTGAGCAGATGGAGGAGAGAGCGACACATCGACAGGCAGGAAAAGGCGGACAGACGGCGAGCGAGAGACGAGTCTGTGACCTTTTCTAGCATTCAGTTTAAAGATCAGAGACATCAAAATAGATTTTTCTTCCTCTTCTGGTCCTCACACACACACACACACACACACACACACACACACACACACACACACACACACACGCTATCGAACGCAGTTGTCTCGTCTCGCTCTGTTTGACATTTTAACATTTTTGATCCGGGGTGTGAATATTTATGTGACCCTCGTCACGCCGCCGCCCGCTGTGTGAGTCTGTGTGATGCTAATAACAGAGCCGCATTAATCAGCGGCTAACTACACCGAGGCGCACGCCCCGGCGCCGACGACCCGACCGAGGTTGGACGGTGCCATATGCCGACGGGCCCGACTCTTTCATCTCAGGATCCTGCGAGAGGACACATTTTTAGCTCGGCCAGCCCCGGCGGGAATCGAAGCCGCAGCGCTGCCAGCGTCAGAGCGTTCGTTAGCTTCTGACCGCACAGCCACTCAGGTCCTGCATCCTCCCGACTTAATGTGCAGTCAGGCTTCATCTGAATCCCCCAGCGTCCCCCTGTTTTATATAGAAACTATAGCTAACAGCTTCCTGTCCTCAGAGAGAGAAAGTGTGTGTCATCACGATGTACTGACGTTCACCTTCAGCAGAAACATGCATCACGGTGAGATTCAGGTTGATAGTTCAGCACATTTAAAGACGACACTGTGGAATTATTTCTCCCATCTAGTGGTTAAATGTTATTCTGCATCCAAACGAATCCTGCTCTCTAGCGCCTCGCGTTTTCAAACGTGCGTTGCAGCCTGTTGGAACTACGGCAGGCGGGATGTGTCAAGATTCAAGAAGCTGTGACAACAACATGTCTTCAAACAGCACTTCATCAAGTTTAGTTTCGGGTGATGAGGTACGTTATTTCAAACAGACTTCAAACTGCAGCTGACGAGCGCGTCTGGCTAAGCTCCTTCTCCGTTCCACAGTCACGCTGGCTCTGAGTGAAAACGCCTTTAGCCTTATCTGTACCACGTAGAGCTTTTTGTCCCTCTCACCAGTTCATCGTTTTTTATAGAGCGGAAGGACATGGAAGCCTCCGTATGAAAAACTTCCCATAAGGAATGAATGGGACGGGGTCAAAAAAGTCGCAAAATCATCGACGTTTTTCAAACATCTCCTGCTCTGGCAGACTTTGACCTAGAGACACCATTCAAACTTTAAAATGTAGGCACAAGTCTTATCTATTTGAGTTGTATTTGAACTTTCTTTCTACGATGTTTAGTTTTTGAACGGTGACCCTTAATTGATCGTGAGTGATTTCGAAAAAATTCAGGATTTTCAATGAGTGTGTATTGCGGAATGTTCGCGCAGCACCAACTGGCAGAGTGGGGGAGCCTGAAAAAAACTCTCCGAAAATGTTTCTTTAGATGACGATCCTAGCCACAGATTTCACACTACAATAGTGATATTTTCCAAGAACGTAGCCACACTTGTCTTCTGTCTGGCAACGTGTCCACTTTATCGGGAGGATGTACGGTTTTTGAATTATCTGCGTCTAACCGACACAAACTCCAGCAACTGCCCCATAAGCCCCAATGTTAAACGGGAAGAGGATTCTGGGAGAAAAGCAGAAACTGCCCTGCTTCTCTTCACGCCCAACTTCCTGCTTCACGTCACAATGTGTGATTCTTCCCTCAGGAGGAGAAGTGAGATTGTTGGCAGAGATCATTTTACACCAATGAGGACTTATTTATGAATGAAGACGCTGATTTGAGGTATTAAATTAATTGTCTAAGGTGACAAACTGAAGTATGACAACAAAGAAAACTACTGAACCAAACAAATAAAAGGACCTGAGAGTGAGAGAAACGCCTCAGATCCATCAGAGGAGTGTTCAGATCAGATCACATCAGATAAAATGTGTCTTAATCTAATAGAAATATAATCTTTTGTAGTTCAGTCCAACAGTTTTGGTTTCTGCTCACCTTGAAGACGAACATCTCCCGTCTGAAGAAGGCCACGGTGTTGAAGTTGCCGTCGCAGATGTTGGGTTTGCCGTTTCCGGGCAGCGCCGGCCGGTCGCCGGACGGCCGCGCCGGGCGGGAGTGTCGGTCGTGCTTGCGCTCGGAGGTCGGGTGCGTCCGCCGGGAAGGTAAGGTGGGCAGCGGCCTGGTGGGCTCCAGCATGGCCGTCGGGATGCCTGGTGAGAAACATCGATAAGGACATGAATCACTCCGGTGAGATGACCGACTTGTGTTTGCTCTGATGAACTTCATGAGTCAGTGTGTCGTCGACTGTCAACGTTTGTTTTCACGCTGGATCCTCTGAGACAGAAAAGGTTTAGTTCAGCAGCTGTTGTCTGACTTTTAACAAATTAATATTTCAACGCGTCCCCTCAGCAGTGCGACCGCTCTCTCAGTTTCACAATAAACTGCTTCGGTCTCGCTTTGAATTAAACCCCTCGACCGAGCGGACGTTTGGCATTTTCAGGTGGGACGAACAGGATCAACTCTCCTCAGATACAATAACAGGCTTTGTTATCCACACTGAACACCAGAGCGGCGGAGAAACACCGTCGACCGCACTGTTTCCTTCAACACTGACTCAAAATGTCACCCGTGTATTCTGACCTTTATTGTCGAGATGGTTTTTGTCGCGAAGGCTCCGAAGATAGAACCAGAACCACTTTAACTCCGGAACTAAACCGTCCGATCAATCAGCCTGAGTCGGTTATCTTGGTGTTTATGAAGCTAATGAAATATGAAACGTCTTCAGATGTGATCTGGATGAATCCGCCGACACGCTGTGACCCTGCAGCTTCGTCTTTTCTTTCCCTCTTTGTGTCTTTTTGCATCACAATAAACGTTACGCTTACGTTACAACAGAAGCTGTCAGGACGCTTTCAGACGAGACAGACGGCGTGTCAGGAAATGTTCCCGTCGTCTTTGTTCGCTTAAAGAAAGAGTTTACTGGAAAGTCGGGCGTCTTGTTGTGAAGCAGAACAAAGTGTCCCCGGTGTGAACACAAAGGAAAAGAGACACAAAGACGAGCGTTTTGTTTTTTAAGTGTTTTCTCTTTCCAGGCAGAGATTGAGCAGCGGCGTGCTGTTTATCAGCCTGACCCCGCTTCACATTCATATATATTCATGGAGTTCACTTCTCCAGAACTCAGCCACCATCAATAATGAATATCCAGCGCGTGTTTCGGCTTTCTGCAGAAGTTTTTCTGCCTTCAGGTCTGAAGTGAAGTCGAGTGTTTTCTCGCCTCAAGGCTCAGACTTACAGCCGTCAGATTCGTCCGTCCGTCAGCTTTTACTGTTCGTACTGGAGTCAGTCGAGCACGAGTCAATACAGGAAGTGAGGCACCATATAATCCGGTGTAACTGATCGTTTGATTTGATTATATTGATATCAGCCTCGCTGTTCGCTCTCTTACAGCTGAATCAGAGCTGGATCTCCTTCTGCTGCTTCACATTAAAACACCTCAGCTGGACAAACATACGGTGACTTTTATTTTTAAAGTCACAGGAAACACCAAAACTAAACAAGAGTCATTTTAGTTGATGTCGTCAGTGGATGAGATGTAAATCTGTCAGTGAGTCAGCAGCATGAAAAGCTGCAGACTGATGTTCAAACTGCTTCAATATCAAGTTAAACACCAAACTGAACAGAGTCAGAGTCCATTAATGAGAGTGAGCAGCACCACAGTCCATCAGGACAACTGTGACACATCGGGTTTGTATTTTTTAACCACTGAACTTTTCTTCTCTTAAAGTTTGACGTCAGAAAATTTAATAAAACAAAACTTTCGCTTTGCACAACTGGAGAAAAGACGTGAGGAGTGCATGGCTTTATCCCATGATCAGATTTTTTTTTTTTATTTTAAATATATGCAAATTAGCGCATATTTAATTAGATAATGCCTCATTTGCATATTCTAACATTAAAATACAATAAACTTGCAATACATTTTTTTCTCATCTAATGATAAGGGATCAACTGAGAAAGTTTCACGGTGATACCTATTATTTAAAAATGAGAGTGAGCAGCACTACAGTCCATCAGGACAACTGTGACACATCGGGTTTGTATTTTTTAACCATTCGACCAACTTTTCTTCTCTTAAAGTTTGAAGTCAGAAAATTAAATAAAACAAAACTTGCTCTTTGCACAACTGGAGAAAAGATGTGAGAAGTGCACATGGACTTTGTACTGAACCACCAACTAGCAGAACCGGAAACCCATCCAACCCGACCGACTGCGTGTGCAAAAATAAGGGAAGTAATGGAGTAATAATCAGACATTTTCATCCTTGAGCTGCAGAAATCTACTGCACTCGGTAATCGAACTCGTCAGGGCTTCCCCACACAGGCAGGCTGCTGGAGGAGAGGGTGAGTTGTGCTGTGTTTTTAATACAAATCCAGCAAAGCTAGCAGATGTTTGATGCTTCGTACTGTGTGCTGGGACTGTACATGTACTGTTGCTGAAGTTTGCTGCTGTTCTCACCATTAATTGTGGCTTTTTGATGGCGGTTTCTAGTTGGAGACATAAGCTGCAGTGTGTTGTTATCGTGCGGTCTTTTCTGAGGTTGCTAAAACTAGCTAAGCTAGCGGTCAGCTAACTTGACCTCTCGAGGGGGAGTCTTACTCGGTGTCACGGTGTGTTAGACCATGGATTAAACTTACACCGGAATATCCCTTTAAGTTTAGTTTAGTAAACATGTTCCAAATATCAGCGATCGATCAGTGATGTCTGCGAGAGATGTCGGTCTCATGTCCTTCAACAGACCAACAGAAGAACGACCCAGTTATCTTCATCATGCTGGAAACACAGCGGAGACAGAAATCATTTGCGTGTTAATCAATAAGCCGACTCACCGTAGATCTTCTGGATGCCCTGCAGGTCGTCCAGAGGCAGTTTGAAGTTGTGCGTGTCCATGTACTGATAGAACGGAGCCATGATGGCGCTGGGATCGTTGGAGTGCTCCAAACCCAACGCGTGACCCAACTCGTGGACCGCCACCAGGAACAAGTCGTTACCTGGAGACGAGACGGAGAGAGAGAGGAAGGAAGGAGGGAAACGTGAGAAACAAGAACAGATGTAGACAATCCATCAGGGAGGAGAGAAACATCATCACTGAGTCTTTAAAAAGCTTTTAAAAAGATCATCTCACAGCAGAAATCAGACGATAAAACAGAAAGAAGCCCGTCGAGCAGCTGGCAGGTGTTTCACTGCTTTTTCTTCAGTTCAATAAAAAAAACTCAGTTTCCCAACAAAAAAAAACCACAGCATCTCCCTCTTGTCTGAAACGGAACAAAGCATCCCCGGCGTAAACACAACGGAAAAGACCAAAGACTCGGCATCAAACGCGGCGCAGAAGTGAGCTAAAGTCGGCCTGTGATGCCGTCGACTCATCAGCGCTGTAATGTGAGTCTCACATCAAACGGAGAATTTGTGGCAAACGGAAACGACTGACAGAATCTGGAGCTCCGATTTTAAAGTCCGGCATGAAGCGCTTCTTCAAACGCCGCTGATGGACGGGGATTACTGCCTGTCTGTCTGTCTGCCTCCCTGTCTGTCTGTCTGTCTGTCTGTCTCCCTGTCTGTCTGTCTGTCTGTCTGTCTCCCTGTCTGTCTGTCTGCCTCCCTCCCTCCCTGTCTCCCTGTCTGTCTCTCTGTCTGTCTGTCTGCCTGTCTGCCTGTCTGTCTCTCTGTCTGTCTGTCTGTCTGTCTGTCTGTCCTCTCCACAACTGTTCATCCAGTCGACTTCACACGTGGTCGCTGAGGACCGGAGGAAGTGCCGTGTCGAGCGCGAGCTCTCGAGACCGATCGGCAGCAGCGTTACGTCCGCCAGACGTTCACATGATGTCGTATATTAGAAAGACATTTTAAGGGGACTTTTAGTTTGCTGATGGAGTCGTTAGATGTGTAGTGAAACTCAAACACTCAACATTTATCACGGTTAGGAAAAGATCCACCGTCTTTAAACTACAGCAGCCTGCCTCCCTGTGGAGCAGCAGCGTTTTCCCCCAAAGGGCCGAAAGGAAACGTAAACGTAGTGGTGGACGAAAGTATTGTGTTATAGTATGAAACACTTCTACGTTGTTTGACCTATCACACAGTTCAGAGAGCTGATGAACCACCAGCCCCTTTTAGATAGAAAAGGTGGCACATGTGCAGCAAGGTAAAGGCTGCAATGTGCCTCCTTGTCTGTCTAAAAGGGAGGTGTAATATTCCTCCTTTTCCAAACAGCCTCCACTTTTCCTCCTCTGGTAGGCGTCAACATGTGACGTGACGTGAAGCAGGAAGTTGGGCGTGAAGAGAAGCAGGTCAAATTTGTCTTCAAAATAAGAGCTTTACATTGCACCCCATCGGAGTTTAGAACTGGGTTCTTAGCGGGGGCTTTTAATTTGAAAGTAGCGACCGCTATTAGCTCGCCGCTACAACAACAAGCGGACAACCAAGACAGCTACAGAGAGCGAGGAGACGCTAGCATCTCCCGGATCTCAGCGGCTTTCCAGCTGCTCATCTTCGTGGATGAAGTGACGAACTGACTGCTGTGATCAGCTGTTTCCTGGTTTTAAAACTCCCGGCTGTGGGTGCGCAGCAGTGCACGTCATCCACACCTCCGCCCATCTCAGCATTTGCCGCCACATTGCCGCCTCGGATTTACAGCAATGGAGGCGCAAATAAGTGTAACGTTACCCTCCGAGGGGCAAAACTGGTGGAACAAAACAGACCACCAGTTTGCCGCCTTCTGTCTAAATCCGCAGAGCGAGCCGCCAAAAGGACGGCAGATTGGTGGCTTACTGCCCAGAATAAAAACGGCAACTGATTTGTTTTATTGACACGCTGTTCGTCCCTCGATGCTCCTGTTCGCAGTTAACTCTCATCGGCGACGTTTGGACGGACATCATCAGCCCCGTCCATCGTTTGGAGGAACCTCAGTGGTTAACCTCGTCTCTGAAGCGAGTACCTTCATTTCCTCATTAGAAGTCACATCGACTCTCCGTCATCTCCCGCTGACTTCAGTCCAGCTGACACCGCGGACAGGAAGTGACGTTCAGTGACGTAATGACCTTTATGTTTTATTTTTAGGTGACTTGGAACCAGCACCGCTCTGCTCAACACATCCACGACTTCAGACAGTTTAAATGTATAATTTATATTCAGTTTACTGTCAAAGACAACTTAGAAAGACAACACTGACTTTAGAAAAGATTTAGAAGCAGATTCATTTTGAGTTGACGGACAGAAAGTTTGATCGACTTGTGACTAAACTGATAAAAGTCATTCTGGTCACTAAACAGCTCGTGTGTCGACATCTGGACTTTATCTGGTGCGACTCGGTTCTGTAAATCTGTTAAATGATATTCATTGATCAGAATCTGAAGCGCTCAGAGAGGAGGACGACTGTGATTCAGACACAGGTTGAGGTACGTTACGTCACACTTGTCCTCCCTGTTCTGACGGATCAGAACCACAGCGAGCAGGCGAACACAGAACCGTGTTGTTCTGAATGTCGTGTGCTCCTGAGGGGTCTGATCTGAAACCAGCCTCTCTGTCATAATCTTAAGAGCCGAGATCTGTGAGCCGCCGTCAGACGCTTAATGACTTCTTAGAGCTCAAATTAATACATTTCATCAGCTCTGTAATTGGTTTGACTCTGTTTGAACCTAATTACAGAACGTAATTATCTTTTTTTCTTCACCCGGGCAGGTCTGCCTGAAGATTACAGCCTCGGTGGCCGGCAGCTGACTTCTAGACTCGCGTAGCTGTTTCTTTTAGTTCCTTTGTTTTTCATTTTCTTCTTCTGTTTCTCTGTCTGAGGTAAAACAGACTGATCAGCATGTAATCAACAGTTTGCCTTCAACAAAGCTTTAATCACAGTCGACGCTCAGAAAACACGTTTCCCTCCGACGTTATTCTCCTTCAGCGGGTTTGATAAAAACAGATGAAGGAGAAAAACATCTGCAGTCGTTGATTTCCATCTGAATTATTGATGATTGGCAGAACAATATGTGTGCAGTCAGTGTGATTCTTCAAAAAGCTTCGGCTTCACAAGAGTTTTCTTTAAAATGAAGTGTGGAGGATTGATCAGAGAAACAGCTTCAACATGAGGGTTTTATTGTCATACGGTGGAATAAATAATGTTTCAGAGGCTTTTTTTAAAAGGAAAACTGTTGATATTAACGTCCAAAGACTGATGTTGGTTTAATATTCTGATAATCATCCGTCCAGGTTTTATCTCTGATTTACCTCCAAACCCACTGCTGCTGTTTCTTTCATCCGTCTGACTTCTTTTAAACTCAACACAGCTCTCCTCCTCCTCCTCCTCGTCCTCATCCTCCTTCTCCTCTTACTTCCTCCTCCTCCTCCTCCTCCTCCTCCTCCTCATCCTCCTCCTCCTCTTCCTCCTCGTCCTCATCCTCCTCCTCCTCCTCCTCCGTCCTCATCCTCCTCGTCCTCCTCCTCCTTCTCCTCTTACTCTTCCTCCTCCTCCTCCTCCTCGTCCTCCTCCTCCTCCTCCTCCTCCTCCTCCTCATCCTCCCCCTCCTCCTCCTCTTCCTCCTCGTCCTCATCCTCCTCCTCCTCTTCGTCCTCCTCCTCCTCTTCCTCTTCCTCCCCCTCCTTCCCCTCCTCCTCATCATCCTCCTCCTCATCCTTGTTCTCCTCCTCATCATCCTCCCCCTCTTCCTCCTCCTCATCCTCCCCCTCCTCCTTCTCATCCTCCCCCTCTTCCTCCTTCTCCACCTCCTCATCCTCCTCCTCATCTTCCTCCTCGTCCTCCTCCTTCTCCCCCTCATCCTCCTCGTCCTCCTCCTCATCATCCTCCTCCTCTTCCTCCTCGTCCTTCTCCTCCTCTTCATCCTCCTCCTCCTCCTCTTCCTCCTCCCCCCTCCTCCTCATCCTCCTCCTCTTCCTCCTTGTTCTCCTCCTCCTCGTCCTCCTAATCCTCCTCCTTGTCCTCCTCCTCTCCTCCTCGTCCTCCTCCTCCTCTCCTCCTCGTCCTCATCCTCCTCTCCTCCTCGTCCTCATCCTCCCCTCCTTCCCCTCCTCCTCATCATCCTCCTCCTCATCCTTGTTCTCCTCCTCTTCCTCCTCCTCTTCCCCTCCTCATCCTCCCCCTCCTCCTCCTCCTCCTCCTTTATCTCTCTCCTCCTCATCCTCCTCCTCCTCCTCCTTCCTTTATCTCTCTCCTCCCTCCGCCTCTCTCTCTTCCATGTCGCAGGAAAGATAAAGATGATTTAACAGCACAAGTCGTTCACTTCCTGGTTGGCGGCTGGAGGGATTTCCCAGAGGGCTCTCTGTTTGTCTGCCTCTTCCTCGTGGTCGGTCTATAGTCTGCCTCGACGCCCCGCGGCGACGATAACAGCTTCCTCTGTCGTGTTTGCCCCTGCAGTCGCCTGCTCGCCTGCGATAAAGATGATGTTTGATATCGCTGTGATGAAGCCCGTCTCTCAAGTAATCCCAGCCTGACGCGTCCACAGAGCTCGCTTTGTTCGGCTCGAGCGCTCCTCAGCCGAGTCTTCCTTCTTCTGCCAGAGATGAGTTTCTGCATGCCGGAGATCGTTCCGTACACGCGGCGCCTCAAATTAACTTCCTGGCTCACCTGCAGAGTTCTGTACACGAAGAGAACCCGCCCAGAACCTTTTTTCTTTCTTTGCAGCTAAAAACATTAGCATGTCGCTCGTTTAAGGGTGAAACCGTGATGGATTCTCATATTTTTTCCACCTAATTACAGAGAACATCAAGTCTCTTCTGAAGCGATCCGACATGTGTTCACATTCACCGGGTCAGATAACAAAACCACTGAGACAAGTAAGCAACATCAAAGTGTTGTTAAAGTCCGTCATCCTCCTCCTCCTCCTCCTCCTCCTCCTCTTCCTCCTCCTCCTCCTCCTCGACCTCATCCTCTTCCTCCTCCTCCTCCTCCTCGACCTCCTCCTCCTCCTCCTCCTCCTCCTCCTCGACCTCATCCTCTTCCTCCTCCTTAATCATCCTCCTCCTCCTCCTCTTCCTCGTTCTCCTCCTCTTCCTCCTCCTCCTCCTCGACCTCATCCTCTTCCTCCTCCTCCTCCTCCTCATCCTCCTCCTCCTCCTCGACCTCATCCTCTTCCTCCTCCTCCTCCTCGACCTCATCCTCTTCCTCCTCCTCCTCCTCCTCCTCCTCATCCTCCTCCTCCTCGACCTCATCCTCTTCCTCCTCATCCTCCTCCTCCTCAACCTCATCCTCTTCCTCCTCCTCCTCCTCCTCGACCTCATCCTCTTCCTCCTCCTCCTCCTCATCCTCTTCCTCCTCCTCCTCCTCGACCTCATCCTCCTCCTCCTCCTCGTCCTCATCCTCTTCCTCCTCCTCGACCTCATCAGCTTCCTCCTCATCCTCTTCCTCCTCATCCTCCTCCTCCTCGACCTCATCCTCTTCCTCCTCCTCCTCCTTCTCCTCTTCCTCCTCATCCTCCCCCTCCTCCTCCTCGACCTCATCCTCTTCCTCCTCATCCTCCTCCTCCTCAACCTCATCCTCTTCCTCCTCGACCTCATCCTCTTCCTCCTCATCTTCGACCTCATCCTCTTCCTCCTCATCCTCCTCCTCCTCAACCTCATCCTCTTCCTCCTCCTCCTCCTCGACCTCATCCTCTTCCTCCTCCTCGACCTCATCCTCATCCTCCTCCTCCACCTCATCCTCTTCCTCCTCCTCCTCCTCGACCTCATCCTCTTCCTCCTCCTCGACCTCATCCTCTTCCTCCTCCTCCTCCTTCTCCTCTTCCTCCTCATCCTCCCCCTCCTCCTCCTCGACCTCATCCTCTTCCTCCTCATCCTCCTCCTCCTCAACCTCATCCTCCTCCTCCTCCACCTCATCCTCTTCCTCCTCCTCCTCCTCGACCTCATCCTCTTCCTCCTCCTCCTCCTCCTCACCTCATCCTCTTCCTCCTCCCTCCTCCTCATCCTCTTCCTCCTCCTCCTCCTCCTCGACCTCTTCCTCCTCCTCCTCCTCCACCTCATCAGCTTCCTCCTCATCCTCACCCTCCTCCTCCGACCTCATCCTCCTCCTCATCCTTCTCCTCATCCTTCTCCTCCTTCAATCATCCTCCTCCTCTTCCTCCTTGTCCTCCTACTCCTCGTCCTCCTCCTCGACCTCATCCTCTTCCTCCTCCTCCTCCTCCTCCTCCTCCACCTCATCCTCCTCCTCCTCCTCATCCTCCTCCTCCACCTCATCCTCTTCCTCCTCTTCCTCCTCATCCTCCCCCTCCTCCTTCTCCTCGACCTCATCCTCTTCCTCCTCATCCTCCCCCTCCTCATCCTCTTCCTCCTCCTCCTCCTCAACCTCATCCTCTTCCTCCTCCTCATCCTCCTCCTCCTCCTCCACCTCATCCTCTTCCCTCCTCCTCCTCTTCCTCCTCCTCCTCCTCCTCCACCTCATCCTCTTCCTCCTCCTCCTCCTGCTCCTCCTCCTCCTCCTCATCCTCTTCCTCCTCATCCTCCTCCTCCGACCTCATCCTCTTCTTCCTCCTCCTCCTCCAACCTCATCCTCATCCTCTTCTTCCTCCTCCTCCTCCACCTCATCCTCCTCCTCCTCCTCCTCCCTCCTCCTCCTCCGACCTCATCCTCTTCCTCCTCCTCCTTAATCATCCTCATCCTCCTTCTCCCCCTCCGCGCCTCGCGTTTTCAAATGTGCGTTGCAGCCTGTTGGAACTACGGCAGGCGGGATGTGTCAAGATTCAAGAAGCTGTGACAGCAACATGTCTTCAAACAGCACTTCATCAAGTTTAGTTTCGGGTGATGAGGTACGTTATTTCAAACAGACTTCAAACTGCAGCTGACGAGCGCATCTGGCTAAGCTCCTTCTCCGTTCCACAGTCACGCTGGCTCTGAGTGAAAACGCCTTTAGCCTTATCTGTACCACGTAGAGCTTTTTGTCCCTCTCACCAGTTCATCGTTTTTTATAGAGCGGAAGGACATGGAAGCCTCCGTATGAAAAACTTCCCATAAGGAATGAATGGGACGGGGTCAAAAAAGTTGCAAAATCATCGAGGTTTTTCAAACATCTCCTGCTCTGGCAGACTTTGACCTAGAGACACCATTCAAACTTTAAAATGTAGGCACAAGTCTTATCTATTTGAGTTGTATTTGAACTTTCTTTCTACGATGTTTAGTTTTTGAACGGTGACCCTTAATTGATCGTGAGTGATTTTGAAAAAATTCAGGATTTTCAATGAGTGTGTATTGCGGAATGTTCGCGCAGCACCAACTGGCAGAGTGGGGGAGCCTGAAAAAACTCTCCGAAAATGTTTCTTTAGATGACGATCCTAGCCACAGATTTCACACTACAATAGTGATATTTTCCAAGAACGTAGCCACACTTGTCTTCTGTCTGGCAACGTGTCCACTTTATCGGGAGGATGTACGGTTTTTGAATTATCTGCGTCTAACCGACACAAACTCCAGCAACTGCCCCATAAGCCCCAATGTTAAACGGGAAGAGGATTTTGGGAGAAAAGCAGAAACTGCCCTGCTTCTCTTCACGCCCAACTTCCTGCTTCACGTCACAATGTGTGATTCTTCCCTCAGGAGGAGAAGTGAGATTGTTGGCAGAGATCATTTTACACCAATGAGGACTTATTTATGAATGAAGACGCTGATTTGAGCTAATAAATTACTTAAAACACGACACAGTGGACCTTTAAAGCAAAAATCCTGCAAGAACAAACGTCGATGTGTTGACGACCTGTCGAACCGTAACGGCGACACGCGATCACATACCGTGAAAACAAATCGATATGTCCGAACACATTATGAAGATGATCACATAACTTTGCGTTTAGTGGCACGTTGATGTTGTAACCGCTTTCTAACGGGCTGAAAAGACGTCTCAATGTCATCATTTTTCAAGAAGAGGTCGACGTTAAGGTCCCGGTCGGCGCTCGCTCACACTCTTTGAATTAGCAGATTAATTCAACACTCGGATGAAGTCTGTGAATCATGAAAACAAAATGAAAACGCAGCTTTCCCTCCAGACAGCACAGTTTAAATGAGCACAAGGTCAAAGTCTGCACATATAGGCAGACACTCACTGAAAGAGAGGACTGATGATTTAAATCCTGGCATTTACTGTTTGGTAATTCAGACCCTGAGTTCGGGCTCTTATTGTTGGGTTTTCTGACGGATAATAATTAATTCTCTGTGTGTCTCGGCCCGTCTGGAGGATTATTCTAAAGGATTTCTGCAGCTTTGGACTTTAGAGACGGAGGTTCAGAGAGCAAACTGAGTCGAGAGTTGTCGACACAAATAAGACAAAGCGTGAACAAAGGACACTCTGCTAATAACGTCTGCTGAAGGCGACACGTGACAAATGTCGCGGCCGTGGTCACGAACTGGACTTCAGACGGGATTATTAAAGATGTTTTTAGAGGGGATACGAAGAAGGCAGGCAGAAGAAACGGTGGAATATGGAGCTCATGGAGAACGGAATAAAGTCAGATATTGTTGAAATAAGACGACGTAAACACCCGAAGGAGGCGACGGAGAAAGTAAATGAAGACGAGACGTTACAGCTGAACAGGTTTAAATGTTAAAGTGATAGATTTCACCATAAACACCCAGCTGATAAACATTAAGACATTAATTGTTTTCAGATATTTTATTCTAATCGTGTAAATGGAGCTTTCTAATCAAAAATCCACTCATCTGCATATAAAGAAATATGAAGTAAAATAAACCAATAAATGTTGATTTTAGACACCAGAGTGCTCAACACCTCCTGCTCTTTGCTAAGTACTGCTGGCTAATTAGCTCATGGCTCAATTAGCCGTGCAGCTAGTGACTCAGCCTCTGAGAGTGACGGAGGTCAGTTTGAAGACAGGGGACAAACTACAGAGGTGATTTACAGCGGCTCTCACCAGGACTATGACTCCGGGGACGAGAAGACGAAGCAGACGGAGACCGGAGAGGACAGAGAGAGAGAGTCGGACATCGTCAGCGTATAGAGAGAATATCTTCTCATGTTACTGTGAACTGAGGATTGATTTGGACCGAACCAGAGCTAACTGTGGAGACAAACCAGAACTGTTCTGGTGACTCTGACTCAGCTTGTGTCCAGTTTGTTTGACGATGAGTTAACGAGGAGATTAAACTTGTCAGGGAGAGAAACTTGAGTTCAGACGGTGGACGGTTGTAGTTTTTCTGGAGTGAACTGGCTGCTTTTCCATCTTCCATCTGGAGATATGAAGCGGTGTTAGGAGACGGGACGGGCCGGGGCTAGCTGGTTAGCATGCTAACTTTAGTAGACGTCTCTGACAGAACATCTTGATGTTGTTTCTTCAGCTCTGTTGATGATGTCAGTGCAGTTTTTATGTTCCAGATGTTTCTTGCCTCCTCACTTCTTTCTGCTTCACTACAAACATATTAACGATGGAGATAAATCCGTCCTGCAGATTGTTCAGTATGAACGTAACTCCAGGAGACAAATGGTTTCAGCGGCTCGTGTCTTCGACATGGACACTTGTGTCTTTCAGTCGTCTCCTGCAGGTGTTACCAGGATAATCTCACACGCCGTCCCTCAGAGACGGAAGGTAAGAAGAAAAAAGAAGAGGTTTTAAGCTGAAAGGTGAAAATGAGCCCGTTTGTCCTCGCGATGTCCTTCCGAGGCCGATACCGCGAATTAGCTTTCGTAGCGTCTGAGAACTTCGCCGTCTCACTATCTGGTTTCTAATCTTTCAATTACTCCGAGTGTGTGTGGAGGGATTTCAGAGATAAAGAGACGCACACACACACACACACACACACACACACACACACACACACACATGAGACGATCGTCTGATTGGTCAGTACTTCTGTGTGTGTATAACTGAGCGTTACATTAAAAATAAAGCCGCCATAATGAACAAATCCTGAGAAATTCCAGCTGTTTCTCGGCCACTTCGTGCTGGAATAAGACTCGAACGCTCGCTGTCATGTGGAACGGCAAATTTAACATCACTCCCCTTTCCTCGCGCCTCGCTCTCTCCAACAACACGTTAGTTATTCAGGCAGAGGGAATCTGGCATAAGTCATTTGTCAAACGGAGATAGAAGACGAAGGGAAAAAAAAAACTACAAAGTGTTTTCTTTCCTCCATTTTTCATCCGTTGACTGAACAGCGTGGCGCTCGCAGATACGGCAGCGACGACGGAGGACATCTTCACATTTCAGGCCTTTCATTTTCCAAAGACAAATATTAATGACTGAAGAAGTTAATTATTAAATCAGAAACTGTCACACAGCATATTTACTCTGCATCGACTCGACGCAGGCAGGACGCGGAAAAAGACACTTCCATGTAAATAAACAGACAAAATATTATTAAAGGCTCTCACTGTTTTGCTGATGTTATTCCCTTTATTTACAGATTTCCTTCCAGGTTTACACTCGCTTGACTTTCCCTAACACCTTGATTCCACCGGGCACTTCATATCCTGAGTCTACACCGGGGTCTTATTTTGAAAAATGACCGGATGCACTGTCTGACTTCCTGTTCTGTGCAGATTGACATGGCAAAGGGGTAACACACCAACAATCAGGCATCATGTTTCAGCAGCTCTAAAGCCCCATCCAGAAGAGATTCATACTACAGGTGGGTGATAAAATAATTTACTTTCTACGTCGTAACCAAAATCAAAATCATTTCAGTCACTGCTAAATTACAGCGATGTTCCCCTCAGGTTGGAATAACTGTGGTGATCCTCTGACTTTTCCTTCAGCGCCACCAGCAGCTCAACTTTTAATGTTTGCGATACTTATTGGACTTATTCATCAGCCTCAGCTCACTCAAGAGTTTAACGGCAATTAGTAAAATGCTAACATGCTAATACGCAAAGCTAAGATGGTGAATGTGATGAACGTTATAGCTGCTAAACATCAGCATGTTAGCATTAGCTCCGTGTCATAGGAGCATACGAAGACTTGTGAGATCAAGTGTACAGATTTATGTTTTCATATGATGGAGAGACATATCGCTGGTTACAGTGTGGATCTCATCTCACTTCAGAGGAACTTCTGTATTCGACCGACCGAACGAGCACAAAGAACCAAAAACACAAGAAACTCTGATCGTCTCACCGTCGTGGTTGGCGTTGCCGAGCGTCCAGGGCTCGTCCGAGTCGAAGTGCGTGTCTCCTCCGATGCCGGCGCCGGGGAAGTAGGCGTGAGCCAGGAAGCCTCCCTCTCCGTCGAACGGAGAGCTGTCGCCGTGGAAACCAGAGGCGAAGAAGATCATGATGTCGGCCTCCTTCCCCTCGTTCTTGATCTCCGAGTACGGCACCTCCTGAGCGGGACAACGACAGAGCGGAGGGTGAACTTCAGTCCTCCTACTTACATCATCTGAATGTTTTTAACACCGTGTCAGAATAAACAACTTCAGTGCGTCGTTCTCGTCTGACCTGGAAGGAGAGCGGCGTGACGGTCTGCCACACGTTGAAGGCCTGTCGGATCGCCCGCTGGGTGTCCTTCTCGCCCACTTTAGGGGTGAAGTTAGAAATGCTGCAGGAAGCAGAAACAGAAACATTAGTTACAGTCTGAACGAGACCGCGGGGGACAGTTTACTCCATCGGAGCTGCAGGTCGGCTTCAGAAACCTCTCGTCCAAAAGCTTCAGTCTGACAGTCGTGCAGCAGTTAGTCAGACGTGTGTGGGAGTGACAGCGAGAACAGTTTGAGCTTCTCTTTCAGGGACGCTTGTTTTGTTTGTTCAAAACCTTTTTCATGTACGAACGAGTACAACACGACGAAAGTCTTCACAGAGAACAAGTTCACAGTGTCCTTCATGTTTAAACGATTATTATCATCATGTCGACACGCGTTTCACTCTGAGTGTTATAAACATTCAGCCTTCTGATTGGACAACACCTGTACCGTTCAGTCTTGTCAGCATGCTAACAGGCTAACAGTGACAATGCTATCATGTCAATATCTAAATCTGGAAACTAGAAAACTATTTTCTCGTGTGTGACGCAGGGTGATAATCCAAGAGATCCAAACTGATTTGAAAAGACGTCACCAACACCGTCGACGTGCACACGCTTCACACGGATGCTAACGGTTTTAGCTTAGCAGCTACAGTGAAGATTTCAACGTTTATTCTCGAGTGAACTGTTCCTTTAACTCACTGAGACTCATCATCAAACCATAAATCAGAAGTTATTTTTCTTCCTTTATTTTCTGTGATAATTAATCCGATCCAAACCTTCATCACTCAGTAAAATCAATTGATTAGTATTCAGTATCGGCCGGCGGGTTCAGACCGGCGGCGGCACAGTCGAGCTCTTGTCTCTGTGAGCTGATGCATGTGAAGCTATAAGAGACAAATGAGGCAGAAAGGTCATTACAGAGTAATTGCAGGAGAGGAGACGTGTCGTCCACGTCTATTCATCTGTGAGCGAGGGGACGGCGCGTGATTACATGTTTTATCATCGCTGTCTCTGCTGCACCGCGAGGAAACACTTAAAGAAAAAAAAGCTTTTAAACATTTGGTGTCACTTTCCGAGCGTGCCGGAGAAAAGACGAGCGATACGAGGAGGACAGATGGAGCGATCGGCAGAATCAGAGGAGAGGAGAGACGAAGGAGGACGAGGACGGAGAAGACGACGAGTTTATTTCACACAGTCTGTCTCTCGACGGGGGGCAAATGCTTTGTTCCCAACCAGAATAATACATTATGGAAATAAATATCAGCACATTACACAGTTAGCCGTAATCCAACATTCACACATGAGCGCACAGCAGGCAGCTTCCTGTCGGGAATAAATAAGTCCATCTGGCAGAGAACGGGAAATGTTTCTGTAGTTTATGAGGACGTTAACAAGACGTTGAGAGGAAAAGTGGCTTGTTGGCTACAGCTGCAGAAACGGATCTTCTCCTTCAGACATAATTAAATCCGAACATGTAGAAAAGTATTTAAGGTGCCATCTGTAAGAAATGGACACGATTGGAAGGCAAGCACAACCGCTAACTGCTGCTCACTATGTTCTCTGCTGCAGTTAGCATTAGCTCAGTTAGCCATAGAGCTAAGTGGCTGCACAGACTGAACTCTGAGAGCGACGGAGGTCAAGCTACAGAGGTGATTTACAGCAGCTCCGACCAGGAAATTCCCGTAATCCAACATTCACACATGAGCGCACAGCGGCAGCTTCCTGACGGGAATAAATAAGTCCATCTGGCAGAGAACGGGAAATGTTTCTGTAGTTTATGAGTACGTTAACAAGACGTTGAGAGGAAAAGTGGCTGTAGAATTGGTCTATCTCAAGTTTTCGCTGCTTCAGACATAATTAAATCCGAACATGTAGAAAAGTATTCAAGGTGCCATTTGTAAGAAATGGACACGATTCGAAGGCAAGCACAACCGCTAACTGCTGCTCACTATATTCTCTGCTGCAGTTAGCATTAGCTCAGTTAGCCATAGAGCTAAGTGGCTGCACAGACTGAACTCTGAGAGCGACAGAGGTCAGGGGACAAGCTACAGAGGTGATTTACAGCAGCTCCGACCAGGAAATTCCGTAATCCAACATTCACACATGAGCGGCAGCTTCCTGACGGGAATAAATAAGTCCATCTGGCACAGAACGGGAAATGTTTCTGTAGTTTATGAGGACGTTAACAAGACGTTGAGAGGAAAAGTGGCTGGAGAAACGGATCCTATTCTCCGACAAATGTTTTCGCTTCTTCAGACATAATTAAATCCGAACATGTAGAAAAGTATTTGAGGTGCCATCTGTAAGAAATGGACATGATTCGAAGGAAGCACAACCGCTAACTGCTGCTCACTATATTCTCTGCTGCAGTTAGCATTAGCCCAGTTAGCCATAGAGCTAAGTGGCTGCACAGACTGAACTCTGAGAGCGACGGAGGTCAGGGGACAAACTACAGAGGTGATTTACAGCAGCTATTCCAACCAGGGAAATTCCAACATTCACATGAGCGCACAGCGGCAGCTTCCCTCGCAGGAAACTAAGAATCAGTCCAGGTATCAGCAAAAGAACGGGAAATGTTTCTGTAGTTAGCATTAGCTCAGTTAGCCATAGAGCTAAGTGGCTGCACAGGCTGAACTCTGAGAGCGACAGAGGTCAGGGGAGAAGCTACAGAGGTGATTTACAGCAGCTCCGACCAGGAAATTCCAGTAATCCAACATTCACACATGAGCGCACAGCGGCAGCTTCCTGACGGGAATAAATAAGTCCATCTGGCACAGAACGGGAAATGTTTCTGTAGTTTATGAGTTCGTTAACAAGACGTTGAGAGGAAAAGTGGCTGCAGAGACGGATCCTGTTCTCCTACAGACATAATTAAATTCGAACATGTAGAAAAGTATTCAAGGTGCCATTTGTAAGAAATGGACACAATTCGAAGGCAGCTCACTATATTCTCTGCTGCAGTTAGCATTAGCTCAGTTAGCCATAGAGCTAAGTGGCTGCACAGACTGAACTCTGAGAGCGATGGAGGTCAGTGTGAAGACAGGGGACAAACTACAGAGGTGATTTACAGAAGCTCCGACCAGGAAATTTCCGAAATCCAACATTCACACAGTGGCAGCTTCCTGACAGGAATAAATAAGTCCATCTGGCAAAGAACGGGAAATGTTTCTGTAGTTAGCATTAGCTCAGTTAGACATAGAGCTAAGTGGCTGCACAGACTGAATGCTAAGAGCGACGGAGGTCAGGGGACAAGCTACAGAGGTGATTTACAGCAGCTTCGACCAGGAAATTCCGTAATCCAACAGTCACACGTGAGCGCACAGCGGCAGCTTCTGCTCACTATGTTCTCTGCTGCAGTTAGCATTAGCTCAGTTAGCCATAGCGCTAAGTGGCTGCACAGACTGAACTCTGAGAGCGACGGAGGTCAGGGGACACACTACAGAGGTGATTTACAGCAGCTCCGACCAGGAAATTCTCATGAAATAAAGAAAACTCATCGAGTATGAAGATGATAGAAGAAAAGGTTTGTTAAATCACAACACTGAGGTCAAAGAGAGAACAATGTGTGTGAGCGGCTGCAGATATAAAACATGGCGGAGGGAGTTTATTCTGCTGGTGTGTTTGGACCGAGTCGGTCCCGTCTCGGCTAATCTCGAGGAGCCACGCCGACTCTCACACTGAAGCAGATTTAAGCCTTTTTTATTCCTCTTCTCTGACAGACTGTTTGCTGCGACGTCGTGCAGCGAGTCGCTCTGCAAACAGCAGACAGCAGCAGAGATGTGAGGACAGAACTGACTCACGCTAGTTTTGACAACACAATACTGTTTTTCTGTTGTTTTTTTTTAATCGTCTTCAGCCGTTTCTGAGTTTCTGAGCGTCTGTTTGTGCAGACGGATGGATCAGAGTTTACACACTGAGCTGCTGCCTGGTTGTGTTTTTAATCTCTGTGAACTCGAGTGCGTTCAGAACCTCGGAGTTAAAATTCTTACCGCATTTTCATATCTGTCTGCATGCAAATCCCGTTACAAAATTCATTATAAATCCAACATTCCCCCCCGAAGCCCTGCGTGTGTGCATGTGTGTGCGTGTGTGTGTGTGTGTGTGTGTGTGTGTGTGTGTGTGTGTGTGTGTGTGTGTGCCAGGCAGACAGCTAGGTAGCAGTCGTCTGATTTGAGTAAATGGTGTGGAACGTAACGGCGGTGAAGCCGGCCAAATGACCTGTGGCCAAAACACACAGATGGCGTACTGTCTCAGACACACACACACACACACACACACACACACACACACACACACACACACACACACACACACACACACACACACACACACACACACAGGATGAATTTAAATAACAAAACGTGCTGCTGGGAAATGAAAACGGACGGCGAGCGGACGAGTGTCTGACTTGAGGTGAAGACGATGTTTCATTAAATGTTTTCTTGAATCACAACTGTTCAATAAATGAAATTAAAGAGACGACAGAACAGAGAGGTGGGACGTCAGCAGCTCTGAGATAAACAACGAGGCTGCAGCTACACAATTCACAATGAACCAATCTATCATTTAGTCTTTAAGATGCAAAGAGCCCAACTTTAGTTCAGAGCTCACAGACTCTTCATTTACTGTCAGAAATGACAAAGAAAAGCAGCAGATGTTTGAGAAACATCTGAAACAATCGATCGACTCGATTATAAAAAGAGTTTGTGATCCACCGATCGTTCAGTCGACTCATCGCTGCAGCTCGAGCTGACACGTCGATGTTCACCATCGTAGTTTAGCTTGTTAGCATGACATCATTAGCTTATTGTCTCCAAAAACAGCTGAGGCTGATGGGAAAATCACTTCACAGCCATTTGATGATATATCACAATATTGGACTCATCAAAGGAACAATTCACTCAAAAAATGTGATTCCAGAAGCCTCGAGATCACAAACTGATCTGAGAGACGTTATTTACCCTTTTTAAGGTGAAATCTTCGCTGAAGCTGCTCAGATTAAAGTTGTATCATTCAACCCATCTGAAGTCGCTGCACGAGTTTGAATGCACATTGAGTCTTTTCAAAGCAGTTTGGGATGTCGGGGCTTCAGGAGATCAAGTCTCCAGCTGACTTCAGCTGTTTAGCAGAACGCTGCAACTCTGTTTTACTGTGAAGCTCCAGAACTGTTCTGTGGACTACGACACTTCACCTGACTTTATATCAGCATGGAGGGAGGAGGTTTAGTTTTTTAAAACCACAGATACAAACCTCATTAAGCCACAGGAGCGAGTTTCAGGGGATCGCCTGACTTAAGCCCCGTTTACACGAAGGGAAAACGCAGATATTTCCAGGCGGTTTGGCCTCTCATTTACACGAAAACCCCGTTTTTATCACAGAAAACGATTATTTCTAAAAACTCCGGTTATGTGTTGTCGTGTCAGCTGGGAGAAACGGGGTTTTAGCTTCTCACGCTCATTAGGCTATGCACCAGAAAATGCTTAACGTCATGTGAGCTTTGTTTTGAAAGGAACAGGAAGTCGCTCGTGTTATTCGTTGTTGTTGATTCTGAGGATTCTGATTGGCTTGCATGGCTTCATCCTTCTCCCTACACTGCCGCCCAGAGGTTTGGCAGAGTTATAACAGCGCTCGACGGCGTATTTATGCGGGTTGATGGAAATGACAACTTTTTTGAAAACAATGTTGTGTGCACGATGAAAACGGAGGGGGGGAAATATTCGTTTCTCTAAATACCCTGCTATGTATAAGACATCATCAGGGGACCATGAATGCTGATGCATCCAGTTGTTGTTGAGATATTCCAGCGTGGACTGACAGACGGACGTTAGCTTCCCTGGAGCTACGCTGCTAGCGTTGCTAAAAATAGCTGAAAGACATCTGTGATTTTTTTTTGGGAGATTTCTACACTTCCATCAGTTTACAACACTCACATCCTGAGAGTAAACACAGCCGAGCAGCTAAAGATGCAGGTGCTCTCTTTCTCTCTCTGCTCCTCCACTCGGGTTCAATCAGAACTTTGCTTTGTCGGCAGGAAAGTTTGAGAACAATGCAGCCGAAGCGTCGACATCAAAGTTCCTCTGCCTCTCTTCCTCTTTATCGGCTCCCTCGTCTCCACGTTCACCTCGCTGCCCCGAGGCGAGGAGGAAAGTTTTCATTTGGAGATACACAGTTGCATAATCCTGCAGCTACGGCGTCGAAGCAGCGGGAGATAATTTACAGTCGCCAGCGGCCCCTAAAATTCCTCCAAATGTGTCTGTTTGCATCGTCGTCAGCGCGTCGCTCCAGCTGCTGTTCAGAGCCGAGAGTGAAATCATCCCGACTGCAAACATCTCCGGGTTCTTCAACGTCTGCACAAAGTGAGAAGACTGGAGCTGAATCACCTTCAGTCCTGAAGTGTTTCACTTTAAAGCTGCCACTCGGGATTATTTTCCCAGTTAATTAATTAGTTGTTTGGTTTATAAAACGGTTAAAAATGTTGATCAGCGTTTCCAAAAGTCAAAGACGACGTTTTGTTTTGTCAGTTTACTGTCACAGAGGAGGAAAGAAACCAGAAAATATGTCAGGGATGATGCCCGACGAGGCGTCTGAATCAGGAATTAGTTCATTAATTCCTACTAATATAAACCTCGAAGGGCATTAATGTATATTTTCATGTATTTTACAATCTAAATATGAAGTGTTTCACTTGCAGTAACTCCGTTTCTCTGGGTTTGACTAATAACTGGAACAATCATTACAATCCCATCAGCTTCTTATGTGATGGAGACGTCGTTCACTCCTCCAGTAAACGGGACGAAAACCTCAGATACGACTTAAGGTCGGCACACACCGGCTCCGACGTCGGACGTCTGAAGCGTTCGGAGAGAGTCGGACGAGTTCAGGAGCTGCTCTGTTCGGTGTGTTCAGCTGCGTCTGATCCGACTGAACATGTTCAGTCGGCCGTCTGAGGTTGGACGCCGTCGGATACTCTGATTGGTTGTTAGCTAGCTGTTCAGTGACCATTCTGATTGGCGGTGTGCCAGCGAATCAGCGCGGCGTGTGGGAGGGGCGGCGGAAGTGACGACGGTAAACAAACCACATAAACAGAGACGGCACAGAGTTACAAACAACACTTCACCGGTCGTTATTTTGGGGATAAACCAACGTATGTTTGGAAGCCATGGCTGTGTGGACCGAGGACTTTGAGGAGCAGCTGGCTGCCCTGGTGGAAGAGAGACCACCGTAATACGACATCACGCAAGTAATGCTGAGCTAACACTGTGTGTGCTTTGTTCTGATAAGCTACGGTCCGCACTCCGTTCTGTCATTTCCTGTTTTTATGTTTTGGGTGACTGGCACGAGACTAGCGCCACCCGATGTTTAGGAGACTTATTGCATCTCGCGCAGGCGCAGAACGTATACGCTGCTGTGTAGCCGGGGCGGTGTGTTTCAATGTGACTGTTCTACCGAACGGATCCGACGGAGTGGTCGGAGAAGGAAGACGTCGGACCCGGTGTGTGGGGGCCTTAAGAAACAGGAGGTGAACCGGTCCGCTCGGCTCTAACGTTGTTCGCAGGATTCATCTGTAGGATGTTTCTTGACCGGGCACAGAGACGAAACTGGAGGGGTGTCGAAGGAAAAGTGAAGGTCCAGGCGAGACCGAGTTAAGCGGCGCTTTCTAGAGGTCGTATTGCTTTTCATCCACAACGTGAAGGACGTGTGCAGTGACGGTTATACAGTTTGAAACGGACGTATCCATTTTTAAAGGGAGCGTAAATGAGCCTAACTACTTTTTGTATTGTTTGATTTGATTGTTCTCTGTTGCTGTTCTGCAAAACTGAATTTCTCCTCCAGGGGATCAATGAAGGAACATCTGATCTGATCTGATCTAAAGGAGGAACATCCGTGTGTCCGAGTGTGTTTTCTGTCCCTTTAGCATCACGTAGCAAACGGCTAACTCACGACGGATCAAGTCACGACCATAATTCATGCAGGGAATCACGCGGATGAGATCATCAATTCATGCACTGTTCACAAACAGTGAGCATAAATCTGTGCATTAAATAACGTAGCGCAGCGCCTCATAACTCATCACGTCTCCTCCCGAACATTAGCCGATGCAAATGAGCTACATGTGAGCGTAATTCACGGGGGACGGGGCTGATTCTGGAGCTGGTGCTGGTTTGGCGCCTGAGAAGAAGGAAGATGAAGTTAGAAACGATTACAGTAAAGCTGCTTGAAGATTGGCAGCAGGGAGGGAACGCGAGCCGGAGCCGAGCGGCAGGAATGTGACAGCTGATATCAGGTGAAGCAGAAGCACGAGGAGGCTCGGAGACAGCGAGAGGGAACCGGATCGGGCCGCGAGCTCACTGTGCTGTGGGTTTTATGTAACGCTGGGAGAGGGGGTAGCTGTAATGCAGGAGAGCCGCGATGCCTTCAGTGTCTCGTGGGAGCGGCGTAATTTACATTAGAGCCATAAAGCTCTGAGCAGGGCGGCGTGGAGGAGAGAGAAAAGAGAGACGGGATGAAAGGCGGCGCGAGACAAAGAGAGCGAGGAGGGCGGAAGAGGATTCACATTTCCAAATAAAAGACGTCTTTATCGCGGCTGTTCAAGCTGCGAGTCATTAAAAACTCAGGAGAAAGAAGCGTATAATGAACTAAACAATGAGGAAATGTAAGCTTGCTTGAAGTCACAGTTAATGTTTAAGCGTGTCACATACATCTGGTTCTGATTCCACGTATACGTCAGTATCAGCACCATTTCTGCACAGCTTTACTTGATGCAAATACAGCTGCTAACTGCTAACAAGACCTACGGAGGACAGCTTCAGTACCGAGGTGATTTATGGAGAGATAACTGTAGATCTGTTGCTAAATGTAGCTGCTGTTAGGAAGTTAGCTTCGTTAGCTGCACAGCTAAGTTAGCAGTCTTATTTGACTCCTCGGCCCCGAAGTGTCAGGAGCCAAACCGCTCACAGAGATCACGTCTGGACTTTATTCCCTCCGTCTTCTCAGAGGTTGTGTTGTTCCAGCCCGGTCCGGTCGTGATAATGGCGACTCTAATGCCGTTTTTCCACCGACAGTACCAGCTCGCCTCGCCTCGACTCAGCTCGCCTTTTTTGGTGATGACGACCCGCCAACGTTGAAGAGATACTAATTCTAGATGAGTATCAATGACAATCGCTCCCGCAAAGACAAAACATCATCTGGCTGCTGAGTATTTGTAGTGAGACTTTATTATAGAGCTGCATTTTTCCCTTGAATTCTAATTCAGGAATTCAGAATCAGACAATAACAGGAAGGTAACTTAAGTTCCTCTAAAAGAGTCCTCGTTGAATAATTCAGTCATGAGCGTCTCAGCGTTCTTCATCAATAATGGCAAAAAACAAAAACCAAGAATGGAAATAATTACTTTTAAAGACACATCGTTTAGTATCGTTTCTGTTTGGTTTCTGACACTGAAGCTTTAAACTTGAGAGCAGAAAGGAAGAAGAAAACAGGGAGAGGCTGATAGAGAGCTGGAGGACGATGGAGGAGCGAGCAGGAGAGGATAAAGGTTTGCGTTCGGCCTCTCGTGGACGGCGCTAATCTGCATCAGACCCGTGTTACACGGATGTGCTGCGGGTCGGACACGGTGGAGGGTTCGACTGCGTGTCGACAGTAGTAGACAATAGAATGAGGTGGGAAGAGGAGAGAAAGACGGAGAGACGAGTGGGTGGAAGTAATGCAGGGATACGAGATGCATTCAGGGTCCCGTGGGACGCAGCTAATTTACATCAGGCTTCACCAAGAAGTGCAGGCTGAGAGAGAGGAAGAGGAGGAAGAGGAGGAAGAGGAGGAAGAGGAGGATGGAGAAAGAAACAAACCTGTAGGAGATCTTCTTGTCTCTCCACTTCTGTCCCGTCAGAGCGTAGCGTTTGTTCCTCTGCCGGCGGCTGGTGTGAGGATGATCCGGGACGCCGCAGCGAGGCCTCCTCATCCACCTGAACACAACACCACATTTAGATTTCAGCATGTTTCTGTGGACCAGCGCCGAGTGAAGCCCGATCCATCAGACCTCCACACGACCAACAGAGCAGAACCTCGGGAAGTCGTGGGGAGGCGCTGTAGCCGAGACACGATCACAGAACTCCTCAGAACTTTTTGAGGAGAGGTTATGAGAGTTGATGTTACTGGGCGGGAATTACGTAGAAGTATGTGGGCGTGTTTGGGACGTGTCTGTTTCCGTACGTAAAGGGAGCACGAGTGAGCTTTAATGAGACCGGACAGGCTAGCTGGTTAGCATGCTAACTCAACACTGTTGTTTCAACGCCTGATTGTCTCGAGGCGATGTGCCGGACTCTGCGTTCAAACTGGTGATGGAAACACAAATGAACACAGCCGAGAGATTTCAGGCCACGTTTATACGTAGCAGGGTATTTAGAGAAACGAATATTTCCCCCCCTCCGTTTTCTAAAAAGTTGTCATTTCCATCAACCCGCATAAATACGCCGTCGAGCGCCATTCTAACTCTGCCAAACCTCTGGGCGGCAGTGTAGGGAGAAGGATGAAGCCATGCAAGCCAATCAGAATCCTCAGAATCAACAACAACGAATAACACGAGCGACTTCCTGTTCCTTTCAAAACAACGCTCACATGACGTTAAGCATTTTCTGGCGCATAGCCTAATGAGCGTGAGAAGCTAAAACCCCGTTTCTCCCAGCTGACACGACAACACATAACCGGAGTTTTTAGAAAGAATCGTTTTCTGTGATAAAAACGGAGTTTTCGTGTAAATGAGAGGCCAAACCGCCTGGAAATATCTGCGTTTTCCCTTCGTGTAAACGGGGCTTTAGATTTCAACATGTTTCTGTGGACCAGCGCCGAGTGAAGCCCGGTCCATCAGACCTCCACACACTCTGTTCTGGATACGGACCAACGGAGCGGTACCTCGGGAAGTCGTGGGGAGGCGCTGTAGCCGAGACACGTTCACAGAACTCCTCAGAACTTTTTGAGGAGAGGTTATGAGAGCTGATGTTACTGGGCAGGAATTACATGTGAGGTCCACCTGAGACGGATTAGCAGAGATGGGACCAAGTCACACATGTGCAAGTCTCAAGTCATTCTTTTCTTGGGGAAGTCAAGTCACCTTATTATTGCAATTTTACCCGCAGAATCTGAACTTAATAAAGTGAAAAGACAAGATATAAGTAACTGTAAGTAACCATCACTGGCCAATGTGTCCAACCTGTTTAAAAAATAAGACAATAATTTGGATTTATAATTTATTTAATAATTTAGCCCTGTGTTGCTCGTTCATAAAACGTACAGCCGGTCATGTGACTGATGAATCGGTCAGAATATTCGCTCACATTGTCTGGAGTTAATGTTAGCAAATACATTTAAAAAACAAGTTCCACTGTGCTGTCCGTCTTTTGCCGTCGAAAAGGTAATTCCAAAAGCCGAAGACGATGACTCTCGGTACCCCTCCCGCTGACATGTTGGTGCATGTCTGATGTAAAGGGGCGTGCTTCTCCAATAAACACGTAAGGTACATAGAGAGGGCGTGGCTGATTGACAGGGTAGTGATCCAATCATGACAACGCCATTCTCAGCCTGCGCTCCTGACGGGGTAATCGATACTATTTTTTAAATCAATTAATCTAATTCATTTTATATTCAAACTGAAAACATGAACTAAATAACACTGAAGTCATTCAAGTCATCGTGTCTCAAGTCAAGTCAAGTCTCAAGTTTTTTATTTTTTGTCAAGTCAAGTCACAAGTCATCAAAACAGTGACTGGAGTCGACTCGAGTCCAAGTCACAGTGACTCGAGTCCCCATCTCTGCTGATTAGACTCTGAGCGGTGGTGTTGCTTTACATCCATGCTAATATGGAGGCCACATAGAAGTATGTGGGTGTGTTTGGGACGTGTCTGTTTCCATACGTAAAGGGAGCACGAATTAACTTTAATGAGCCCGGACAGGCTAGCTGGTTAGCATGCTAACTCAACACTGTTGTTTCTTCATTCTGCTGTTTTTGAAACTAAACTTTTGTCCGTAAGTTACAACGCCTGATCGTCTTGAGACGTTGACTCTGCGTTCAAACTGGTGAGTACACAGGAAGCTGTATTTCCTGAAAACGCTGCCAAATATGTCCGTCTTTCTGTTCATGAACACTGAGAGATAACAGCAGCAGTCGTCTGAAGACAGAAACATACTTGTCTTTTAATCTACTTTCACTGACAGCTGGTCGTGGCGCCTACATTTTATCAAAATTTGTCTTTTTTGTATCGGGCGCTTTCTCTAAAATATATTAAAATAATGATTAGATTATTCACACAATCACATGTTCATCTGGGCGTCTGGAGAAATATACAACAAACAACTCACTCGATGGTCGTCTCGTCCAGTATTCCCGTCACAGGGATGCCGTAGAAGCGCTGCATGGCGGCCACGGCGGACTGCATGGCTTTCTCCTGCCGCAGGTCGGACGTGCGGACGTCGTGAGGCAGCAGGTAGCCGTAGTTCTTCAGCCACGTCTGAGAGAGAAAAAGAAAAGAGTGTGATTACAAGACGACATAAACTACAAACTGGACAAATAAAACCATCCTGACGTTTCAGTCAGTGCAGGAATTCATGACTCATCACAATAAAAAGACAGAACAGAAGAAAGCGTGATTCATCCTCAGCTTCTCCTCAGTTTTCACACAACCTGTTGTCCTCACAGAGATTTTGTAAATCTGCAAACTTAAAGAAGCAGATTCTCAGCTGTGGAGCCCTTTGACTCCTCTGTAAGTCTGATGTCACACATGGTTCTGGTTCAAGTTGTCGGTCAGCTGCCTACTGAGCCACTTTAAGCACCGAAGCAACAGATGTGATGTCTGAAAACACCTGACAACTTGTTACTGAAGAAGGATTTGTCCAACAGGTGCAGCAGCTCATGGAGGAACGTTGATGTACTTTAAAACCCCCAAAACTGGAGATATGATGTGTGTTTAATTCTGTTTTCCCACCGACAGTACCAGCTCGCCTCGCCTCGACTCAGCTCGCCTTTCTTGCGTTCCCATTACTGAAATCTGGTACCTGGTACCTGCTAAAGTGGAGCTTTTTTAGCATCACCTCCGTATAAGTTCCAACCGAGCTGAGCTGATACTTCTGTGTGACGTAAGCTGGCAGCCGGCCACTGATTGGACAGAGAGCGACGCCACTTGACGACTCGTGACGAGCGCGACGTCCGAGCCTGACACCCGCTACCTTTAAAAACTAGCATCTGCGTTCAGTCAACATAGCGATTACATGGAAGGAACAACGCGCAGGAACACGGCGTGGACCGTGGCAGAGGTGGAGACGCTCCTGAGTGTTGTCGCTGAAGACGCATCCAGAACGAGCTCGATGCTGCGACAGGAAATGAAAAGGTGGACGTGTTTTGCGTCGCCCACAGCTAGCCCTGTTTATGTGTCGCGTGGATAAGTACGTCACTGATGACGACCCGCCCACGTTGATGACGACCCGCCCGCGTTGATGACGACCCGCCCACGTTGATGACGACCCGCCCACGTCGAAGACGACCCGCCCACGTTGATGACGACCCGCCCGCGTCGAAGACGACCCGCCCACGTCGATGACGACCCGCCCGCGTCGATGACGACCCGCCCGCGTCGATGACGACCCGCCCGCGTCGATGACGACCCGCCCGCGTTGATGACGACCCGCCCGCGTTGATGACGACCCGCCCGCGTCGATGACGACCCGCCCGCGTTGAAGACGACCCGCCCGCGTTGAAGACGACCCGCTCGCGCTGATGACGACCCGCCCAACACTTTCAGAGGATTTCAGTATCTCTACGTCTGATGTTCATGAAGTCAGTAGATTCGCTTGTAAATCCTAAAAGGAGAAAACACTCCTAACTTCAGAACCTGCCTGAGAATCATCACGTTCTAAGCTTCTCCTCAGTATCACAGTGACCCGGTGAGAGTCATCAGAACGTCCACGGTGACATTAGAAGCCAGAGCTGCTGAAAGCTAATTCTGCAGACTTTAATGGTTTTAAATGTCAACAACACAAGCACATGTTCACAGTTTACTTCCTGTTCAGGTCACAGCATCAGAGCTGCTGTACAGCAGATCAGGTGTAACTTATTTACAGCAGCCAGAAACAGATCGACGCCTACAATCATCGACGACACCCTGAAACAGGGATTAAGTGTTCATCCGACAGCTGCGGCGTTTCATTATACATTATATCTCTGGTGGAGGTTTGATGTGTCAGAGGACGGAGGGAGGCGGAGGGCGAAAGAGAATTAAAAACAGAGCGATGCTGGGAAACAGCGAGAGATTTATCCGACGAGTTCAGAGAGGAAAGAAGAGATGAAAGGACGAGAGAAGAGAAGAAGAGTCACAGAGAATCTGATTCACGCTGATCCGAAGATCGATGCCGAATCCACAAGTTTCCTCGGATGATTCTTATTATGTCGTATTTTTCACTTTTGCAGCGCTGCTGTCTCTTTAATATGACATAACACAATCTCACAACCCTCCTGAGAGAGAGAGAGAGAGAGAGAGAGAGAGAGAGAGAGAGAGAGAGAGAGAGAGAGAGTGGAGGAGGAGAGAGAGAGAGGTAAATGAAGAGGAGGGAAGACAGGAAGAGAGAGAGAGAGAGCAAGCAGCAGGGAGACAGATGAGAGGAGGGAGGGAGGGAGGGGGAGATAACGAGGGGGAGGTGGAGTCCTTCTCTACAGCAGGTCATTAATATTTCAAAGTGTGTGCAGCCTCTCTCTCCGGGCCGGCGGGTCCGTCGGTCGGTCCCGGCCCAGCAGCTACAATACGAACGTCTGCCCAGCCGCCATGACGGACGCAGGGAGGCGACGGCGCCGAGGAGATTCAGTCCGAACGAAGACGAACACGCTCACAGCCTCACACAGGAAATGAACCTGTCTCACTACAAAATAAAACGTCTTCATCGCTGGAAACAACAAATGTGGGCTGCTCATAAAACTTTAGTTCTTGATTTGATATTTAAGGAATAAACCTTAAACCTCGAATGTCTAAATATCTAAAAAACACTGAGAGTATTTCAAAATAAAAGACAAAATACATCATTTGTAACCAGTGTTGGACAAGTTACCTCCAAAATAAAATATTACATATTAGTGGTGAGTATCAATTAAGAGTGGTACGTTACGTTAGTGTGTGACAGGATCTTATTGTTTCACGACTACAGCCTCAGATTAACTTGATCTCTGTTGACGATAAAACATTCATCATTAAAAATATTTTAATTATCGTCCCTTTTTTTTCTTCTCCCTGGTGAAACCTTCAGTGAGTCATCGATGACTTCATCAATTAATCAGCTAGTTGTTGTTGGAGATAATTGGACGTTATCTCAGCATCTTTACCCGCTGAGGCTTTTTTAAAATTACGTCTGAAACCTCAGTACGAACGAAACAAAAGAGCTGCAATTTAAATGTATTTTGATGAGACGACGTCACTAACGACACCGTGTCGTCTTTACAAAAATGTGGGCTGCTCACAAAACTTTAGTTTTTGATTTGATGTTTAAGAAATAAACCGTAAACCTCAAATGTCTAAATAACTAACGAGCACTTAGAGTATTTCAAAATAAAAGACAAAATACATCATTTGTAACCAGTGTTGAGAAAGTTACTTCCAAAATAGTAATATTACATATTACTGGTTAGTTTCATTTTAGAGTTGTACGTTACGTTAATGTGTGACAGGATCTTATTGTTTCACAACTGCAGCCTCAGATCAACTTGACCTCTGTTGACGATAAAACATTAATCATTAAAAACAAACTAATTATCGTCACTTTTTCTTCTTCTCCCGGTGAAACCTTCAGTGAGTCATCGATGACATCATCAGTTAATTAGCTAGTTGTTGTTGGAGATAATTGGACGTTATCTCAGCTTCTTTACCCAGCTGAGGCTTTTTTAAAATTACGTCTGAAACCTCAGTACGAACGAAACAAAAGAGCTGCAATTTAAATGTATTTTGATGAGACGACGTCACTAACGACGCCGTGTCGTCTTTACAAAAATGTGGGCTGCTCACAAAACTTTAGTTTTTGATTTGATGTTTAAGAAATAAACCGTAAACCTCAAATGTCTAAATAACTAACGAGCACTTAGAGTATTTCAAAATAAAAGACAAAATACATCATTTGTAACCAGTGTTGAGACAAGTTACTTCCAAAAAGTAATATTACATATTACTGGTTAGTTTCATTTTAGAGTTGTACGTTACGTTAGTGTGTGACAGGATCTTATTGTTTCACGACTACAGCCTCAGATTAACTTGATCTCTGTTGACGATAAAACATTCATCATTAAAAATATTTTAATTATCGTCCCTTTTTTTTCTTCTCCCTGGTGAAACCTTCAGTGAGTCATCGATGACTTCATCAATTAATCAGCTAGTTGTTGTTGGAGATAATTGGACGTTATCTCAGCATCTTTACCCACTGAGGATTTTTTTAAATTAGTCTTTATAAGGACGTATTTTCAGTCTGATGTTTCATTAGTTTGATGATAAACTGACAAATATCAGATGTGTGATTCATGACACAATTCAAACAGGATCAATAAATCATTTTTCTCTCTTCGTTCACCAACGTACAACGTTTTCATCAAATGCGGTGAAGGTAACGAGGGGAACAGGAAGGGGCGGGACTTCGGCTCTCTATTAGATGAACAGTGATTGGCCGAAGCAAATTAGACAAATTAAAGAGTACGAGAAGAAAGTACTCGAGTACCTTAATATGTCGTTACGAGCAGTATCTGAATAAACGAGCTCGTCGACCCTCATCTGATGAAACTTTAATTATTTCTGTTTAATCATCAGAAGAGGAAACTGTTCTGACTAACTGACACCAGAAAAGCACATCTGTGACAGACGCTGTGTGAGCGCGCCGCTCTCCGACTCCGCTGTTTAGCCAAATTATTCAGATTGTGATCCGTAATCTGCTTTTTAATCCGCGGTGTAAATGTGAACACAATGCGCCACATGGTCCGTGAGCCCGGAGGAAGCCGACCGACCGCTTACGCTCCAATTAAAAAACCTCCTAAATCTGCAGCGACGACACAAAACATCTCAATCTGATTCCTGTAATTGAATCCTGCGCCGTGATGAGAAACAGAGCCGACGGCGAGGCAACAGAGCAGAACTCGCTCCGGCTCGAGATTCAAGACAAGACCTCCGTCTGAAAAAGACTAAAATGATGATGACACACTTTAAACCAGACGATGAAAACAAATAATCACCCAGCTCGCTCTGTTTTACTTCATGATGATGTCACAATGTTTACAAATCGTTCACATTTCATTTTGTGATCTCCAACGACGACCGAGCGCCACGTGAACACACGACACACACACACACACACACACACACACACAGCACTCTGCAGGTCTCTGAGGAGCTCCATGCTGCATTAGTCAGTATGTTTGTGTGTGTTGCTGTGTGTAAGAGCATCGATGTGTGTGTCGTTGTGCGTCACTGCAATGTGTGTGTATCATTGCACCCCTAGGTGTGTGTGTGTGTGTGTGTGTGTGTGTGTGTGTGTGTGTGTGTGTGTGTGTGTGTGTGTGTGCTCTGCACTCTGCTGACGAGTGGACCAGCTGCTTCTGGCTCAGAGGAAGCGGTCTGAATTAAATAATTCACCAGCTGCTATTATACAACAATTACTACAGTGCCATCAAAGCTCTCTGAACACACACACACACACACACACACACACACACACACACACACACACACACACACACACAGCTTCATACAACATGAGTACAGTAACATAAATCACAGGCAGATTACAACCGGTGATTTATGTGACTCTCTCTGCACGTTTAATTAATATTCTTATCGGACTCGGACAGAACCGGGTCTCATAGCTGGTGAGCGGTGACTCACTGGATGTTCTGGGACAGACACACACACACACACACACACACACACACACACACACACCCACAGTACTGACACATGAACACAACAACCTGAGAAACACATAACTCTGCAGAGAGGACGTGAGGAGAAGCTGCTGCACACGCTCAGCTAAATGATGCAAACGTCTCTGCAAACCACGGACATGTTGAAACTTTACGTTCTTAAGGTTTACGTGGCGGGGTACGCCAGTTCATCACAGGGACAAACAACTAATCACGCTCACATTAACACAATTTAGAGGAACCGATTAACCTCACTTTTCTTTTTTTTGCATGTCTTTTGATTGTGGAAGAAGCGCTAACCACTGCGCCGCCGTGCTGCCTGTGATACAACACGTATTGTTGAAATGTTGATGCGACACATAACCCTAACCCGAACGTATCTGTGGTTTGCAGGAATGTAAAAAGCCAACATGTTATTTTGGTGGCTGTGCTGGACTTTTATCACCCTGAAAAGCAAAATGACCAAATCACATCTGAGAGACGACGACGGGAGATTTGTGACTTTCAAACTTTCTTTTCTTTCTTCTGACGAGTCGTTTAAAACCAGTTTTACATCTGTGATTTGTGTGAACGCAGATTGTTCGCTGTTCTCCTGCTGACAAGATGCTAATAAAGGTTTGCAAAGTTAATACATCATTTAAATGTATGTGGATGAATATACAGCGGTCACAGTGCGTTTCTGCTTCTGCGTCGTCACAGATGAGTTTAAAACGAAGCGACCGGCGGTGGAGTCTGAGGGGAAGAAGAAGACGGATGACGGGTAGCACAGGAGGGTACGACACAACAACAAAAGTGTTTTAATTTAAATATTTTAATGCTTTAAATCACATTTTACTTGCATGAAGGTTGTGAGTGTGCAGCGAATCCTGATGACTCGAGATGCTCTTTTAATATTTCTGCTCGCGGGGGGTCTGAACCCGAGAAAATAAAAGACCCTGCAGGACTTCTGAAGGTGACGGAGAAGAAATATATAAATAGAATAAAAATGCATGAAACAAAACAAGCTCATTGCACAATATTTAACTTCTGCTGACCTCATTTAATGAATTAACATAACTTTATCACTTTAAACTTTGAAGGAAGAGAAGCGATGAAGGCGGCACGCTGACTGAACGATGACTGAAAGTGAAGCTGCTGAACGCCGCTGTGATGTAACCGACGGAGGTCGTCCTCAGCAGAACGAGAACATTAGTCATTTGTTTTCATGTTCTGGGCAGAAAAGCTGTTGTTTGTGAGAAGAATGACTGTTGTCTCTGAGAGGCGAAGCAGGAAGTGACAGTCGATGTTCGAGTCGGAGAGTCGAGTCTCGTCAGCAGAGGAAACTTAGTGGACCAGTTTCTGACAGTGTTGTCTTCGATAGAATCCCACCAACGTCAGGAGACATTTGGTTGATATTTGGTTGAACTAACGTAAAGTTGATGTTGGACGCTGACGACATCTGATGTTAATGTTTGATTGGTTTTAAGTTAAGTAATTAAAATTCAACGTCTTCCATCGACATGAGTTGTGAGGTACGGTGACCAAAACTACAAAACTACAAATACTTCATTACTGTCCTTCATTATTGTTATTTCCCAACATCAGCAGACTGATGTCGACCAATCAGACGCAGCGAGACGAGACAAAGACGTAAAAGCCGTAAGAAGCCGTGAACAGACAGAGAGGGAGGCTGGAATGTGGAGAAAAGGCGTGTTAGTGTCTCGTATCTGCAGAGAGTTTCTGATTTTCTCTCTTTGTTGCTGCTCGGGACGCTTTACAACCCAACATGTGTCTATGTGACGTCCTGGGAATGAGACTCAACAATCAGCTGTCTTTGTGGTGCGTTCAGGAACAGCTGGGACAAATCCTACTGATTCTACCTTTAACTTTAATAGTCTTTGAGTTATATTAATATGACGTGAGCTTCAGTTAGCTTTGACCACAGATGTCCTTCAGAGGGAGACTTTTTACTCTGATACTCTGAGGACATGTCAGAGCCTGTACTCGATTACTTTACTGGAGTAAAGAAGCTGTATCAGTACTTTTACTGGAGTAAAGAAGCTGTATCAGTACTTTTACTGGAGTAAAGAAGCTGTATCAGTACTTCTACTGGAGTAAAGAAGCTGTATCAGTACTTCTACTGGAGTAAAGAAGCTGTATCAGTACTTTTACTGGAGTAAAGAAGCTGTATCAGTACTTTTACTGGAGTAAAGAAGCTGTATCAGTACTTTTACTGGAGTAAAGAAGCTGTATCAGTACTTCTACTGGAGTAAAGAAGCTGTATCAGTACTTTTACTGGAGTAAAGAAGCTGTATCAGTACTTCTACTGGAGTAAAGAAGCTGTATCAGTACTTTTACTGGAGTAAAGAAGCTGTATCAGTACTTCTACTGGAGTAAAGAAGCTGTATCAGTACTTCTACTTTTACTGTCACAGCCTGTACTCTATTACTTGGTACAGACAAATTATAGAGAAAACACACAAAACAAAATATCAGCAGAAGCCACCCGGAGAGTTCGTGCTGCTCAAAAATAATTAAAAGAGCAGACGCTGCAGGTGACGGAGAGCAGAGAGCTGGACTGTAACCGTCTGAGCTCTTTGCCCTTTGTGAGGTAAATTGAAAGCGTAGAAACCTGCAGCATCTCTTCTTCTCCTCCAGCACACAGCTCTGTAGCTGCAGATCCTCCTGCCAGCCTGTCTGTTTGCATCATTGTCCACCTGCCTGTCTGTCCACCTGATTGGCTGTGTCTCCGTCTGTCTGTCTGTCTCCGAGGCTTCAACCTGTGCGTCAGCCTGCCAGCGTGTCTCCTCCGTCTGTCTGCCCGGATAAAAATAGACCTTATCTCCCCCCTGCTAAACTATTTACCGTCTCTCAGCTTGAGTGCAGCGGGTGCAACCTGCCAGGCGCCTCCCCCGGTCCAAACCGTGTGCGCTGCCTGATAAGTGGCCTCCTTATCAAACCCAATATTCCCTCCAGGATGAGTTTGTGAAACTGCCTCCAGTTGTTTTATTGGTTTGTCGGTTTCGCTGAAGGGACATCAATAAAAAACTGACTCGAACATGTGCTCGCTCGCTTTTACCGTCAACCTAACTTTATTAATAGATGATAACATGCAACGTCTATGACTTTCAAAATAAAGCTATTTCCAGCCCGTCCCAATCAGAAAAATTACCATTAAGCCATATTTTCGTTTCTCTTCAGCAGCGACCTCCAGTGGCCTCAGTGATTATTACTGCAGCAAAGGAGGAAGTCGGGTGAAGTAGTTTAAAGGTCGGCACACACCGTCTGAAGCGTTTGGAGAGAGTCGGACGAGTTCGGGAGCTGCTCTGTTCGGTGTGTTCAGCTGCGTCTGATCCGACTGAACATGCGCAGTCGGACGTCTGAGGTTGGACGCCGTCGGATACTCTGATTGGTTGTTAGCGAGCTGTTCAGTGACCATTCTGATTGGCGGTGTGCCAGCGAATCAGCGCGGCGTGTGGGAGGGGCGGCGGAAGTGACGACGGTAAACAAACCACATAAACAGAGACGGCACAGAGTTACAAACAACACTTCACCGTTCGTTATTTTGGGGATAAACCAACGTATGTTTGGAAGCCATGGCTGTGTGGACCGAGGACTTTGAGGAGCAGCTGGCTGCCCTGGTGGAAGAGAGACCACCGTAATACGACATCACGCAAGTAATGCTGAGCTAACACTGTGTGTGCTTTGTTCTGATAAGCTACGGTCCGCACTCCGTTCTGTCATTTCCTGTTTTTATGTTTTGGGTGACTGGCACGAGACTAGCGCCACCCGATGTTTAGGAGACTTATTGCATTTCACGCAGGCGCAGAACGTATACGCTGCTGTGTAGCCGGGGCGGTGTGTTTCAATGTGACTTTTCTACCGAACAGGTCAGACAGGAGGCGACGGAGTGGTCGGATAAGGAAGTCGGCCTTGGGCGCTGTGTGGAGGCCTTAAAGAGCGACAAAGAGAGAGGAGGACGGGGTGGATCGGTCCGGTTCAACAAGAACAGGACTTTCATCCAGCAGACCGCCGTTTGTGTCAGCGAGTTATTTTAACTTACTTAGCTAGTTCTGTGACGTCATGTACGTTACGTGAATGATCTAACATACGTAATGTAGATCATCAAGTTCATAACTTGAGTTATTTTAACCCAAACCACGATGTTTTCTGTAACGTAGCTGCTGTATTTGACGTGTTGGAAGTGAGAACGGGCTTCAGAAAGCTGTCCATGTATCTACATCTTTTCTTGATAAAACAGTAAATGATTTGTCCTATAAAATGTCCTATTCAAAACCTATAAAAAAACAGCAAGATGTAAATGTTTTAAATGATTCATGATCTTTGACATTTGTTGCAAATATATTCAATATGATCTTTATGTAAATCTTTATATCACCTGGAAGGTGTGGAAGAAGACAGAAATGCACATTAAAGGTTTTTTTTAAACGCATCACACCTCATAAATCTGATCTCACATCAGCGTCTGAACATCACGTCTCTTATCTCCAGACGTCTGGTTGTGTCTGTACGTTACAGACGTTATAATCCAACTCGCCTGGTGGCCCAAACTGAATACAACTTTCTCTGCGTTACGTCGGCGTCAGAGGGAAACACAGCAGCACCTGGAGCTCTTAAAATGTTCCCGATGACTAACGCTGACTTCTCCTGCGTCCTCCGTTTGTGCCCGCACTCCTCAAGAACATGTAATCACTGTTATCCATCTTTATTTTTAGACCGTCTCCTTTTGAACTTCAGGTGCGACCGCCTGCCTGCTCCGTTCACCACTGGAAGGTTTTTGCCGTTGTTACCAGAACAGCTCGTATCTGTTGGCGACTGCTGAATTCAACACTTGAGTTTGAAGAATAAACACACGAGTCAAACGTCTCCTGCAGCAACGTTGGATGCTGTCAGTACACAAACAAGAAGTCAGTATAATAATTTAGGAAAAAGCGACGATCTTTCATCTGAATGTAGCACAAATTTTCCCCCAAAACAAATTATTAAAAATTAATGCACATTTCCATCCTGACCTGTTGTGTGAAACACGAGTGGAGCTAATTCTCCAGTCGGTGCCTCCAAACCATCGCAGAAGACGAGGACACGACCGGTGTTGCCAGATCTTGTGAGAGAAACAAGCTCCCGGCTCGACAAACAAAAAGGAAAAGGCCGATTCATGAAAGCTTAATCTAATCAGAGCGACAGATCACTTCATCCCCGACATTATTAACTCGATAAATCTTCTTATTTTGATTTGAAATATCACCAAGTTTGTGTGGAAGGGAGGTAGAAAAGGTTTACAGACTTTAATTTTCAAAAAACACATTTTTCTCATATGATGCATCGCTTAACGGGCTGAATGTAGCTAATCAGAGGCATGCCGAGCAAGGTAGTGTGATCTAAAATAACGCAGCTGCAGCTGTAGCAACTATACGTCTGCAGACTTGCAGGCGTTTCAGGCAGTGCAGGAGGGTTTTCTGTGGTGTGGACTTTGGGCTTTTTCACTTTGCAGAACTTTAACATGAACAGAAAAGGAAAAGGCAAAACCCCAGAAGCATAATACGACTGGACGGGAGAGATGGCAGTGAGCCCGAAGAGGCAACCACACTTGAGCGAACAGCCCAGAGAAATGCAACCCGACACCACCACAATCTGTAAGCAACTTTATGGGAAAAACAAGCCTGAAGTCGCTTGTATTTCACAGACCTGGCAACCCTGGAAACGACGAGACGGCTTCACTGAAACAACGAAGTCAGACGATGGAAAACACTTGTTAGTCTCACGTATTAATGTGATGAAGGTCACAGTCTCCTCATCACTGACACAGATCCGATGTGTTCAGTGTTCATGTTCTGCTTCTAACATTTACGTGGTACGTCGTTAAAAGCTTCCTCGTCATGTTGGCTGTACTGGAAACGAGCAAGACGAGCTAAAATCCAAGCATGTGCATGCAAAACGACCCGAAAATTTAGTTCTGGATGAATTATCTGATACTTTGAAAGAAGCAAAACTGCAATCTGAAAATAGTCTTGTATTGAAAATCTCATTTCAATAAAGATAAAACACACAAAGCCGACAAACGGCTGAGTGACTGTTTCAATTATAGACGATCTTAATTTGTTTTTATCGTCTCCGTGTCTTTCATGTGTCGCAGTCTGTTGTAGCTGATGAAGGTAAAACCAGCTTCAGTAACAGTGTTCGGTAGTTTAATCTGCAGCAGTGCATCATATGCATGTACTGTATGTTATGTAATTAAGCAAATGTAAATGCAGTGGAGTCAAAAGTGCAACAAGAGAAAGAATGAAAGAGAAGGAAGTTAAAATATGTGAGATTTGTCCTTAAGTTTCCTCCAACGATCAGTTTCCTCCGTCGTCACAACAGAACAGAGAAGCGAATCACTCTGGATCTCTCGTTCTCTCAAACATCTCCTAAAATAATAAGATCCCGCTGAAGAAAACCAAAAGTCAACACAGTCGGCGTTCAGCGTTGAACAGCGAGTGATTAATGAATGAAACGACACCAGAGAGCCGACGTCTGCTGCCGGCGCGGTCTTATATGTTTGTACGAGGAAAATGAAAAGGAGTCAGCGTTGTGTTGTCGGGCGGGATTCCCTCGTCGGCTGAGGACGGGGAACCGAAGAGGCACGTTTAGAGATGTTTGGTGATGAAATTTGTTCCCACCAATTCGGCGCTCGGCAGAAAAAAAGACGTTACGGAGAAAATCCCCGATGTGATCAAACTGATGGAGGTTTCCGTCCTGTGCAGGCGAAGAAACGGTGACGTTAACACACATTTAACAGAAAATGAATGTGACTGAGCTTCGATATAAACATGGATGAATAATATATCTTCTGATTTTATGGTGCCTGACGTTCACCTCTTGTGTTTCAAAGCAGATAATTTGTCTTTCTGTGCGGTTAATTGGACCAACAGAGCGGCGGGACGGGACAGACGCTGGTGTTTTGGATTAACAAGCGACCACGACGGCGTTAAACCAGCAGACAGCTGCCGGAGCTGGTGAGCTCCGGAGGAGACAGCCGGAGTCGAGGAGAGCGCAGTTTGTTGTTTTTTTTTCAACTTTTGGGATTAAAACGTGGATTTATCTTCACGCTCGCTCCTCAACCTGTCTGCAGCGACAAGCCGCTGAAATCCACTGTAATGTTCTGTAAGTCTTTATTCGACTGCTGAGTGGAGGGAAATGTACTTTACACCACAACAGAGAAGACACGGGAGAGGAAGAGACGCTGCAGGATGACAGGAAGAACCGGAGTTCTCACTATCTCGTGGCTGATGTACAGTTCAAATAAACCTGCGGACGAACTCGCTCAAATAACACGAGCCTAAATAATCTTTGTATGTGAACACTGACAGCTTGTTAGCCTGAGCTAGCTTGGTAGCTTCAGCTCCACCCACGCTCATCCTCATTCCCGTTTAACATTGGGGCTTATGGGGCAGTTGCTGGAGTTTGTGTCGGTTAGACGCAGATAATTCAAAAACCGTACATCCTCCCGATAAAGTGGACACGTTGCCAGACAGAAGACAAGTGTGGCTACGTTCTTGGAAAATATCACTATTGTAGTGTGAAATCTGTGGCTAGGATCGTCATCTAAAGAAACATTTTCGGAGAGTTTTTTTCAGGCTCCCCCACTCTGCCAGTTGGTGCTGCGCGAACATTCCGCAATACACACTCATTGAAAATCCTGAATTTTTTCGAAATCACTCACGATCAATTAAGGGTCACCGTTCAAAAACTAAACATCGTAGAAAGAAAGTTCAAATACAACTCAAATAGATAAGACTTGTGCCTACATTTTAAAGTTTGAATGGTGTCTCTAGGTCAAAGTCTGCCAGAGCAGGAGATGTTTGAAAAACGTCGATGATTTTGCGACTTTTTTGACCCCGTCCCATTCATTCCTTATGGGACAGTTTTTTTCTCAGTTTTTCTTCAAAATAAGAGCTTTACATTGCACCCCATCGGAGTTTAGAACTGGGTTCTTAGCGGGAGGCTTTTAATTTGAAAGTAGCGACCGCTATTAGCTCGCCGCTACAACAACAAGCGGACAACCAAGACAGCTACAGAGAGCGAGGAGACGCTAGCATCTCCCGGATCTCAGCGGCTTTCCAGCTGCTCATCTTCGTGGATGAAGTGACGAACTGACTGCTGTGATCAGCTGTTTCCTGGTTTTAAAACTCCCGGCTGTGGGTGCGCAGCAGTGCACGTCATCCACACCTCCGCCCATCTCAGCATTTGCCACCACATTGCCGCCTCGGATTTACAGCAATGGAGGCGCAAATAAGTGTAACGTTACCCTCCGAGGGGCAAAACTGGTGGAACAAAACAGACCACCAATTTGCCGCCTTCTGTCTAAATCCGCAGAGCGAGCCGCCAAAAGGACGGCAGATTGGTGGCTTACTGCCCAGAATAAAAACGGCTAATAAAAGCAAAGTTTATAGACACACACACACTGCGTCCGTCCAGCAGCAGGTCGTCACCACCGGGGGATGAATTTGAATTTGTCACGAACGTTCAGAGAATCTTTCCCTCACACACGTTCTGGCGCTCGGTCGGCGCCGACTGTGATTGTTTCTCCTCCGTCAGTCGCTGAGTGCTGCGGCCAGGGGGTTCTGAAGAGACCGGAGCGGCCCGACTGGTGGCTTGATTTCTTGATTCCTGGCTTCCTGGCGTCGGGCTCGGAGCAGCAGGAGGGAGCAGAGCTTTCAACATCACTCTGCAGACGTTTTGAGGGTTTTTACGATATTGTATTAAATATTTGAATGAGACGTTCACACAGCATCTCAAGTGTTTCAGGGCTTCAACTTTACGATTACGTTCATCATCAGCTGAGATGAAAAAGACTTCTCGCTTGTTTGAGAGTAAAAGCCGACTCTGAGCAGCAGCGACTGCAGGAACGCCGACTGCGACTCGTAGTAACGGAGCACTAACGCAGCGAGGGTTAAAGGTTCAACTCCCGCTGGAGCAATCCGAGCTTCAAATGTATGCAGTCGTGTTGCCGCGAGGCACTCTGGATAAAAGCATCTGCCAAATGGCACATTGTCGCTGTCGGCTGAAGATCTTCTGTCTCGGAAATGTCAAACTTTTCAGAAACCAAAAATAACAGACCTGTTTTTAGACGGATGACGACGCAGTTTGGAAGTTCATCCCCTCCACTGAGAGTTTCATGTGAGTGTGTCTGTTTCTTTACAAACAGCAGTGTGTTTTTGTTTTAAATAAAATGTTTTAATCATCAATTTAATGTTGAAAATCTTTATCGAGTAAAAACATCGACAGGCTCTGATTTAGTTTCTGCTTCTGTCTGAAGACGTTCTTCAGACAAAATAATTGATTAAACAATCAAGAAGCAGCTGAGTTATAGAAAATGGACGACTGTTGAGGCACACACACACACACACACACACACACACACACACACACAGGTTTTTGTAACGTGAAACCCTTTTGAAGATCGCTCAGGTGGGACCGATGGTCTCACAGCTATGACCTCATGTCTGTGGTGTCATATAACACACACACACACACACACACACACACACACACACACACACACACACACACACACACACACACAGGTCCCTGTCCACGTGCTGGACGACACAGCGATCAATGACTGCCAGGATATCGATGGTTTAAGGCCACAGACACACAGAAGAGGAGAATCTCACTGATCTGTGAGGAAAGTTACTCACTCTTTATGTTATCATCACGTTACGTTACGTTACGTTACGTTACGTTACGTTACGTTACGCTACGTTACAGTTAAATCTGGGTGTAAATCAGAGTTACAGACATCTTTTATCGCAGGTCTTTGTCGGGGAGCTGACCTCTGACCTTCACAGCCGTACGTTAAAGAGTTACAGACGACAACAGGAGAACCGCGGGGCTGTTTTAAAGGAACAGTTCACCCAAAACTGAAGATTCTGTCTTTAAACAAAACAGCGTTGCAGCATTCTGCTAAGTGAAGAAGGATGTAAATCAGGTCTCAGATCAGTTTGTGATCTCAGGGCGACGCTGTTTTACTGTGAAGCTCCAGAACTGTTCTGTGGACCACGACCCTTCACCTGAGTTTCATCAGCACGGAGACGACTGGACTTTAGCTTTTAGGTGAACTGTTCCTTTAAAGATCATCTTGAAATAAACATCAGTTCACCAGAAATGCGAGACATCGCTGCACGGCTGACTCCGTTTGACTGACAGGTGACCTCTGCGACGATCCTGCAGAAACATCAGAGCGATGACAGCTCGGCGCCGAAGACGCTGTCGGATCATCGCAGCATCACTCGGAGAAAAAAGGTTTCGGGATGCAACAAAGGCTCGATTGCAGCAGCTGCTGCGAAGCGCTCGCTCGGCGCGAGTGACGGACAGATGGATGAACAGATTCATCATCAGATCGATGGAGATTTGATGGATGGACGGAGCAGAGCGGAGGAGAGGAGGAGGCCTGAGAGGTGGAGTGACGGACGTCATCTTTTATATTCTTTCGCCGCTCTTCAGAGTTCGGTCAGCGTTAGTCACATCAGAGCTTACAGACTTCAGGTCGCTGCACAGCGGAGTCGCCGTCACTAAGCCTCCCGCCTGATCCTCCACAACTCAAACATCTGAAGCTGCCGTGATCAATATCTTCTATTTACAGTGGATCAAATGATGTGAAAGGTGCCGCTCACAGTGACAAAGCCACCGAGAATCATCGCAGCTCTGCAGCTCCGTCGGCTCCACGGAGGCTTTTTACCGCCTTTCAAAGTCGCTGTTATCTTTTTGTTTTGGTTCAGTCTCACGGCTCTCGTCTCTGCCTGCTCAGCACAAAGTCAGCACACAGACGGTTAGAGTTTTTACAGTTTCTGTTTTTTCTCGGTAGTTGTCTTAAAGGGATATTCCGGTGTAAGTTTAATCCATGGTCTAACACACCGTGACACCGAGTAAGACTCCCCCTCGAGAGGTCAAGTTAGCTGACCGCTAGCTTAGCTAGTTTTAGCAACCTCAGAAAAGACCGCATGATAACAATACACTGCAGCTTATGTCTCCAACTAGAAACCGCCATCAAAAAGCCACAATTAATGGTGAGAACAGCAGCAAACTTCAGCAACAGTACATGTACAGTCCCAGCACACAGTACGAAGCATCAAACATCTGCTAGCTTTGCTGGATTTGTATTAAAAACACAGCACAACTCACCCTCTCCTCCAGCAGCCTGCCTGTGTGGGGAAGCCCTGACGAGTCGATTACCGAGTGCAGGAGATTTCTGCAGCTCAAGGATGAAAATGTCTGATTATTACTCCATTACTTCCGTTATTTTCCCTGTCAGCTCTCGATAATAAGAACTGAGCATTCCATGGAGTAATAATCAGACATTTTCATCCTTGAGCTGCAGAAATCTACTGCACTCGGTAATCGACTCGTCAGGGCTTCCCCACACAGGCAGGCTGCTGGAGGAGAGGGTGAGTTGTGCTGTGTTTTTAATACAAATCCAGCAAAGCTAGCAGATGTTTGATGCTTCGTACTGTGTGCTGGGACTGTACATGTACTGTTGCTGAAGTTTGGTGCTGTTCTCACCATTAATTGTGGCTTTTTGATGGCGGTTTCTAGTTGGAGACATAAGCTGCAGTGTATTGTTATCGTGCGGTCTTTTCTGAGGTTGCTAAAACTAGCTAAGCTAGCGGTCAGCTAACTTGACCTCTCGAGGGGGAGTCTTACTCGGTGTCAAGGTGTGTTAGACCATGGATTAAACTTACACCGGAATATCCCTTTAATCACGAGCGTGTCGTTGCTTAAAACACACTTTTTTGCCGGCGGGAACATGAAACTGTCCGACGTCTTGTTTAAAATGAACCAGTGGTTTCATGCTTACAAATGTTGAAACTTCTAATATAATCAATCAGAGTAAAGGTGCAATACGTAAAAACTGCTCACCTGCTGAGGTCATAATCAACGGAGTGACAGCTAACTGCTGCTAACGGTAGCTGCCGTTAGCTCAGTTAGCTCAGTTATCTGACACCAGATGTTTGAGTCAGAACTCATCATGGACCAAAGAGAAAGTGAACTCTGAAGTGTCGCTGCCCTTTTGTGCGTTCAGTTTAAATAAAGATAAACATTTGTTTACTGTTCGACCGGTGATGAACATCACGGCGCTGCAGCTGCAGGCAGATGTTGTAACTGAAATGATTTCCTCTTCCTGTTCCTCCACAGCGATCGAACATCGTCCGAGCTGACGGAGAGCTGCCTGATTTTAATTACAGCTGCACTTTCTGCATTTCCATCCTGCTTTGTGTCTCTGCTGGACTCATCACTGTGCTGCGTTTGTGTTAAAAGTGATCAGCAGGGTCCGTTAGCTGTTCTCAGTCCTGCACGACGCTGCTGTGATCAGATGACAACATGAGCTCGTCGGTATCTCCAGCCTCTCCACCTTCGCCGCCTGACGTCCTGCCTCCCGCTGCAGGATTATACAACTCGTCCTCTTTTCCTTCTTCTTCTCGCAGGGTTTTATGCAGATAAGGCTGATCTTCAAAACCAGCGACATGATGGTAGGAAAACAAGCTGTACGTGACTCAGCACTGTGAAGCAAACATCCACTCTGAGGAAAGTCAAAACGGGCGACGTGCAAAACTCAGCTCTGCACCAGTGTTTTCATGTGAAAGTGGTTTCAGTTCACGAGCCTGTGAAGGTTCAGGTGTGTCATTACCTGCCTCAATCCTCAATCAGTCTCGTTTGTCTGCGTTCTGCTGCACAGATTGTGGGTTTTTAAAAAAGACGAGCAGCCAATCGGAGCCTTTCACAGCTCCACGAATCATCTCAATTTAATTGTTTCGCTCGGTTCGTTGAAGGAGTTTACGACCAGGCAGCAGAGATGGAGCTCGTCGCACCGCTTCACTCATCAGCCGAGTGATTCAAGTCGTTCAGTCCAAGTCTCAATCGAGTCGAGTCCTCGAGTCGCTTCTGCAGCATCCAGTCTTCATAAAGACAGAAGAAACGGTATCATAACTTCAGAAAGTTTATTAATTTCTCCTCAATAACAAAAGAAAATTCCCTCTTTCTGTTGAACTCTGGAATCTTTATTTTTGGTGAATATTATTTGAACCCCAACCTGGAGAAAGGCCCCAGGATGAAGTCGATCTGTTTAAAGCTGTCGGGACATGAAACCGATAATCTGCTGATCTTTACAAATCCGGATGATGGTGTAACAGGAGCGTCGAGGCCGCCAGGGCTGAAAAAAACCCTCGCTAATAAGCATCTTAACTAACACCTCTTACATGACCATCTGTCAGCTGTGAAGTTTCTCACCACGTCAGACTTCTGCTGAACTTACAGTCGATTAGAGAACAGAGGCAGCGACGATTACAACGCCTCTCCATCATCGCAGTTTGAAAAAGCGTGTCAGCTATTTTCAGAGGCGGGTCGACCGAGTTCAGCCGAGCGACGCCATCCGGCACTGAGCTCTTCAAACTGTTCTGACTCCGTCCGCGGCTCGCTGCATGCAAACAGCACAATGCCCTCATCAAACGCACGATGACAACTCCTCTTATTTACAGCTGCAGCTCGCAGGAAAGTGTGCGAGTGGGCGGCCGAGGAAGACAATAGCTGGAGAGGAGGGGAGGCTGAGAGAGGAAGGGCTGTGAAACAATGAGGCTGCCCGTCAAAAAGCCTAAACGTTCGGGAGAAGCAGCGAGTGGCGATCGCAAAGAAAACAGACAGTGAATCTGCCGTACGAAGGCCGGGCGCCGTATGTGCACGCTTCACTCCAAGGACGGCAAATCAGGACAAAGCTTAAAACTACTAGTAACAGCCGTGAGTTCACACCCGCCCACACGGCGTGCAGACACACACGGCTCTGGTAAGTGCAGCAGCGCGGCCTCATTTAGCTCGTTTCTCGGGTGTAATGTAGTGTTTACAGCCCCCCGGGGAGCCGCGGCGCTCCCTCAGCTCGCCGCCTCCCGGGAGGGAGGAGAGAAAAGACAGAAGCAAGAAGCCCGGAGAGGTTTGAAACACTTTCATCTGCTAAAACCATCAAACTTCGATCATCGTCATGGTGATCTGCAGCCCGGACGCTCCCTCCATCATCATCATCGCTCGTGTTCACCGCCGCTGTGACTGTTTACTGTTGTTATGTCTCTCATCATCATCATCATCATCATCGTCAGTGTCATCATGCTGCAGGTACGTGCAGCCATTTTGAGCCTGTCGTCACCAGGAGAGCGTGAAACTCTCCGGTCAGGAAAAAAGTCTTTGACCACACGATGGTCGACGCTGCACACAGAAAGTGAGAAAAAAAACTCCTGGCTGAGAATCAAATCCACTGAATCCAACCTTCAGTCCTGTTTTCTCTGATATCAAACACAGACGTGACGGTTCAGCTCCTCTCTGCTGACTCAGGACATCACTGTTAAGGCCCCCACACACCGGGTCCGACGTCAGACGTCTGAAGCGTTTGGAGAGAGTCGGACGAGTTCAGGAGCTGCTCTGTTCGGTGTGTTCAGCTGCGTCTGATCCGACTGAACATGTTCAGTCGGCCGTCTGAGGTTGGACGCCGTCGGATACTCTGATTGGTTGTTAGCTAGCTGTTCAGCGACCATTCTGATTGGCGGTGTGCCAGCGAATCAGCGCGGCGTGTGGGAGGGGCGGCGGAAGTGACGATGGTAAACAAACCACATAAACAGAGACGGCACAGAGTTACAAACAACACTTCACCGTTCGGTATTTTGGGGATAAACCAGCGTATGTTTGGAAGCCATGGCTGTGTGGACCGAGGACTTTGAGGAGCAGCTGGCTGCCCTGGTGGAAGAGAGACCACCGTAATACGACATCACGCAAGTAATGCTGAGCTAACACTGTGTGTGCTTTGTTCTGATAAGCTACGGTCCGCACTCCGTTCTGTCATTTCCTGTTTTTATGTTTTGGGTGACTGGCACGAGACTAGCGCCACCCGATGTTTAGGAGACTTATTGCATTTCACGCAGGCGCAGAACATATACGCTGCTGTGTAGCCGGGGCGGTGTGTTTCAATGTGACTTTTCTACCGAACGGATCCGACGGAGTGGTCGGATAAGGAAGTCGGATAAGGAAGACGTCGGAGCCGGTGTGTGGGGGCCTTTAAAGCCTACTCAATAATGTCGGGCTGCACAATTAATCACAATATCAGAACACAATCAGAATATCCAAATCTCAGAACCTGCTAGTTTTTAAAAAGAGACCTTTTATACTTTTAGTATACTTTATCCTCTCCTTCAGTGTGTTTTATAGCTGCTGTGGATGTAAAGGTCAACAGTCCCGCCTTTAACCGTGTGACTTCTTGACATCACCATGTCACACGTCTGCATTATTAATGTCTCTATTCAGGACAGAAGTGAAGCCAACTGGAAGCTGAAAACACGACAGAGCCGACCGGAGACACATCATCATGACTTTCATAGCTTCTTCAGTGAAAATAAAATTGTGATGCAAAATGATGATTCTCATTATTGTTTCTTAATATTTTCATTATGTTTTTATTTTATATCATCATCCAGCCCGGGAACAGTGACACCATCAGCGTGGGGATTTATTTTCGCGTGAACCTCGTTTTCACTTTGCTTTTCACCTTTAATTTTAGATATCATTATATGACACAAGTCTTTTCCTGGATTTACAGGCTGCTCTCCTTGTTCTTATACTTGTCTTTACCCATTCAGTCATTGTATCCACATAAATGATGACTATTGATCAAAAATCTGATTTTGTCAAAGCACCAATAGTCACCTACAGCGGTCTGAACATCTGCCAACAAGAGCTTCTGAGGAGAATTCAAAATACTGAAATATATTTTGTGTATCGAGATCAGAGAAAGGACAATAAAAGACTTTATAACAGATTGTGATAAAAAAAATCAGTATCAAGATAATGGTGAATATTAAACCATCGATCATCGATCTGTGCAGGAGGACGTGATGATCAATGATCACTTTAAACAGATGTGTGTCGTCTCTGTGACGCAATAAAACTATTTGTTTGTTCACAAAATGTAAAAAGTTAATGTTTCAGTGCAATTTCTGTTTTTTAAGTTTTAAGAATATTCTGATTATCAGCGATGATGTCATCAACAATCAGCAAACATGTCGGACCAGATAATCGTGGCGGGAAATATTCACACACGTCTCATCGTGATTCAGCCTGAAAATATCAGCACGTTATTTTCAGGACAAAGAAAATAAACCAGCCGGGTTCAGACAGAAGAACAGAACAGAACAGCATCAGTAAATCTTCTTATTGACCTCAATATCTTCACCTGTAACATGATCAGACATCATCAGCACCAGCGTCTGTAATCAATCGATCCATCACATGAGAACAATAACTCACACTGGGTGAATAAACCCTGAAACAATCTGCACAACAAGCTTTCTGAACACGCAGCAGCAGCAGCTCCGGCCCACAGCGCAGCCGTCAGAACCTGCCCGCCAAAAATATTCCTTCAGAAACACACCAACACGGGGCGGTTCTGGTTCTGACCGCAGAAATCTGACCTGTTGTGTAAACAGGCAAACAGACAAAGGAGCGCGGAGCCGTGAGTCAGACAAAGAGCCCGACGCCTCCTTCTCCCTCCGCCGTCTGCCAGCAACCATCTGTGTTTCCACGGCGCCAGCATCGCTCGCTCGCTGCCATCGGAGCGGACCGCCACCACCTGAAGCCGAGGGGGGCGGGAGGTAAAGTACAGGAAAGGTGCTTCACGGTCTGGCTGGGTGACACGATTCTCGAGCTGAGCAGAAGAAACAGAAGACTGATGTACAGTACGTCACGGAGAAAATCAAACTGATGCTCGTTCAGCACCGCGACACGTGGAAGGACAGCAGGAGTTAGATAGACAAGAGAACTCGCCTCAAAGCTACGTGCTAACAGTCTGATTACAGATTTCTTTCTCGATTAATCGATCGGTTGTTTGGTCTCTGCTGCACAGACTCTGGCTCCAGATGTCGTCACCGGCACGAGACGGCAGCGTTCAAACACGTCATCCATCTTTATTTACGTCAATGAAGGGCTGCCGTCGTGTCAAAGCTCTTCCACAAACTCAATTTAAAAAAGAAGAGGCGCTGTGTTAATTTACTCCTAAACATTTCCGTCGGCTGCAGCTTCACATTAAAAGCTTTTTGATTGATGAAACAGTCGGGCTCTTTGTCTGACTTTTATTTTGAAGTTAGCTACAGAGTAACAACCTGTCTTGAACTTTTGACGATGTGCTTCATGAGATTTTGCTGAATTATAGCTCGTGCCAAAGTCAGATTTTTGATTTCTGCACAGTGGAAGGAAAGTGGAGACACGTCGTCAAAGCTTTCCTACAAACTCATTTCTAAAAAAGAGCCACTGTGTTAATTTACTCCTAAACATTTCCTTCGGCTGCAGCTTCACATTAAAAGCTTTTTCACTGGTGGAACACAAGTTGACTTTTATTTTGAAGTGAGCTACAGTGAAACAACCTGAGCCGGTCTTGAAATTTGTCTCCGATTTTTGACTCGAAAAGTCGGACAAACCTCAAAATCCAGGATGGCTTCTCTGCCTCATTTGTACTTCTGTCGTATTTGTGTCTCGGACGTCTCCGTCTCAGATGTTTGATGGACGTGTAGTTAATTGTTATCAGCTGTATTGCTAACGACGTCCAACAATAGCTAACCTCGGGTGTGACGTCTTCCCAAAGCACAAACGCTGAGTCTGAGACGCTCTGCAGACTTTTACTGCCAGAATTTATAAGAATCCTTCAACAAGCTTCAACAAAACGTCCAACAAGTGAAGCAAATTGATCCATGAATGAAAAACACGATCAAAACATCTTCACAGAAAACATCGAGGTGTGTGCGTGAGATTCATCACTCCAGCAAAGAGTTGAGAGAAACACACAAACACAAACTCTCAACATCTCTGATCTGTAATATCACAGCGTCTCTGTGGCTCGAGCAGCGAGTCTGAGCTGTTTAATCAACACAACGAGCCTCCGATTAACATTCGTTCACTCAGCGATTAGAGTCCGTTAACACACAGCAGAGGACATCTGACACGTCGTCAGATCTTTACATTCAGGAAACAGCAGAAGAAGAGACGATGGTCTGAGCACCGTCTCACGTGGTCCGTGTGGCTGCAGCGAGCACACAAAGGAACCTGGAAGCTGAGAGGATCCGAGGCTGAGAGCGCTCTGATTGGTCGGCTGTGACTTCACAGGAGACGCTCCGTTAAAAACACATCACATGATCACTCGTCTGCTCGCAAGAAAACGGACATATTTGAGCAGAAAACACACAAAAACATTCATTTATTCCACTTTGCAACCAGAAGCAGTGCAGAAAAAACTCAGTTCAAACCAGCTGATCAGACTTTAGATTGTGTTTACTGTGACTCTGTTCATGTGCAGGTGGAGACGTGATGATCTGCTCGACCATAATTTCAAACTGACAAGACGTGTGACAGCCGATCACGAGGACGACAACAACACAATCTCCTTTGTGTTTTGGAAAGAATAAGAAGAGAAACAAAGAGCGGAGCTGAAATGAAAAACGCCGTCTGAACCGTTTCAGATCACATCAGTGGATGTGTGAAAGAAAATGACAAAAAAACATAATTTCTTTGTATTTTTATGTCACAATCAGGTCACGTCTTTGTCCAAAATGTCACCTGTGCTTGAACCATCAATCAATCTTCAACTTGAAGCGTCGAGCGAGTGAAGATTTGTGTGTTTCACTGATCACAGTACGAAAACACACATTTATAACTTAATTCACTGATTTGGGTGAAACTGGATCATACTATGGTTTCTGGTTTTCCCTCTGATGTCGTCCAGCTGCAACTGAACCGAGCGCCGACTGAACACGAACTCTGATCGGACCGTACACGAACTCCGAGCTGATCGACAGTGAGTCCGGTCCTGAGGTGCTTTATGTTTCGCTGTTTTCAACCTTTTACACTCAATTAGTCGTGTTTAACGAGATCACCTGGTCAGACAGTTGTTGTTCACATTCACCACTGACCCTCATAGGGAGCATGTAAATATGTGGAAGCAAATAACCCTCCACGATAAAAACTCCTGGACCCGCGTGTCTTTATCCGGAACCACACCGAACGTCATTGTGCTCGACTCTGGCCTGAGACCGATCCTCCGTCTAAGTTTGGTGGAAATTGGCTGAGTGGTTTTTGTGTAATCCTGCTGACAAACCAACCAACAGACACACTGATCGATAATATAATCTGGTCTTTTGTCTGATGTGGCTGTGAACTGAATGACACAAAGAAACTGGATGAAGACGTCACCTCAGAGGCGTCTTTTTGCAATTGAAGATAATCAGCAGATTAATCGATAATGACAATAATCAGTGAGCCGTGATCGACGTGTTCACACAAAGAGTCGAAGCTTCCTGCACCAACAACAGGCTGGATGTTTTTCTCTCCGCAGATCTTGAACCTTTGACTCGTGGCAGAAGCTGTACAGTACGCTTGTGTGAGGCCACGTTAGCATGACACGAACCAACAATAGCTTTTTTAGGGGGGATTGTGATTGTGGCTCAGTGAAAACATCTCAGCCTCTGTACGGCACCGTGACGCTCGGCACAGCCACAGGCGCTTCCTTTGTCTGAATGAAAGTGTCACTCGCAACACAAACACCGCTAAAAACAACACGCCACTGATCACGTCTCCGAGAGGCGGGAGACTTCTTCTTCTTCTTCTTCTTCTCCTGCAAGCTTTCCATTTCATAACACATGACCCACATTTCCAAACGAGGTATCATGCATATTCAGCACCAGCAGAGATTCTGCCCGAACCTGCCGGAGCTGAAAACATCACATCGTTTCACCGTCACACATCAACAAACTGCTTCCTCTGCTCGTCCGTCAGCACGACACCACCACCATCATGTGCACCAGAACGTAGAAGATAAAAACACATCTGTCTGCTGCTTCTCCTCTTCTTCTCTCCTCCAACTCTCTGCTGCCATTTCCATAAATTATGGAGGGAGGCTATATTTGGACTGAGTGGAGGGAGCAGGGAGAGTCTGGAGATGCTTTGTTCAGCGCACATGAAAGCAGCTTCAGCTCTCTGCATGCTGATGGCTGTTTATTGACAACGTGGGCTCATTAGAGTCACCGCAGATTGAACACACAACCATCTGCACGCGCACACGAGTGTTTAACCCTTTCCTTCAGTAACCAGGCTGAGCCATCAGCGCGTGCTGAGAGGATGTGTGAGGCTCCTCACCATCTTGGACGGACTGACTGCTGATCTGCTCTCTGTGGGCGACCGGAAACAATTAAAAAAGCTGACGAGCAAATTAAAAACCACCTTTTGTTTTGCGTTCAGTGCGCGCGCGCGCCGACAACAAAAGAGCAGAGCGCGAGGAGCCGATCCAGCTGCTGTAATTCAGTCATTCAGCGCCTCGTGAAGCCTCGTGAAGCCTGTCGTCCTCCTCGCGCGGAGGGAGGAAACAAAAACACACCGCGGAGCGCACGAGCCGCGCGCGTTCAGACGGCACGAGATGGAAGTGATGGAGAAAGAAGGAGGAGGAGGAGGGGGGTCATTCCTCCACATCCAGGGGACATAAAGGTGGAGATAACAAACACACACACACACACACAACACATCCACACTTTGTGCTGAAATTACGCGCGCGTGTGTGTGTGTGCGCGCGCTCACCGCCTACCTCCACAATCAGCGTCTTCTCTTCCCCGCAGACGGAAACGACCCAGAACAAAATGGGAAAGTAGCAGGTCTTCCAGCACAACCCCGGGAGCCCCGCTCTCCTCCTCCGCCGCGCTCCTCCACCTCCTCCTCCGCCTCCTCCCGTCGCCATGGCTGAGTCCCCGAGATCCCCCCCTCCGCTGTCCGCCGGTGATGTCCAGGCTCCTGCGTGTTCACCGGAGGAAACCGTCCGTGTGCTGCTCGCGCTTCATCCCGTCCGTCTCTGTCTCTCTGAGCGTGTGTGTGTGTGTGTGTGTGTTGTCTCTCACTCTGCCAGTGCAGACGCGCGATTGGTTTCCTACACTTGACGAGCGCCCATTGCGCAGACTCAGTTCGGCTCGGCGGAGCAGCTGGGGAAGCCTGACTACAAGACAGCGAGGCTGCAGGTTGGTCCGCTCCGGTATCACTGAGGAGGAGAAGGGGGAGGGACGGAGAGAGAGGCAGGGAGGGAGAGAGAGGGAGGGGGAGAGAGAGAGAGAGGGAGAGGGAGAGAGGGAGAGAGAGAGAGAGAGGGAGGGAGAGAGAGAGGGAGGGACGGAGAGAGAGAGAGGGAGAGAGAGAGAGAGAGAGAGAGAGAGGGAGAGAGAGAGAGAGAGAGAGAGAGAGAGGGAGAGAGGGAGAGAGAGAGAGAGAGAGAGAGAGAGAGGTGATGGATGTTGTTGCAGTGGCGCTGTGTCGACACAAGGAGCGCTGCAGACTCTGGATCAGCTGAAGACTGAGACAGAAACAATGAAGAGAGTCAGATAAACGACAGTTAAAGGAGCAGTCTGTAGTTTTAACAACTAAATTAAAAACCTCTCTTTGTTTTCATGATTAAAAAACAGATGACTTTTATTTTGAAGGAGACTTCTCACAGGAAATGCAAAATGTTCAGTTAGTTCTGCTGTCCTTCATCAAAAAGGCTACAGAGCAAATCAGCAGGGCTTTTATAGACAGCAGGTCAATCTTAAAGGAGCAGTCTGTAGTTTTAATGACTGACTAAACCAAAAACCTCTCTTTGTTTTCATGATTAAAAAAAAAAACAGCAGTTAACTTTTATTTTGAAGGAGACTTCTCACAGGAAATGCAAAATGTTCAGTTAGTTCTGCCGTCCTTCATCCAAAAGGCTCTACAGAGCAAAACATCAGGGCTTTTATAGGCAGCAGGTCAATTTTAAAGGAGCAGTCTGCAGTTTTAATGAACCTTCATTGACTAAATAAATCAAAAACCTCTCTTTGTTTTCGTGATGATAAAACAGGGAGTTTACTTTTATTTTGAAGGAGACTTCTCACAGGAAATGCAAAATGTTCAGTTAGTTCTGCTGTCCTTCATCCAAAAGGCTCATCAGGGCTTTTATAGACAGCAGGTCGATCTTAAAGGAGCAGTCTGTAGTTGTAATGAACCTTCATTGACTGACTAAATTAAAAACCTCTCTTTGTTTCCATGATTGAAAAAAACAGGGAGTTGACTTTTATTTTGAAGGAGACTTCTCACAGGAAATGCAAAATGTTCAGTTAGTTCTGCTGTCCTTCAGCAAAAAGGCGTCTACAGAGCAAAACATCAGGGCTTTTATAGACAGCAGGTCAATTTTAAAGGAGCAGTCTGTAGTTTTAATAACTAAATTAAAAACCTCTCTTTGTTTTCATGATGATAAAAACAGGGAGTTGACTTTTATTTTGAAGGAGACTTCTCACAGGAAATGCAAAATGTTCAGTTAGTTCTGCTGTCCTTCATCCAAAAGGCTGTCTACAGAGCAAAACATCAGGGCTTTTATAGACAGCAGGTCAAATTTAAAGGAGCAGTCTGTAGTTTTAATGAACCTTCACTGACTAAATAAATCAAAAACCTCATTTTGTTTTCATGATGATAAAACAGGGAGTTGACTTTTATTTTGAAGCAGACTTCTCACAGGAAATGCAAAATGTTCAGTTAGCTGCTGTCCTTCATCCAAAAGGCTCATCAGGGCTTTTATAGACAGCAGGTCAATCTTAAAGGAGCAGTCTGTAGTTTTAATGAACCTTCACTGACTAAATAAATAAAAAACCTCTCTTTGTTTTCATGATAAAAAAAAACAGGGAGTTGACTTTTATTTTGAAGGAGACTTCTCACAGGAAATGCAAAATGTTCAGTTAGTTCTGCTCTCCTTCATCAAAAAGGCTCATCAGGGCTTTTATAGACAGCAGGTCAATTTTAAAGGAGCAGTCTGTAGTTTTAATAACTAAATTAAAAACCTCTCTTTGTTTTCATGATAAAAAAACAAAAAAACACAGGGAGTTGACTTTTATTTTGAAGGAGACTTCTCACAGGAAATGCAAAATGTTCAGTTAGCTGCTGTCCTTCAGCAAAAAGGCGTTTACAGAGCAAAACATCAGGGCTTTTATAGGCAGCAGGTCAAATTTAAAGGAGCAGTCTGTAGTTTTAATGAACCTTCATTGACTGACTAAATCAAAAACCTCTCTTTGTTTTCATGATGATAAAACAGGGAGTTGACTTTTATTTTGAAGCAGACTTCTCACAGGAAATGCAAAATGTTCAGTTAGTTCTGCTGTCCTTCATCTAAAAGGCTCATCAGGGCTTTTATAGGCAGCAGGTCAAATTTAAAGGAGCAGTCTGTAGTTTTAATGAACCTTCATTGACTGACTAAATCAAAAACCTCTCTTTGTTTTCATGATTTAAAAAAAAACAGCAGTTGACTTTTATTTTGAAGGAAACTGCTCACAGGAAATGCAAAATGTTCAGTTAGTTCTGATGTCCTTCAGCAAAAAGGTTCATCAGGGCTTTTATAGACAGCAGGTCAATCTTAAAGGAGCAGTCTGTAGTTTTAAGGAACACATTTAATCAGAAGACAAAGATCCTCATTGGCTGATTTATTTCTGCCCAAACAAACTAAATAATCAAACTCTTTTTGTCGTCATGACTGAATAAACAAACTGACCTTAAAGGACGACACAACTTCACAACAATCCATACATACATAAAAAAAACTTCATAAGTGATTTGAGTGGTTCTCGGTGTTAAAATATCAATATATTGATTCAAATTAAATCACTTTTATTTATAAAGCCCCAAATCACAATCACACGACCTCAGTGGTCTTTACAATCCCTCTGTCCTCAGACCGTCGACTCAAGAGAGGAAACACCTGGACACAAAGATGGATCAAACCTCAGGAGGAGCCTCAGATCTGAATATCTTCTCTGTAGGTATCGATTCACCGTTTCTCTCTCGCTCTGTTCGCTCTGAGGCCTGATCGAAAGAGAAAGAAACACGACGCTGTTTCCTCGCCGCAGCAGCTCAGGGTTCGAATCCAACCTGTCATCAGCAGGACGACACATCTGTACGAAATCTCCACGACGACAGCTGCGTCACTTTATATCAACTAATGAATTCACTGGCACGCCGGGAACGACGGGTCTGACTCATTCGTACGTGCCCTCATTTAAACATTAGACCTATTTACACCTTCATATGTGCTAATCATGTGAACACAGCGTGAGAACGGAGGAAGCGTTACCTAAAAAGAGACATGAGGAGGCAGAAGACACGTATGAATCACACCGTGTGTTCTGTAAATCAGGGCAGCGACTCCTGTCGAGGGATCAAATCTACAGAAGTGTCTCCGTCGCTGTTCACGTCACTCCCGGCCGGTTTTCTTTCACCTGGTTCCACCTGTGATTAAATTATGAATGAGTGAGTTTTGATTCATAATGCATGTGTCCTCAGGTGTCCTCAGGTGTCCCTCTGAACTCCATGTGGAAAACTATATAAACAATCCATACTGCGCTGTACAGGAAGAGACGTCTGTAGGTTTTTCACCTTCACAGGTAAGTTTTTTCATGTCTGTACGATACAGTGGTGAAATAAAACAAGATTCAAACAGAAGCAGACACATGAAAGAAGAAAGAAAGACGACCTCGTGAGACGACCTCGTGGAGGGAACGAACAGAATTTCTCTAACTTATATTCTTCTGTTTTATTTATTTTATCTATTTTATTTTATTTTGCTGTATTCATATTGGTCCTTTCATATTGTCTGTATATGTGTCTTTTATATCTCGTCTTCCTGGTTGTTGTTCTTGTTGTTACTAGCCGTTTTTATTCTGGGCAGTAAGCCACCAATCTGCCGTCCTTTTGGCGGCTCGCTCCGCGGATTTAGACAGAAGGCGGCAAATTGGCGGTCTGTTTTGTTCCTCCAGTTTTGCCCCTCGGAGGGTAACGTTACACTTATTTGCGCCTCCATTGCTGTAAATCCGAGGCGGCAATGTGGTGGCAGATGCTGAGATGGGCGGAGGTGTGGATGACGTGCACTGCTGCGCACCCACAGCCGGGAGTTTTAAAACCAGGAAACAGCTGATCACAGCAGTCAGTTCGTCACTTCATCCACCAAGATGAGCAGCTGGAAAGCCGCTGAGATCCGGGAGATGCTCAGCGTCTCCTCGCTCTCTGTAGCTGTCTTGGTTGTCCGCTTGTTGTTGTAGCGGCGAGCTAATAGCGGTCGCTACTTTCAAATTAAAAGCCCCCCGCTAAGAACCCAGTTCTAAACTCCGATGGGGTGCAATGTAAAGCTCTTATTTTGAAGACAACCTGCGAAAAATTTCCCATAAGGAATGAATGGGACGGGGTCAGAAAAGTCGCAAAATCATCAACGTTTTTCAAACATCTCCTGCTCTGGCAGACTTTGACCTAGAGACACCATTCAAACTTTAAAATGTAGGCACAAGTCTTATCTGTTTGAGTTGTATTTGAACTTTCTTTCTACGATGTTTAGTTTTTGAACGGTGACCCTTAATTGATCGTGAGTGATTTCAGAAAAAATTCAGGATTTTCAATGAGTGTGTATTGCGGAATGTTCGCGCAGCACCAACTGGCAGAGTGGGGGAGCCTGAAAAAACTCTCCGAAAATGTTTCTTTAGATGACGATCCTAGCCACAGATTTCACACTACAATAGTGATATTTTCCAAGAACGTAGCCACACTTGTCTTCTGTCTGGCAACGTGTCCACTTTATCGGGAGGATGTACGGTTTTTGAATTATCTGCGTCTAACCGACACAAACTCCAGCAACTGCCCCATAAGCCCCAATGTTAAACGGGAAGAGGATTTTGGGAGAAAAGCAGAAACTGCCCTGCTTCTCTTCACGCCCAACTTCCTGCTTCACGTCACGTCACATGTTGACGCCTACCAGAGGAGGAAAAGTGGAGGCTGTTTGGAAAAGGAGGAATATTACACCTCCCTTTTAGACAGACAAGGAGGCACATTGCAGCCTTTACCTTGCTGCACATGTGCCACCTTTTCTATCTGAAACGTGGCTTGCTCGAGCTAAATGTAAAATCAGCGCGCTCACAATGAAACGCTAACGTGACACGAGAGGAAAGAGTTGAGTCTCATCAGAAGTTGTGACGCCTGTTCTTCTAAAAGCTTGTATGTGAATTAGGCCTACTTATAACTAATGTTAAAATGTCAACAATCTTAGTTTAGCATGTTAGCATGCTAGCATTTTATAATCAGCACTAAACACAAAGTTTCTCTGAGGCTAAAGGATGGATGTCATGCTGCTAACGAGGCTGAAGGCTCCGTGTGTGAGGTCATTTTGAAGCTTCTCCAGAACCTCCGAGTGTTTTTGTGTTGGAGTTACTATCAGCAGCATGTAATCACACTGCAGATAAATAAAGACAAAGAGCGGAGGAGGCGCAGACTGAGAAGATTTGGTCTCCAACACCTCCTCTTCTCTCACCTTCATCTTCCTCCCACTCATCTCCCCCCTTTACTTTCACACTCGAGTATCTCACCTCTTGTTGTCCAGCTTTCTCTCTCTCCTCTTCACTGGAACACATGTGAACATCAGCGCCGGCCTTCTTATCTGCAGAGAGTTTCTGATTTTCTCTCTTTGTTGCTGCTCGGGACGCTTTACAACCCAACATGTGTCTATGTGATGTCCTGGGAATGAGACTCAACAATCAGCTGTCTTTGTGGTGCGTTCAGGAACAGCTGGGACAAAATCCTGACTGATTCTACCTTTAACTTTAATAGTCTTTGAGTTATATTAATATGACGTGAGCTTCAGTTAGCTTTGACCACAGATGTCCTTCAGAGGGAGACTTTTTACTCTGAGACTCTGAGGACATGTCAGAGCCTGTACTCTATTACTTTACTGGAGTAAAGAAGCTGTATCAGTACTTCTACTGGAGTAAAGAAGGGGAATCAGTACTTCTACTTTTACCAGAATCTGTTTTTACACAAGTGTCTGAACTTTTACTGGAGGGAACAATGTGAGCATGTATTTCAACAATATTGTCACAATAGTGATATCGAGATATTTGATCAAAAATATTGTGAGATTTGATTTTGTTGATTTTGATCTCACTTTGTTGCTGCTCGGGACGCTTTACAACCCAACATGTGTCTATGTGACGTCCTGGGAATGAGACTCAACAATCAGCTGTCTTTGTGGTGCGTTCAGGAACAGCTGGGACAAATCCTACTGATTCTACCTTTAACTTTAATAGTCTTTGAATTATATGTATATTTGTCTCCTCTGGTGATTTTTGCTTAAGAAATAAAAACAAACACTGGGTCATCGTCATGTTTCTGTCAGTCTTCACAAACAGTTGCACATTAACTGTCTTTCCTTCAGGACAGACATCCAACCGTAGTTTTTACCCACAATCCTCTCTGTTCAGACAGTGTGTGAATAAACACCATCTGAGGAGAGCAGGGAGCCAACAGCCTCACATCTCCATCTTCTTATAACATCTATTATGAATCCGGCTCCGGCTGTTTCTACGCTCTTCTCCGGCCTCTTCATCACTCCTCTTCCTCTCTTCCTCACCTCGGCTCGTCAGCTGTTCACCTTCACAGCGCTTCGTTCCCACTCTGCGTCCGTCTTCATCCGTCGGCTCAGTAAAAGCTTCTCACACTTTTCTTCACGTCTCTTTGTTCCTCCTCACCTTCTTGTTTTTTACAGATCATTTTTTAAATTTAAACCTTTTTCTAGTCGTCGTCCTCCTCGTCAATCTTTCCCAATTTCTCCTCTCTCGTCTCTTGTTTGCTTCCAGACAGACCGATAGCCAATTCACACCTCCCTCTCCCTCCTGTTCAGTGATAACAGCTTCTAATTTCTGGGTTGTGACCCACTTTTCCAGCAGCTGACATGTTCTGTTCTGGTCCAGAACTGAGACTCCTTCTGTTCTCCAGCTCTTCAGTGTCAGTTCGGTGACATTGATCAACACTCAGGATGTGATGCAACAAGCCTGTCGAGTGAGCAGAGCACCTATAATCAGTATTTCTTAGGATAATAATTCATGAGATTAACATTTTGAAAACAGGGTGACGACGTGACGCAACCGCTCGTATGAACCTCAGAAGAAACATCGGCTGAATCTGCAGCTCTCGTTGGATTTAAGAGCCGCATGTTGAGTTTCAGACATTTGTTTACCTGTTCGCTCTGCACACTACCTGCTCAGCACCAACGACAGCCGACAGACTGTAAGAGACAAGCATTTAGCAGCTAAAGAGACCAAAAACAGAGCTCAAAGTGAGGAGAATATTGGACTTTAGACCAAATCAGGTGCTGTGGTAAAAAACATTAATCCTCCAAATCGTGTTTGAAACCACAGATTTATGATAGAACAAGGTAGTGAATGAAACTTTGCTGTGCATGTGTCCCTCGAGGTTTACTTCCTGGTTATGTGCGAGGAACCTAAAAAAGAAGGACGGGTCACGACGTCCTCGAATGCTTCGGGACCAGACTGTGGTGTCAGCTGTATTAAACCCCAACACATATACGTTGTTCGACGAAAGACCTCAGTTCAAAGAGGAGGTTAACCACTGATTTATTTTGTTTGTTCTTTGAATTTGTGTAGGAAAGACTCCTGTTGGCGCTGCTGCTCGTGGTGTAAGTGATCAGTCGGACAGTGTGATAAAAAATAAAATAGGATTCAAGCTCCTTACATTCATCAGGAGACACAAACACGACTGATCATGTTTCTCTGTAACTGCTGGATGTCGAGTTAAACTTCAGCTTGATGATGTCTCAGCGTCCAACACTGTTTCTGCTGCCACCAAGTGGTGAAAAGATGAATCACTGCATGTTAAACCATCACAATTACAAACCTCTACTCAACCCCTGACAGTCTTACCTGAACCTTAAAACCAGGTCTGAATGTCCTCACTTTGTAAAGACGTCCTCAACAAACACGGGTCCTCACAAAGATAGACACACAAGCACAAATACACTGCCTTTAACCAGGTAGGGGTGTGTGTGTGTGTGTGTGTGTGAGGACTAATGGTCTCTGTGGCGTCAGCAGCGGGCGCTCTGCTTCTAATAAAAGAATGTGATTACTCGCAGCCAATCACACGTCAGGATGAATCCCTCGCTCACCTGCCTCGTCCAATCAGGTGGTGAGTGTGCGGCTCGTTAATGGACAGACGGGCCGGTTAATGAGGACGAATTGCTGCTGTCGTCTGCCCCGTCTCCTCCTGGCTGTGAAAGGTCAGTGTGTGTGTGTGTGTGGGAGAAAGAAACAGTGAATGACGGAAACATTTTAAATATTGCTGCCTTCAAGTTCATTCAAACATTTCTACGTTACAATTAATACTAATTGAATCTTTGTGAGTTTAGTTGAACGACTGGTCCACAATTCGCCGTCACCTCGACTTCTGTGGAGCTGCTTTTAGCATGAACCCGTCTCTCCAGCGCAGATCCCAGAGGAAAGTGTTTGATCAGGTAACGTGGAGGTGTGTGCAGTGAACACACCTGAAGGCACCATGAAAAACTCTGCATATGTTGAAATGCTTTGAGTCTAAAGATAGCAGACAGACTGACTCCAGCTGTGAGTCGGCACATTGAACTAAATCTGCTGTCTGCAGGAAATGGAAGAAGAAGAAGAGGAAGAAGAAGAAAAGAAAAAGAAGAAAGAGAAGAAAAAGAAGAAGAAGAAGAAGAAGAAAAATAAAAAATAAATAAAAATGTTGAAACACTCCCTGACAGCAGACAAAAACAATGAAGAAACAATATAAATTCTACATTTTAAACCAGTAATTCAGTAAAACACATGATTCACTCAAGTAGGAAAAAATTATATGGGAAAAAACTACAAAGCATATAATAGAAAAGTAATGATTATACATTAGTTGTCCAGCAGCCCACAGCAGGTTCTGGCCACACAGCATTTCTAAAATCTTGTTCTTGAAGAGTTTTGTTCATAAACTTTTCATTTTCATGCTTCACAGAGTTTCTGATGCGTCGCTGCAGTTCAGCTGCTGAACTCTGCTGAGACGTGTGACTGAATGTTTACACCAGGAGATGGCAGTGTTGTGATGTCATCGACTGAGAGGAAACCTGTTCACATACAGGCTGTTTATCACTTCGCTCAAAGTCAACAACAATAAACAATCGACTATCTTTGTGTTGCGTTCAGGAACAGCTGGGACAAATCCAAAATGTTAAACCTAAATGTTAAGATGTTTAGATTTAACATTCATATTTATATTAAACATTTACATTTAGATTTAAATTTAACATTTAGATTCATGTTAAACATTTATATATAACCTTTATATTTATATTTAACATTTAGATTTAGATTAAACATTTATATTTAAATTTAACATTTAGATTTATATTAAACATTTAGATTTAACATTTATATTTAAATTTAACATTGTGATTTAACATTTATATTTAAATTTTATATTTAAATTTAACATTTAGATTTATATTAAACATTTAGATTTAACATTTAGATTTAGATTTAACATTTAGATTTATATTAAACATTCAGATTTGAATTTAACATTTAGGTTTAACATTTAGATTTAGATTCAACATTCAGATTTGAATTTAACATTTAGGGTTAACATTTAGATTTAGATTCAACATTTAGATTTAAAATTAACATTTACATTTAACATTTATATTTGAATTTAACATTTAGATTTAGATTAAACATTTAGATTTAAATTTAACATTTAGATTTATATTAAAGATTTAGATTTAACATTTAAATTTAACATTTGGATTTATATTAAACATTGAGATTCAACATTTAGAGTTAAATTCAACATTTAAATTTAACATTTAGATTTAGATTTCACATTTAAATTTAACATTTAGATTCATATTAAACCTTTAGATTTAACATTTAGATTTATATAAAACATTTAGATTTAAATTGAACATTTAGGTTTAACATTTAGATTTATATTAAACATTTATATTTAACATTTACATTTAAATTTAACATTTGGATTTATATTAAACATTAAGATTTAACATTTAGATTTAGATTGAACATTTAGATGTAACATTAAGATCTAAATTGAACATTTAGATTTATATTAAACATTTAGATTGAACATTTAGATTTAAATTGAACATTTAGATTTAACATTTCATATTTAATCATTTAGATTTAGATTTTGTATTTAGATTTGACATTGACATTATATTTTTACAAGGGAAGTAAATATCACAAAGTTCACACATTTTGCTGTTAATCTGGTCAAAAGTAACAATTTAAAATTCACATATGTTTTTTCAACGTGGTTTGTTGCTAATTGTGGCGAAAAGTTGGTGTTTATTTTAGGATGCGCAACTTTACAGTCAGTGCCATATAGTACTTTATTACTTTTACTGGAGAACAGAAGTTGAATCAGTACTTCTACTTTTACCAGAGTCTGTTTGTACACAAGTATCTGAACTTCTACTAGAGGAAACAATGTGGGGACTGTTGACCGACTCACCTTTATCTACGATACAGTCCTTGAATCACAGTTAATCAGGAAGTACTCATTCAACAACCATGTTGTTCATGATTCCTCCCTTTGCTCCTCATTACTTACTCATATTTTTGTGCATCTTATTGTAAAGTGTTACTGAGCTTACTCACTCATCTGCTGAAGGTGGAAAGATTCTCTTAGCTCACATTTCATCTCAGCTGTACTTTAAACAATGGACTTTACAGTGAAAAAGGAGACATCTCGTCTTCAGCAGTCGAACTTTGATTCAGTTCTTGTGACAAATCTTGTGCCGCGCCCACACACCACATTTCATGGCAGTATGATCTTTCCATCAAAAACACCAGAAGTGTATTTTATTTGTCTTGAAACATGTCATGTAACAAGAGAGCAGTGTGTCTACATCAGAACAACATCATCATTAGATAACAATCACAACAAACATCTCTGTGCAGCAGAATAAAGTTGATCACTTCACTCATTCACCATAATGAAATGTTGGCAGTCAAGATGCCAACAAGCCCTACGACCACGTTTACATCTGTACGTGTCATCACACAAACATGAAGGAGACGGGTTTCCAGCTGCGTTTGTGGCGACAAAAACAGGTATTTTAAGGCAAACCAGGAACTTTTCCAAACTCTAACCAAGTGGTTGTTGTGTAGCAGAAGCACAGCGTTGTGTCAACATAACATTTCACATTGAACCTAAATCAACGTTTAATGCAGAGACATGAATTATGAACATTTATTCTCGTGATGTTAAGAACAGATCAACAAAACATGTAGATCAGAAATCTTCCGACTTAACGATATAAAGAGGTTGATGGCAGAGTGAATGAACCACGTTGGTAAATTAGAGAGTTGAGGTTGTTCCTGATATTTGAAAAATGACCCTTAAACTCTGAGTCATATTGTGAGTAAACAAGTTTCCTAAATCTCTCATTCAAATGACCACAGGTACCAGATTCATACGCCACTTTACATTTCTCGCCTTTTATTGCCCAGTATCCACCGTAATATAGATAAGGAACAAACTGTATACTAGGATAGGTGTTGTTACTCTTGTACTTCTCCAGCAAAACATCCAGGTTCTGCAGATACAATCTGATGGCAGCATTGATTGCATTAACATAGTCTGATCTACGTCTGCCGGCCTGAATGTTCAGTCGAGCCTCATGGATCAACATCTGGAGGTGGAAGGAGGCTCCATTGATCCAGATTTTGAAGCCCCGGGTGCTCATCTGTCCGTCATGCAGCATGGAGTTTCTCAGGATGGTCAGGTGGTTGCTCAGCTGTGCTTCTAGTCTCCGTAGTTCCTCACGTAATCGTTGCTCATTGCTCATGAAGGTGTGATGGCGCTTCATGTACTCTGACATTGTGTCCCGGACAGCTGAATGTTTCTCCTCACCAAACACACGTCTCAGCAGGCTGTATGTATCCTCAGTCGGTTCAGCAAAGCTCTTCATGATGATCTCCAAGACCATAGAAATCACCAATGCTCCAAGTCCAACAGCATTTGGGATTGAAGTCAGTGGAGACAAACCTGATCCCAACCTGTCGATGAAGCCTGGAACGCTGTTGATCAGCTCAGTAGAGTAGGTCTGCAGCACAGCGTTTGAGTCGATGCCAGAATATTTCAGCAGAGACTCGTCTATGCCGATATCTGGTAGGAGGCAGGGGTTATTTAGAGCTACTGCATAATAGTTCCGAGCAAACTGGTCCATCTCTTCTTGTGAGCATCCAGAGCCCATGTTTCTCAAGCTGATCTGTGAGACTCAAAGTGTGTTTGTACCAGAAGACGGACACCAGGCAGTTCAGACTGTATGAGCATAAAGTCCAACCATCTCCCTCGGTTAAAGACAGAACCAACCAACCAGGTCTCTGCAAAGTTGGAGGTGTATTTGTTGACTTTTCTTAGTCCAACTGTGTCAAAGGTCTTGGAATTGTACATGTATGAACATATGTTGTTGTTTGGGCTTTGTTAGTTTGGCCAAGAATAGCATGAGAACCACCTCAGTACTGTATCCCCTGGCCTCTGTCTTCTTGGAGGCCTTGCTGTTCTGTCCCGGTCCGGCCAGAGTCGGCAGACCACCAGCACCAGGGTGAGGGGAACGGGATGTAATGCACATTCAGCCCTATTGGCCGGCTGTGTCGCTCCCTCCCGACAGGAAAAACACAACTGAGCTGCCAAAACAAATAGCAACTAGATGTTTCATGAACGTCCCATGAAACCCAAGCTTAACTATCTTTGTGGTGCGTTCAGGAACAGTTGGGACAAATCCACTGATTCTACCTTTAACTTTAGTAGTCTTTGAATTATATTAATATGACGTGAGCTTCAGTTAGCTTTGACCACAGATGCCCTTCAGAGGGAGACTTTTTACTCTGATACTCTGAGGACATTTCAGAGCCTGTACTCTATTACTTTTACTGGAGTAAAGAAGCTGAATGAGTACTTTTGCTTTTACCAGTCTGTTGTACACAAGTATCTGAACTTCTACTGGAGGAAACAATGTGTGGACTGTTGACCGACTCACCTTTATCTACGATACAGTTGTGAATCACGGTTAATCAGGAAGTACTCATTCAACAATCAAGTCGTTCATGATTAATTCCTCGCTCGCTCCTCAGTACTTACTCATATTTTTGTGCATCTTATTTTAAAGTGTTACTGAGGTTAATAATTAATCTGCTGAAGATGGAGAGATTCTCTGAGCTCACATTTAATCTCAGCTGTACTTTAAGATGATTTTGTGATATTACGTCCTGCAAAAAACACCAACGATGGACTTTACAGTGAAAAAGGTGACATCTCGTCTTCAGCAGTCAAACTTTGATTCAGTTCTTGTGACGAATCTTGTGCCGCGCCCACACACCACATTTCATGGCAGTATGATCTTTATAGCAAAAGTTATGCAACCAAAAACACGAGAAGTCACAGGGTTAGATTGAGGAGACGGAGCTGATCGAATTTTAGTGAGGGAACTGGGGAAAAAAAAAGACATATTAATAAAATATTGAAAGCAGTGGATTTTATTTATCTTGAAACATGTCATGTAACAAGAGAGCAGTGTGTCTGCATCAGAACAACATCATCACGAGATAACAATCACAACAAACATCTCTGTGCAGAAGAATAAAGTTTATCACCCATGTTTATCACGTTCACATCTGTGCGTGTCGTCACACAAACATGAAGGAGACGGGTTTCCAGCTGCGTTTGTGGCGACAAAAACAGGTATTTTAAGCCAAAACATGAACTTTTCCAAACTCTAACCAAGTGGTTGTTGTGTAGCAGAAGCACAGCGTTGTGTCAACATAACATTTCACATTGAACCTAAATCAACGTTTAATGCAGAGACATGAATTATGAACATTTATTCTCGTAATGTTAAGAACAGATCAACAAAACATGTAGATCAAAAATCTTGTCACTTAACCTTACAAAGAGGTTGATGGCAGAGTGAATGAACCACTTTGGTTAATTAGAGAGTTGAGGTTGTTCCTGATATTTGAAAAATGACTCTTCAACTCTGAGTCATATTTTGAGAAAACAAGTTTCCTAAAGCCATCATTCACTGATTGACAGGGACCAGATAGATGGTTCAGTTTACATCTTTTGCTTTCCATAACACATTGTCCACTGGTCCATGGAGCAACATAAGCATAATCCATTCTAGGATAGGTGCTGTGACTCTTGTACTTCTCCAGCAAAACATCCAGGTTCTGCAGATACAAACTGATGGCAGCGTTGATCGCATTAACATAGTCTGATCTACGTCTGCCGGCCTGAATGTTCAGTCGAGCCTCATGGATCAACATCTGGAGGTGGAAGGAGGCTCCATTGATCCAGATTTTGAAGCCCGGGGTGCTCATCTGTCCGTCATGCAGCATGGAGTTTCTCAGGATGGTCAGGTGGTTGCTCAGCTGTGCTTCTAGTCTCCGTAGTTCCTCCCGTAATCGTTGCTCATTGCTCATGAAGGTGTGATGGCGCTTCATGTACTCTGACATTGTGTCCCGGACAGCTGAACGTTTCTCCTCACCAAACACACGTCTCAGCAGGCTGTATGTATCCTCAGTCGGTTCAGTTGCACTCTTCATGACGATCTCCAAGACCATAGAAATCAGCAATGCTCCAAGTCCAACAGCATTTGGGATTGGAGTCAGTTGAGACAAACCTGATCCCAACCTGTCGATGAAGCCTGGAACGCTGTTGATCAGCTCAGTAGAGTAGGTCTGCAGCACAGCGTTTGAGTCGTTGCCAGAATATTTCAGGAGAGACTCGTCTATGCCGATATCTGGTAGGATGCACGGGTTATTTAGAGCTGCTTCATAATAGTCATAAACAAACCGGTCCCACTCTTCTTGTGAGTAGAAAGAGCCCATGTTTCTCAAGCTGATCTGTGAGGCTCAAAGTGTGTTTGTACCAGCAGACTGAACACCAGGCAGTTCAGACTGAATGAACATAAAGTCCAACCAGCTCCCTCGGTTAAAGTCAGAAACAACCAACCAGGTCTCTGCAAAGTTGGAGGTGTATTTGTTGACTTTTCTTAGTCCAACTGTGTCAAAGGTCTTGGAATTGTACATGTATGAACATATGTTGTTGTTTGGGCTTTGTTAGTTTGGCCAAGAATAGCATGAGAACCACCTCAGTACTGTGTCCCCTGTCATCAGACTGGCCTCTGTCTTCTTGGAGGCCTTGTTGTTCTGTCCCAGTCCAGCCAGAGTCGGCAGACCACCAGCACCATGGTGAGGGGAATGGGATGTAATGCACATTCAGCCCTATTGGCCGGCTGTGTCGCTCCCTCCCGACAGGAAAAACACAACTGTGCCAAAAAAGATAGCAACTAGATGTTTCATGAACGTCCCATGAAACCCAAGCTTAACTATCTTTGTGCTGCGTTCAGGAACAGTTGAGACAAATCCACTGATTCTACCTTCAAATTGAATAGTGTTTGAATGATATTAATATGACGTGAGCTTCAGTTAGCTTTGACCACAGATGTCCCTCAGAGGGAGACTTTTTACTCTGATACTCTGAGTACATTTCAGAGCCTGTACTCTATTACTTTTACTGGAGTAAAGGAGCTGAATGAGTACTTTTGCTTTTGCTTTTACCAAAGTCTGTTGTACACAAGTATCTGAACTTCTACTGGAGGAAACAATGTGTGGACTGTTGACCGACTCACCTTTATCTACGATACAGTTGTGAATCACGGTTAATCAGGAAGTACTCATTCAACAATCAAGTCGTTCATGATTAATTCCTCCCTCGCTTCTCAGTACTTACTCATATTTTTGTGCATCTTATTGTAAAGTGCTACTGACGTTAATAACTCATCTGCTGAAGATGGAAAGATTCTCTGAGCTCACATTTAATCTCAGCTGTACTTTAAGTCGATTTTGTGACATCACGTCCTGCAAAAAACACCAACAATGGACTTTACAGTGAAAAAGGTGGCATCTCGTCTTCAGCAGTCAAACTTTGATTCAGTTCTTGTGACGAATCTTGTGCCGCGCCCACACACCACATTTCATGGCAGTATGATCTTTATAGCAAAAGTTATGCAACCAAAAACACGAGAAGTCACAGGGTTAGATTGAGGAGATGGAGCTGATCGAATTTTAGTGAGGGAACTGGGGAAAAAAAAAGACATATTAATAAAATATTGAAAGCAGTGTATTTTATTTGTCTTGAAACATGTCATGTAACAAGAGAACAGTGTGTCTGCATCAGAACAACATCATCACGAGATAACAATCACAACAAACATCTCTGTGCAGAAGAATAAAGTTTATCACCCATGTTTATCACGTTCACATCTGTGCGTGTCGTCACACAAACATGAAGGAGACGGGTTTCCAGCAGCGTTTGTGGCGACAAAAATAGGTATTTTAAGCCAAACCAGGAACTTTTCCAAACTCTACCCAAGTGGTTGTTGTGTAGCAGAAGCACAGCGTTGTGTCAACATAACATTTCACATTGAACCTAAATCAACGTTTAATGCAGAGACATAAATTATGAACATTTATTCTCATGACTAAGTCAAAAATGTTAAGAACAGATCAACAAAACATGTAGATCAGAAATCTTCCGATTTAACCATTTAAAGAGGTTGATGGCAGAGTGAATGAACCACGTTGGTTAATTAGAGAGTTGAGGTTGTTCCTGATATTTGAAAAATGACTCTTCAACTCTGAGTCAAATTTTGAGAAAACAAGTTTCCTAAAACCCTCATTTATTTTAGAATCTTCACAGGGACCAGATTGATACTCCACTTTACATTTCTCGCCTTCTATTGCACAGTATTTCATATTATATGGATAAGACCAAGAAGAAAACAAATCTATTCCAGGATAGGTGCTGTGACTCTTGTACTTCTCCAGCAAAACATCCAGGTTCTGCAGATACAATCTGATGGCAGCATTGATCGCATTAACATAGTCTGATCTACGTCTACCGGCCTGAATGTTCAGTCGAGCCTCATGGATCAACATCTGGAGGTGGAAGGAGGCTCCATTGATCCAGATTTTGAAGCCCCGGGTGCTCATCTGTCCGTCATGCAGCATGGAGTTTCTCAGGATGGTCAGGTGGTTGCTCAGCTGTGCTTCTAGTCTCCGTAGTTCCTCCCGTAATCGTTGCTCATTGCTCATGAAGGTTTGATGGCGCTTCACGTACTCTGACATTGTGTCCCGGACAGCTGAATGTTTCTCCTCACCAAACACACGTCTCAGCAGGCTGTATGTATCCTCAGTCGGTTCAGTTGCACTCTTCATGACGATCTCCAAGACCATAGAAATCACCAATGCTCCAAGTCCAACAGCATTTGGGATTGAATTCAGTTGAGACAAACCTGATCCCAACCTGTCTATGAAGTCTGGAGCGCTGTTGATCAGCTCAGTAGAGAAGGTCTGCAGCACAGCGTTTGAGTCGATGCCAGAATATTTCAGCAGAGACTCGTCTATGCCAATATCTGGTAGGAGGCAGGGGTTATTTAGAGCTACTTCATAATAGTCATGAGCAAACCGGTCATAGTCTTCTTGTGAGTATCCAGAGCCCATGTTTCTCAAGCTGATCTGTGAGACTCAAAGTGTGTTTGTACCAGCAGACTGAACACCAGGCAGTTCAGACTGTGTGAACATAAAGTCCAACCAGCTCCCTCATTTGAAGCCAGAACCAACCAACCAGGTCTCTGCAAAGTTGGAGGTGTATTTGTTGACTTTTCTCAGTCCAAGTGTGTCGAAGGTCTTGGAATTGTACAACATTTATTAACGTATGTTGTTGTTTGGGCTTCGTTAGTTTGGCCAAGAAAAGCATGAGAACCACCTCAGTACTGTGTCCCCTGTCAAGACTATGGAGGCTAGTAGTAGTTCTGTCCCGGTCCGGCCAGAGTCGGCAGACCACCAGCACCAGGGTGAGTGGAACGGGATGTAGTGCACATTCAGCCCTATTGGCCGGCCGTGTCCCTCCCGAGCTGACTGTTTTTACAGGAAAAACACAACTTAGCTGCCAAAACAAATAGCAACTAGATGTTTCATGAACATCCCATGAAACCCATGCTACACTGTCTCCATGGTGCGTTCAGGAACAGCTGGGACAAATCCTACTGATTCTACCTTTAACTTTAATAGTCTTTGAATTATATTAATATGACGTGAGCTTCAGTTAGCTTTGACCACAGATGTCCTTCAGAGGGAGACTTTTTACTCTGATACTCTGAGTACATTTCAGAGCCTGTACTCTATTACTTTTACTAGAGTAAAGGAGCTGAATGAGTACTTTTGCTTTTACCAGTCTGTTGTACACAAATATCTGAACTTCTCCTGGAGGAAACAATGTGTGGACTGTTGACCGACTCACCTTTATCTGCGAGACAGTTGTGAATCACGGTTAATCAGGAAGTACTCATTCAACAATCAAGTCGCTCATGATTAATTCCTCCCTCGCTCCTCAGTACTTACTCATATTTTTGTGCATCTTATTTTAAAGTGTTACTGAGGTTAATAATTAATCTGCTGAAGGTGGAGAGATTCTCTGAGCTCACATTTAATCTCAGCTGTACTTTAAGATGATTTTGTGACATCACGTCCTGCAAAACACATCAAAAATGGACTTTACAGTCGAACTTTGATTCAGTTCTTGTGACGAATCTTGTGCCGCGCCCACACACCACATTTCATGCCAGTATGATCTTTATACCAGAAGTTATGCAACCAAAAAACACCAGAAGTCACAGGGTCAGATTGAGGAGATGGAGTTGATGTAATTTTTGCGAGGCAACTGGCAAAAAAAGACATATTAATAAGTTTTTCTAATCAGTGTATTTTATTTGTCTTGAAACATGTCATGTAACAAGAGAGCAGTGTGTCTGCATCAGAACAACATCATCATTAGATAACAATTACAACAAACATCTCTGTGCAGCAGAATAAAGTTGATCACTTAACTCATTCACCATAATGAAATGTTGGCAGTCAACATTCCAACAACCCCTACGACTACGTTCACATCTGTAGGTGTCGTCATACAAACATGAAGGAGACGGGTTTCCAGTTGCGTTTGTGGCGACAAAAACAGGTATTTTAAGCCAAAACATGAACTTTTCCAAACTCTACCCAAGTGGTTGTTGTGTAGCAGAAGCACAGCGTTGTGTCAACATAACATTTCACATTGAACCTAAATCAACGTTTAATGCAGAGACATGAATTATGAACATTTATTCTCGTGACTGAGTCGTAGATGTTAGGAGCAGATCAACAAAACATGTAGATCAGAAATCTTCTTACTTAACCATATAAAGACGTTGATGGCAGAGTGAATGAACCACGTTGATTTATTAGAGAGTTGAGGTTGTTCCTGATATTTCGAAAATGACTCTTCAACTCTGAGTCAAATTTTGAGAAAACAAGTTTCCTAAAGCCATCATTCACTGAACCACAGGGACCAGATTGATATTTCACTTCACATTCCTCGTTTTTCATTAAACAGTCTCCAATTATGCCTGGAACAGAAGACCAATATATTGTAGGATAGTAGCTGTGACTCTTGTACTTCTGAAGCAAAACATCCAGGTTCTGCAGATACAATGTGATGGCAGCGTTGATCGCATTAACATAGTCTGATCTACGTCTGCCGGCCTGAATGTTCAGTCGAGCCTCATGGATCAACATCTGGAGGTGGAAGGAGGCTCCATTGATCCAGATTTTGAAGCCCCGGGTGCTCATCTGTCCGTCATGCAGCAGGGAGTTTCTCAGGATGGTCAGGTGGTTGCTCAGCTGTGCTTCTAGTCTCCGTAGTTCCTCCCGTAATCGTTGCTCATTGTTCATGAAGGTGTGATGGCGCTTCACGTACTCTGACATTGTGTCCCGGACAGCTGAGCGTTTCTCCTCACCAAACACACGTCTCAGCAGGCTGTATGTATCCTCAGTCGGTTCAGTTGCACTCTTCATGACGATCTCCAAGATCATAGAAATCACCAATGCTCCAAGTCCAACAGCATTTGGGATTGAAGTCAGTGGAGACAAACCTGATCCCAACCTGTCGATGAAGCCTGGAGCGCTGTTGATCAGCCCATTGGAGTAGGTCCGCAGCACAGCGTTTGAGTTGATGCCAGAATATTTCAGCAGAGACTCGTCTATGCCGATATCTGGTAGGAGGCAGGGGAACTCTAGAGCAACTTCATAATAGTCCTGCGCAAACCGGTCCAACTCTTCTTGTGAGTATCCAGAGCCCATGTTTATCACGCTGATCTGTGAGGCTCAAAGTGTGTTTGTACCAGCAGACTGAACACCAGGCAGTTCAGACTGAATGAACATAAAGTCCAACCAGCTCCCTGGTTTAAAGCCAGAACCAACCAACCAGGTCTCTGCAAAGTTGGAGGTGTATTTGTTGACTTTTCTTAGTCCAAGTGTGTCAAAGGTCTTGGAATTGTACATGTATTAACACATGTTGTTGTTTGGGCTTTGTTAGTTTGGCAAAGAATAGCATGAGAACCACCTCAGTACTGTATCCCCTGTCATCAGACTGGCCTCTGTCTTCTTGGAGGCCTTGTTGTCCTGTCCTGGTCCGGCCAGAGTCGGCAGACCACCAGCACCATGGTGAGGGGAACGGGATGTAATGCTGATGTTGTGAATCACGGTTAATCAGGAAGTACTTATTCAACAATCAAGTCGTTCATGATTCATTCCTTGCTCGCTCTTCATTACTTACTCATATTTTTGTGCATCTTATTTTAAAGTGTTACTGAGCTTAATAATTAATCTGCTGAAGGTGAAAAGATTCTCTGAGCTCACATTTAATCTCAGTTGAACTTTGATTCAGTTCTTGTGACGAATCTAGTGCCGCGCCCACACACCACATTTCATGCCAGTACGATCTTTCCATCAAAAGTTATGCAACCAAAAAACACCAGAAGTGTATTTTATTTGTCTTGAAACATGTCATGTAACAAGAGAGCAGTGTGTCTGCATCAGAACAACATCATCATTAGATAACAATCACAACAAACATCTCTGTGCAGCAGAATAAAGTTGATCACTTCCCTCATTCACCATAATGAAATGTTGGCAGTCAACATGCCAACAACCCCTACGACCACGTTCACATCTGTGCGTGTCATCATTTCACATTTAACCTAAATCAACGTTTAATGCAGAGACATGAATTATGAACATTTATTCTCGTGAATGAGTTGTAGATGTTAAGAGCAGATCAACAAAACATGCAGATCAGATTCTTACTTAACCTTATAAAGAGGTTGATGGCAGAGTGAATGAACCACTTTGGTTAATTAGAGAGTTGAGGTTGTTCCTGATATTTGAAAAATGACTCTTCAACTCTGAGTCAAATTTTGAGAAAACAAGTTTTCTAAAGCCATCATTCGCTGAATCACAGGGACCAGGTTGATCTCCCACTTCACATCTCTCGCTTTTTATTCCACATTTTTCGTAATTATATGGATAAGACCAAGAAGAATACCAATACATTTTAGGATAGGTGTTGTGACTCTTGTACTTCTCCAGCAAAACATCCAGGTTCTGCAGATACAATGTGATGGCAGCGTTGATCGCATTAACATAGTCTGATCCATGTCTGCCGGCCTGAATGTTCAGTCGAGCCTCATGGATCAACATCTGGAGGTGGAAGGAGGCTCCATTGATCCAGATTTTGAAGCCCCGGGTGCTCATCTGTCCGTCATGCAGCATGGAGTTTCTCAGGATGGTCAGGTGGTTGCTCAGCTGTGCTTCTAGTCTCCGTAGTTCCTCCCGTAATCGTTGCTCATTGCTCATGAAGGTGTGATGGCGCTTCACGTACTCTGACATTGTGTCCCGGACAGCTGAATGTTTCTCCTCACCAAACACACGTCTCAGCAGGCTGTATGTATCCTCAGTCGGTTCAGCAAAGCTCTTCATGAAGATCTCCAAGACTATAGAAATCACCAATGCTCCAAGTCCAACAGCATTTGGGATTGAATTCAGTTGAGACAAACCTGATCCCAACCTGTCGATGAAGCCTGGAATGCTGTTGATCAGCTCAGTAGAGTAGGTCTGCAGCACAGCGTTTGAGTCGTTGCCAGAATATTTCAGCAGAGACTCGTCTATGCCGATATCTGGTAGGAGGCACGGGTTATTAAGAGCTACTGCATAATAGTCCTGAGCAAACCGGTCCAACTCTTCTTGTGAGTATCCAGAGCCCATGTTTCTCAAGCTGATCTGTGAGACTCAAAGTGTGTTTGTACCAGAAGACTGAACACCAGGCAGTTCAGACTGTATGAGCATAAAGTCCAACCATCTCCCTCGGTTAAAGACAGAACCAACCAACCAGGTCTCTGCAAAGTTGGAGGTGTATTTGTTGACTTTACTCAGTCCAAGTGTGTCGAAGGTCTTGGAATTGTACATGTATTAACATGTTTAGTCGTTTGGGCTTTGTTCGGCCCAGAATAGCATGAGAACCACCTCAGTACTGTATCCCCTGTCATCAGACTGGCCTCTGTCTTCTTGGAGGCCTTGTTGTTCTGTCCCGGTCCGGCCAGTCGGCAGACCACCAGCACCATGGTGAGGGGAACGGGATGTAATGCACATTCAGCCCTATTGGCCGGCTGTGTCCCTCCCGAGTGTTTTTACAGGACAAACACAACTGTGCCAAAACAAATAGCAACTAGATGTTTCATGAACGCCTGGTGGACCCTTTACAGCAGCTGAAGGCCACCAGTCAATATTCTGTATTTTAAGCCCAAGTTTCTCTGTGATCTGTCATCTTAAATATCGATACAGTCGCTCAACACCTGTTGTCATTAGCCTGTATTCTTGTTGATGTTGTCTGGCCACGTTTTGACTAATGGTTGAGTCAGCTTGGAGGAAGTTGTGACAGTCAAATTTCAATAATTGTAAATTAGTATTCACCCTCATATTCAAAACTCCCAGAAAATCAAGTAGCGCAACAGAAACAGAGCCCCAACAAACATGTTAAAGAACTGATGAAACATTTTGCCCTTAATTTTAAGAACCAACAGGTAAAGATTTGACCAAATTAAAACTATTTTTGCAGCTCTGGTTCAAAGTAGGAAGCCTCCTGATGGTGGACGACACTGACCTGAGTCTCATCATGGGACACCCAAATGTCCTTCGGAGGGAGGATACTGTGATACTCTGAGTATCAGAACCTGTACTCTATTACTTTTACTGGAGTAAACAAGTTGAATCAGTACTTCTACTTTTACCAGAGTCTGGTACTTCTGAAGTATCTGAACTTCTCCTGGAGGTAACAATGTGAGGACTGTTGACTCCTCTGCATATTTGTAAGAAAAGATGATCGACCACCATCCCAAAGAGTCAGTGTGCGCCAAGATGGGAAACCCAAAGTGGCAGTTTTTTAACTATAACCATTTTTTGAGACACTTCAGATATAATTTTCTACCAATTCGTAGCTATTTTGCAAATTTGGAAGAAAAAAAAAACTATTAGGGTGAGTTCACTGAATGTGGGACACCTGAGCTCTAGTGGCTCTTTATCAAACCAATGAAAGTGAATAAAACCAGCGGGAAACACAAGCTGTGATGTCGTGTCATCAACATCACATGACTTTTCCAGATGTCTGTTAAAAGATTAGCAGAGCGATCTTTAAACTGGAAGCACGTCATGTGACACAGTCGTCTTACCAGGCGGTTATCATCTCATCATTGATCACACATCAAGTATGTTTCATTATTCCAACTGTTTTAACTGCTGACTGCGTTTGATGCAAAATCAGAGTCGGTAGCATGAAAGGAGCTCTGTGTGGTTTTGGATGAGAAATTCAAACTCAGAATTTTAATATTCATAACATTATTGATGTAATAACACAAACTTTGTTCCATCAGTGAATAAACAAGCTGCTCTCAGAGGAAAATAAGGTCCCAGAACACTAGCCGTTTTTATTCTGGGCAGTAAGCCACCAATCTGCCGTCCTTTTGGCGGCTCGCTCCGCGGATTTAGACAGAAGGCGGCAAATTAGTGGTCTGTTTTGTTCCACCAGTTTTGCCCCTCGGAGGGTAACGTTACACTTATTTCCACCTCCATTGCTGTGTAAATCCGAGGCGGCAATGTGGCGGCAAATGCTGAGATGGGCGGAGGTGTGGATGACGTGCACTGCTGCGCACCCACAGCCGGGAGTTTTAAAACCAGGAAACAGCTGATCACAGCAGTCAGTTCGTCACTTCATCCACCAAGATGAGCAGCTGGAAAGCCGCTGAGATCCGGGAGATGCTAGCGTCTCCTCGCTCTCTGTAGCTGTCTTGGTTGTCCGCTTGTTGTTGTAGCGCGAGCTAATAGCGGTCGCTACTTTCAAATTAAAATCCCCCGCTAAGAACCCAGTTCTAAACTCCGATGGGGTGCAATGTAAAGCTCTTATTTTGAAGACAAACTGAAAAATGTCCCATAAGGAATGAATGGGACGGGGTCAAAAAAGTCGCAAAATCATCGCCGTTTTTCAAACATCTCCTGCTCTGGCAGACTTTGACCTAGAGACACCATTCAAACTTTAAAATGTAGGCACAAGTCTCATCTATTTGAGTTGTATTTGAACTTTCTTTCTACGATGTTTAGTTTTTGAACGGTGACCCTTAATTGATCGTGAGTGATTTCGAAAAAATTCAGAAAAATTCAGGATTTTCAATGAGTGTGTATTGCGGAATGTTGGCGCAGCACCAACTGGCAGAGTGGGGGAGCCTGAAAAAAACTCTCCGAAAATGTTTCTTTAGATGACGATCCTAGCCACAGATTTCACACTACAATAGTGATATTTTCCAAGAACGTAGCCACACTTGTCTTCTGTCTGGCAACGTGTCCACTTTATCGGGAGGATGTACGGTTTTTGAATTATCTGCGTCTAACCGACACAAACTCCAGCAACTGCCCCATAAGCCCCAATGTTAAACGGGAAGAGGATTTTGGGAGAAAAGCAGAAACTGCCCTGCTTCTCTTCACGCCCAACTTCCTGCTTCACGTCACGTCACATGTTGACGCCTACCAGAGGAGGAAAAGTGGAGGCTGTTTGGAAAAGGAGGAATATTACACCTCCCTTTTAGACAGACAAGGAGGCACATTGCAGCCTTTACCTTGCTGCACATGTGCCACCTTCGCTATCTAAAAGGGGCTACAGTTGGAAGCTAGACAGGTGGCGGGGTCCGCCACATATAAACAGGGGCGTAATTAGTAATTTGGGGGCCAAAGGCAAACCCAGTCATTGAGGCCCTCCACATCCTCGTACTGCACTCGCAGTTTTATTCTCACCTCAACACAAGGTCTTCAATGTGGGCGGCAGCAAGCAGGTTCAGCCTGGATATTGTTGTATCTTCTAAAAAAAAGAAGACACCACAAACGATAACAAGGTCAATTATGAGAACAAACATTTTAACAGTATAATTTTGAATGAGCAGCGCATTGATCAATGTGACTACTAAACTGCCGAGTCTCACAATCCAACTTTTCATCATCCTCAGAGTTAGACTAAATGCATTTCCTCAAGTACTGTACTTTAGTTCAATTTAGACAAAAGGTGAATAAGTAATTTAGGCCACTTTGTCCTGATTTTAAAATCTGTTACAATTATCTGACAGCTTAAGTTACTAGTTACATAAACCTTTTTATACGTCCCTCCTGTCCAGTAAATAACATTTATCACCAAACAAAGATTTTAAATCAACTAAAAAGTTTGAATTTGAGAAAAATTCTTCTATTTCCTGAGCTGGATAAAGTCCTTAAAATCCTTCTTGAGGATTATTATCCAACAAGTTAATCATCTGAACACTTTTACTGTCATTGATGAGAACATTAATCAATATTTAATACAGTTTACCATTTCGACCGCTTTAATACTCACATCTTTGTGATGAAAAGCGTCACTCGTGTCACTTCAGCTCCTCCTCCAGTCGAAATGATCAAGATAGATTAAGCGTTTTTATGTATTTGTAAGCATGCAAAAATTAAGATTAAAACAATAATAATTGCTTTCAATCGAGTCAGTTTAAAGTCAGTTTGTTTATTCAGGTTGTTCATCAGTTATTGACGATCTTTCTCAGCTGAGCTCATTAACATTTCTTTACCTGAACTACAGACTGCTCCTTTAAGTTTGTGGGTGACAGTGAAGTGTTTTGATTTCTCCGCAGTTCTGCTCTCAGCCAGCAGGAGGCAGCGTTTCCTCTCCTCGTCCTCCACCTCTCACAGCCGTCAGCTCCATGTTGACTCGCAGTGATTCAGCCGGGTGTGTCTCAGCGATGAGGCGGATCTGTGACGAGTCAAACAGCGAACGGACGAAAGCAAACAGGCCCGTTCTGGACACGCAGCCGTGTTTGCTTACAGTGATTTCTCAATCTCTGGGTTTCGTCACCTCGTCTTTAACTGGACGGAAAAATGAATCAGTAGGATTATTCAGAAAGCTGGAAATTAGTGAGAAGCGAGAAAAGAAAGAAGAAGAAGGACTCAGATCTTTTGACTGAACTGAACTTTTAACTGGTTATCACACGATGTCTCTCTGACCTACAAACTGTATCACTATAGTTTCTCTTAAAGGTGCAGTATGTAAGAATTAGCCATGTGCAGAAATCAAATAATAATAATAACTGTGAACTGCCGCCTTTAATAGCTAGCTCAACTAGCCGTGCAGTTAGCAGCCCTTTTGAATAAAAAAGGACGCGGAGCTCTGTTGTTGGTGCTGTTAAAGGTTCGAAGCTAGCAGGTTAGCATGCAGTTTATTCAGTCATGAAAACAAAGAGAGTTTGTTTATTTAGTTTGTTTAGGCAGAAAAAAAAATCAGCCAATGAGGATCTTTCTCTGCTCATTAACATTTCTCCACCTAAACTACGGACTGCTCCTTTAAAGAGAAAGACTTATGAATAAAGAATATGATTTTTGTTCAACCAGAAAGAGACGCCGTCATTCTCACCACATCCACCAGACTCCATTCACAAAAACAGTCGTTTTACTGTCGTGAAACTCTTCATTTAAACGCCAAATGTCTGGTTCCTGCTTTGACTTTCCGAACAATCACTAACTCTGGTTTGGAAGAAATAAAAATCTCTTTGACGTGTAAACATCGAGATGAATTAACCGACTCTGTAAATTGAGTCTCAGGCGATTTAGTGGATGTTTCCAGTCAAATAAAAAATGATAATTTCTTCCTGATGCCCGGTCTGAGCGGTTGAAGTCGTGAGCTAAAAGTGTTGTTGGAATACAAAGGTGAAAGGTAAAAGATGGATTGTCGGGCTGTACGACTGGTGTCCTACTGGACCTTCCAGCGGGCCTCTGTCATCCTCGTCCTCACAGTCCGGTTCTGAATAATGTTGAAAAAGGCAAAGATATTATTCAGCAAACAATCAAAATGTTGCTCTCATCCGCCGCACATACACTCGATTAATTCATGCGATTTGATTAAAAACCGAAAGCAAGACAAGCAAGACCCGTGCACGCTGTTCTCTTGGTCGAATTCTGACTGACCCGGGTCGGATAAATCTTGAAATTAAATGTGTTTTTATGGTGTTTTTTAGTGCTGAGGATGATCTGAAGAGTCTCACAGCCTGAGGAAAGGAGCTGCTGTGTAGTCGGACGGTTCGACGCTGAGACAAAGTTCAGTTTCACCTTCGTCTTCTGTCCTCAGAGGCTGTCAATCAACAATAACTGACTGTTTCCTGTAGCTTTCAGTAAAAGGCAGCAGAACAGCAGAAATAAAGAAATATAAATTGTGTTTTCATGGATTCATTTTATGATAAATCCTCCACCGCATCCTGTTAAATTCCCCAAGACTGCCGCCTCGTATTCGTTAGAAAACTGTTCGGTACAGTCGGGTGATTTTTCACCACAGCAGACAGAAACAGGAAGACGCCTCGACTGTAAGTGAAGATAACCTGCCGCTGCAGCCGGTTTCCTGCCGTAAGCCGAGTGTGAACACGAGGGGGAAATCCACCGTCGAGCCCACCGCCGAGCAAACATCCTCCAGGTCAAACCTCACTGATGAGAAAAGAGCCGGGACCGAGTTCGTACAAACATCCTGCAGCTCGGTTCGTCTGAACCGCGACGACGACAGAAATCAGAAATGACTCGTTTTCCGTTTACACCTGACTTCAACCTGCGATCTGAGTCTGGAAACATCCTGATAATCACGTCTGCACACTACCTCACTACTCAGCGTGCCAGAAGAGTATTTATTATGTTCCAATATGAGGTCCGAACTGCAGCGTGCCAACAGAACCAGGATGTCCGACTACATCCGCTCACATTTCGCAGTGTAACCGTCCGGCTGACCCACAATCCTCAGCGCAGCGGGAGACGGGTCACGCACATATAAACAAAGCGGCGAGAGAACAAACAGCTGACACCGAGTCAAGTGTGAGCACTTCCTTCTTTGGACTTCTGGTTCTGTTCTGCGGCGGACGAGGGTCAGAGCTGGAGGTTCGGTCGTGTAACGGTGAGTTCTGTGTGACGGCGGCTGCAGTCTGAAGAGAAAGTCTGCAAACAGAACCGAACCGATGTTCTGACCCGTGATGATGATGACGACGACCAGGGATCCACTCGCTCTTCTTCTCATCACTTCTGTCACTGTCGGGCCGTTCGACCCGCTTCAGTTTGTCTCTGACACCAGAACTTAAAGGAGCAGTCTGTAGTTTTAATATTCACAATATTAATGAGGTAATAACACAAACTTTGTCTCCATCAGTGAATTAACCAGCTGTTCTCAGAGGAAAATAAAGTCCAAGAACACTGTGTGAAGCTAGAAGGTGGCAGGGTCCGCCACATATAAACAAAGCAACACAGTATAAACTGTGTTTATCTTTTTTATGGCCTTGTCGTGACTTTACTGACAGGACAGACGACAGGAAGTGGGACGAGAGAGGATTGATGATGTGCAGCAGGACGAAGATGTTTCTCTTCTGATTAACATTTCTGCTTCAAAACTTACAGACTGCACCTTTAAAATCATCCTACTGTCTACAAATGCAGAAAAAGGTCTGCTGTTGTGCTCCGTAGACGCCTTTATGATGAAGGACGGCACAACAAAGTGAACATATTGCATTTCCTGTGACAAGTCTGCTTCAAAATAAAAGTCCAGTGTAAAAACAAAATTTAATTGTGTTTTATATTTCAGCTGCGTGTGAAGATCTAGTTCAGATTCGTGTAACCAGAAGTTTGAGAATCCTGATTTAAGGGATTTCAAAGCCGACACAACTTCAATCAATCAATCAATCAATCAGTGAGTGAGTGACAGTGAGTGTGACGGTAAACATTATGTAACTGTGACTCATTACTTTGTTCTATATTCATCTTTATAGATTCATGTATTAAATAACCTGCAGGACGTAAACTTATTTCTTCAGGATTATTTTGATTACACGTGTTTAACGTTGTCTCGACCCACGAGGAGCTTCATCTTCATCATCATCACCAGATGTGTCGATGTCTCCGTGTCTATAAATCTAACGTGTTGATCGTCACCCGATCGCACCGAGACGACGCACACGAAGACGTTCAGCTCGATGTTTCACGGCGTCGACACGAGAGAATTTATAATTAAACATCTGTGTGAAACATTTCTCTTCTTCTCTGCTGCTCTCGTGTGTAAATAAGTCGAGTTGACTCAAGATTTCACAATCGCAACGTTCACGACACACTCGACGAACAGAAAATCAAAACGAGACAAACATGAGAGTGTTTGTACTCGAGAGTGTGTGAAGTGAACAAAGAGACGACCGACAGACCAAACAGACGGAGCACAAAGACTCTGCTTCACTCAAACACTCGTGTGTTCATACGATGTGATGTCATCGGGTCAAGTCAGGACCGGTTCTGTTCACCTCCATCACTAAAACACATTTTTAAAGGAGAGCTGAGTTTGTTTTTTAACAGTTACACGTCGGTGGAACAGTTCAGAAGTGAGGACGAGCTCGTTTCACATGAAAAATGACTGATAGTTGAATATTTGCTGTATTTGTAAACTGCTGAGTGATTTAATTTATAATAGCCCCTTTTAGATAGAAAAGGCTGCAATGTGCCTCCTTGTCTGTCTAAAAGGGAGGTGTAATATTCCTCCTTTTCCAAACAGCCTCCACTTTTCCTCCTCTGGTAGGCGTCAACATGTGACGTGACGTGAAGCAGGAAGTTGGGCGTGAAGAGAAGCAGGGCAGTTTCTGCTTTTCTCCCAAAATCCTCTTCCCGTTTAACATTGGGGCTTATGGGGCAGTTGCTGGAGTTTGTGTCGGTTAGACGCAGATAATTCAAAAACCGTACATCCTCCCGATAAAGTGGACACGTTGCCAGACAGAAGACAAGTGTGGCTACGTTCTTGGAAAATATCACTATTGTAGTGTGAAATCTGTGGCTAGGATCGTCATCTAAAGAAACATTTTCGGAGAGTTTTTTTCAGGCTCCCCCACTCTGCCAGTTGGTGCTGCGCGAACATTCCGCAATACACACTCATTGAAAATCCTGAATTTTTCTGAATTTTTTCGAAATCACTCACGATCAATTAAGGGTCACCGTTCAAAAACTAAACATCGTAGAAAGAAAGTTCAAATACAACTCAAATAGATAAGACTTGTGCCTACATTTTAAAGTTTGAATGGTGTCTCTAGGTCAAAGTCTGCCAGAGCAGGAGATGTTTGAAAAACCTCAATGATTTTGCGACTTTTTTGACCCCGTCCCATTCATTCCTTATGGGAAATTTTTCGCAGTTTGTCTTCAAAATAAGAGCTTTACATTGCACCCCATCAGAGTTTAGAACTGGGTTCTTAGCGGGGGGCTTTTAATTTGAAAGTAGCGACCGCTATTAGCTCGCGCTACAACAACAAGCGGACAACCAAGACAGCTACAGAGAGCGAGGAGACGCTAGCATCTCCCGGATCTCAGCGGCTTTCCAGCTGCTCATCTTCGTGGATGAAGTGACGAACTGACTGCTGTGATCAGCTGTTTCCTGGTTTTAAAACTCCCGGCTGTGGGTGCGCAGCAGTGCACGTCATCCACACCTCCGCCCATCTCAGCATTTGCCACCACATTGCCGCCTCGGATTTACAGCAATGGAGGCGCAAATAAGTGTAACGTTACCCTCCGAGGGGCAAAACTGGAGGAACAAAACAGACCACCAGTTTGCCGCCTTCTGTCTAAATCCACAGAGCGAGCCGCCAAAAGGACGGCAGATTGGTGGCTTACTGCCCAGAATAAAAACGGCTAGTGAAACATCAGATTTTCTAAACTGTTCACGTGTTTTGTTTGCAAAAATTGTAGCTTGTAAAGTAACAAGTAACTTAAGCTGCACAATACTTCCCTCTGAGAAGTAGTCGAGTAAAAGTAGAAGAAAAGACTCGACACAAGGATCTGAAACGTGTGCTGAAGTGTCGTACTCGAGTAAATGTACTCAGTTACGTTGCGCCCGTGGTTACGACGGTTGTTGTTCTCTTCGTCCGGCTCTCTTTCCGACACCTCCGTCCTTTTTTGTCTGCAGGAATGCAGGACGTCCGATCGGGTTCCTGTAATGTGGCGGCTGAAAGGAGGGCGACAGGTACGGTTACCACCTGAGAGGGAAACGAGCTGCAGCTGGGAAGGAGGAAGAGATCCGACCGATAGACGGGACGAATGTTTGTCTTTAACGACCCGCGGGATGAAACTCGGGACAGAAGGAAACGAGGTTTGTGTTGTCGGTGAATAAGAAACATGTTGACAGAACACCTGAGAGGATTCCTCTCCCGTAGTTCTGATCGTAGTTGTTCTGACGTGTGTTTGAGTATCCGATGACGCCGTCTGAGTGATGTGTGCAGGCCTGAACCCCTCCAGCTCTCTGAACATTAATGTATTGATAACGCTGTCTGTCTTTTGTCTCTTCTGATGGGCGGCTGCTTGTTCCTGGGAGGACTGGACTCCATCCTGGTGCCGACCTCTCTCATTCGACCTCTGACCTCTGGGACTGGGTTCAAAGCCCTGTCAGGGGGGTGACGGTGATTTGAAGCTGCCAGCTCTAAATGTTTCCACATGCTTCCTCTCGTACGTCTGTTGAGTTCGGGGTGTGTGAGAACCAAATCTGTGGGAAACCCGTGAAGTGAGTCCTCATGTGGTTCCGCCTCAGTGTTAGCTTATGAAGCTAATTTGTTACATTAACAAAGTCTTGAAATACGACGATGCACCAACAAAACTCAACAAATGAAACGAGTTATTTGGAAAATCATCGCACCAAAAATGCTGATCTGAGAGTTTAACAGATCACAGACAGTTAACATACTTAAGGGTATAATAGGCAAGAAATCTAAAGCAACTGGCCATAAAATCATTCTAATATGTCACAGAGACTCGGGAATAATGTTCATATAACATACTGAACTCACCAACAACAACAGCACAGCCAAAATATTCGCATTAAAAAAAATCTTTTGCAGACCGCAAATCAGGTTGATGTTTTGACATCATGTTCTTGCACGTGGCTCCGCCCACCGCCGTCTACAAATCAGTGCAGTCAATAGAGTCTCAGCTGCTGTGCGACCAGAGGTTGCCAGTTACGACTGAGTTGCAACGGCGGAGGCAACGAAACCCAAAAGGGCTCGTTATGAATCACAACAAGATATAAAGAGAGGCAGAGCGAAGAAGGAGAAGAATCTGAACGATGGAGACGTTTGAAGGCTGAGAGGAATTTGCGAATTGGCGACTTTTCTCCTCGACAGGTAAGTTACGCTTGGCTGACTAAGTTAGCATCATAGCTTGACGGGGACGGACATTTTGAATACTTTGAACTGTCGAGTGATAACGTTATTAATTTCGATCATAGAAACAAACGTTAGAAGCACAGCTAACGCTAGCAGCATTAGCACTGTCTTGGTACGGGCATCGGTCTCCAGCCAGCTGATGTCCAGCTGATGTCCAGCCGCCCGCTGTTGGCGTGTTTGACAGCAGCGGCTGGACAATACGAAATCTTACGTTTGATAAATTCGAGTCCTCTTTAGGTCTTTGCATGTATATCACCATAAACTACCGTATATAATGTTATAAAAGGGGAGGCAGTTCTGTCAAATATCATGCATAACGTTATTCCATCTGATATGTCCTTCACTAGTCAACAGCTGACGTTACCACAAATTATAATACATCTTGGTCTTTACTGAGAGAAAAGAATTGTGTCTTAGAGCCTCATTTATGAAAACCGCACTGGCAACCTCGAGTCTGGAGGGGAGGGGGGGGAGGGGGAGGCGGAGACGACGCGCTGCAGTATTTTGAATTTGAGTGTAGTAACCGTTTTGGCCACATTCTTGCCTATGGTGCCTTTAATGTCAGCTAGCATGTTTTTAGCTGATTGGTGTTTGGGAGTCAGACAAAAGCGTCGTAGCGTTTGTTAGCTGGTGTTGGCTAACATGTTGTTAGCATATGTTAGCTGGTGTTTGTTTGTGCAGAAGTATAATCTGTGTCGTTCGTTAAGGTGAGGTAGCTGAGGGTTGTTCTGGTGGCTCAGTTAGCACGCTAGTTAGCTTATGTTAGCTGGTGCTGGCGGTAAGTAAATATACAGAAGTCTGAGTCATTTATAAAACTGTTCTGAACGTAAACATCCTGTTTTAATAATGTAAAACTCTATAAATCCGTCCTGACACGGTGAGCTGACGGAGCGCCGCGACGCTGCCCGAGCTCTCGTTGACCTCTGCTGCCGCCTGCTCGACCTCCCATAAGTCAACACTGACGGGAAGAGGGTCATTACACACATGTCTGTCCACACACACACACACACACACACACACACACACACACACACACACACACACACACACACACACCTCTTCCCGTAAAGCCCGACTGTAAAGGGATCCTGTGTCGTGTCCTGAGGGCAGATCTTTGTCTCGTTTGAACAAATCACAACAAGTGAAGCTGCGACTTTTCCCTCTGAATTCATCTGCTGATTATTTCCTCCGTTAATCCGTCACTTTGTTTGTTTTGTAAAAAAGTGACGATGCAGTTAATATCTGACTGACAAACTGTTTCAGCCTCACTTGTGTAAAACCTCTGGTGGTTTAAAGGGGCTCTGTCGAACTTCTTTACGTTACGACCGTCGCTCTCCGAGACGCGAGACACTCGAGAAGCAGCTTTAAACACCTTCCTCCACAGATCGACGACAGAGAGACAGACGAGGAAGGTCTCACCTTTCACGTCACGTAACAATCTGCACCCATAAAACAACGATTCACACGTGTAAAGTGCAACGAATGATCAGTAAAGCAACTTTTATTCATAATAAATCATCATGTTAATAAACTCTGATGTGAAAAACTGGCAAATAAATGAAGTGAAGCAAAACGTAACGTATAAGTACCACAGTTCAGTACTTCACACACACACACAGCTTGACCCAGTTTACAGGAATTTGCTTCACCGAGGGAGAAAAACGAGGAAAGGTCTCTGAGCGCGTCACTGAAGTCTGCAGCTCCACTTCCTGTCGCTCTCTGGCGCTGGCTGATGTTTGCTCAGGCTTCGTCGGGCCGGGCCTGCGTGTCCTGAAGAGGTCCGGGTTAATCCTCATCCTCACACGGACACCTCGGGTCTGAAGCTCCGACTCAAAGAGGCTTCTCGTACTTGATATATCTGATTTATGCTTCGACGTGAGCTTTGTGTCGGAGGGAAATGTTTCACGTTTTACTGCACAAAACACGATTTTATATTTGTGCTTGTTTGTTGATCGTTTAGTTGATTATTCTGTGGATTACTGGCAACATGAGCTCATTTATAAAACTTAACTTGGATCCTAAAGGAAGAAAACTGGCGCCAGAGAACAGATCGGATTAGAAAAGTTAAGATTTGTCATTCACACCTTCGACGCACGATCAGGTTCGTGCACACACACCTCAAACGCTAACAGCGTTAGCGTTTGAGGTGTGTGTGCACAGACCTGATCGGGATCTGAGCTTGAAAATGTGCGTCAATAACGTCCTTTCACACACACACCGAGGCGGTTATCACAGATGTTGGCGCAGATGCACGCTGGGAGGTTTTGGGGAGTGAAAGAAGGGGAGTCGTATTACTTTGACTCCATACATGAAGTATGCTGACTCTACCTCTTGATGTCTCCCCCGAGGGCGGGGACTCCTGCCTTCAGTCGGCTTAGTGTTGATCCCACCCGCCCGAAAATGAAGCCGCGGGCAGCCTGCGGGATTTACTGTACCTTCAAACACACATGGAGCTGATTTAGACCGAGCCGCTCGGGAAGAAGGAGTCGAAGCTCCTCGTCGCTCGAACGCTTCTCGGGATCTCTGAGCGGGGTTTGATGTTGTCACGTTAGATTTATTTTTAGAAATCAGACATCAATGTGTGTCTTATTAACGGGAACGTAACGTAAAGGTATCAAGTAAATGTAGTGGAGTAAAAAGTACGATATATCAAACTGAACTGAAGTGAAGCAGAAGTATAAAGTGACAAAAGCACTTTGTGGTTTCACGGCACGACAAACACGTCTTCATGTGTCGCAGCTCCGGTGAGAAGGAGGTATCATTGTGTTCAACAGTGTGTGTGTGTGTGTGTGTGTGTGTGTGTGTGCACTCTTTCATTGTACTTTACTTGGCAGGTCACGCCGTCATGTAACTGGATCCTCTCGCAGCTCGGGCTGATCTGGAGAACAATGCAGGAGGTGAAACGCGTCCACCATGTTTTTCATCAGGCGGCTACGATACTGACACACACACACACACACACACACACAGTATCACTCTCATATGAGGAACAACAACTTAAAAGGATAAAGACTCTGAACTTTCAACAAAAATGAACTAACTTCATCGACAGAGTTTTGACGTCATGTCGAAGACGTCTGTGTACTGTGTTGTTGGTGTTAGCATGCTAACCAGCTAGCCTCCGGCCCGTCCTGTCTCCTAACACCACTCGGTACCTCCAGAGGTGATGGAGGTCCGACGGCTCCGTAGTTTCAGCTGGGAGACGTAAAAGCAGCCGGTTCACTGCCGAGTCCAACGAGTCGACAACACAAACTCACAAAGTGTCGAGAGAGGAAAATGTTTTACACCTATTTTCTTTATAAAATGAAAAATACGACCATCTGAACTGAAGTTTCTGAAGACGAGACGAATCTCCTCGTTAACTCATCATCAAACTCACTTCATTCAAACTGGACTCAGACTGAATCAGAGTCACCAGAACAGTGTTGGTTCGTCTCCACGTCACCTGTACTGATAGTGTGAACGAACCGACTCACTGAATATTCTCAACACAGTTGTGACACATAAACGCTCTTCTGTGATAATTCTGACGGATCCGAAGCTTCACGGCGGGTGGAACCACTTTGTGCCCGTCATATTCTGACTGGATGATCGAGGGATGTAAACACACGTCTTTATCAGAATACTTCTTCAGTCTGTCTTCATAAAGAGACACAGGAGAGAGCAGAGCGGAGATTTACATCCACGCTAACGTGACGTCTGATTTATATACGAGAGTTGTTGGACACACAGAGAGACGAGGGGAGAGACGAGGGGAGAGACGAGGAGACACGAGGGAGAGACGAGGAGAGAGACGAGGGGAGAGACGAGGGGAGAGATGAGGAGAGATGAGGGGAGAGACGAGGAGAGAGACGAGGGGAGAGAGGAGTGGAGACGAGGGGAGAGACGAGGGGAGAGAGCGAGAGGAGACGAGGGGAGAGAGCGAGAGGAGACGAGGGGAGAGAGCGAGAGGAGATGAGGGGAGACGAGAGGAGAGACGAGGGGAGAGAGCGAGAGGAGAGACGAGGGGAGACGAGGGGAGAGACGAGGAGAGGTGGAGAGAGAGGAGGAGAGAGACGAGGAGAGAGATGAGGAGAGAGACGAGGGGAGAGACGAGGAGAGACGAGGGAGAGAGGAGGGGAGAGATGAGGAGGGGAGAGACGAGAGGAGAGACGAGGAGAGAGAGGAGGGGAGAGAGGAGGGGAGAGAGGAGGGGAGAGACGAGGGAGAGAGACGAGGGGAGAGAGCGAGAGGAGAGACGAGGGAGAGAGATGAGGAGAGAGATGAGGAGAGAGATGAGGAGAGAGATGAGGAGAGAGAGGAGAGGAGAGGAGAGAGACGAGGGGAGACGAGGGAGAGACGAGGGAGAGAGACGAGGGAGAGACGAGGGGAGAGACGAGGGGAGAGACGAGGGGAGAGACGAGGAGAGAGAGGAGAGGAGAGACGAGGGGAGATGAGGGAGAGACGAGGGAGAGACGAGGGAGAGACGAGGAGAGAGACGAGGGGAGAGATGAGGAGAGAGACGAGGGAGAGACGAGGGAGAGACGAGGAGAGAGACGAGGGAGAGACAAAGGGAGAGACGAGGGAGAGACAAGGGGAGAGACGAGGGAGAGAGGAGAGGAGAGACGAGGGAGATGAGGGAGAGACGAGGGAGAGACGAGGGAGAGACGAGGAGAGAGACGAGGGGAGAGATGAGGAGAGAGACGAGGGAGAGACGAGGGAGAGACGAGGAGAGAGACGAGGGGAGAGATGAGGAGAGAGACGAGGGAGAGACGAGGGAGAGACGAGGAGAGAGACGAGGGGAGACGAGGGAGAGAGACGAGGGAGACGAGGAGAGAGATGAGGAGAGAGATGAGGAGAGAGATGAGAGAGAGGAGAGAGGAGGAGAGAGATGAGGAGAGAGATGAGGAGAGAGATGAGGAGAGAGATGAGGAGAGAGATGAGGAGAGAGATGAGGAGAGAGATGAGGAGAGAGATGAGGAGAGAGATGAGGAGAGAGATGAGGAGAGAGATGAGGAGAGAGATGAGGAGAGAGATGAGGAGAGAGATGAGGAGAGAGATGAGGAGAGAGATGAGGAGAGAGATGAGGAGAGAGATGAGGAGAGAGATGAGGAGAGAGATGAGGAGAGAGATGAGGAGAGAGATGAGGAGAGAGATGAGGAGAGAGATGAGGAGAGAGATGAGGAGAGAGATGAGGAGAGAGATGAGGAGAGAGATGAGGAGAGAGATGAGGAGAGAGATGAGGAGAGAGATGAGGAGAGAGATGAGGAGAGAGATGAGGAGAGAGATGAGGAGAGAGATGAGGAGAGAGATGAGGAGAGAGATGAGGAGAGAGATGAGGAGAGAGATGAGGAGAGAGATGAGGAGAGAGATGAGGAGAGAGATGAGGAGAGAGATGAGGAGAGAGATGAGGAGAGAGATGAGGAGAGAGATGAGGAGAGAGATGAGGAGAGAGATGAGGAGAGAGATGAGGAGAGAGATGAGGAGAGAGATGAGGAGAGAGATGAGGAGAGAGATGAGGAGAGAGATGAGGAGAGAGATGAGGAGAGAGATGAGGAGAGAGATGAGGAGAGAGATGAGGAGAGAGATGAGGAGAGAGATGAGGGGAGAGACGAGGGGAGAGACGAGGGAGAGAACGAGGGGAGAGACGAGGAGAGAGATGAGGGGAGAGAGGAGGAGAGAGATGAGGAGAGAGATGAGGGGAGAGACGAGGGGAGAGACGAGGGAGAGACGAGGGGAGAGACGAGGGGAGAGAGGAGGAGAGAGACGAGGGGAGAGACGAGGGGAGAGAGGAGGAGAGAGACGAGGGGAGAGATGAGGGGAGAGACGAGGGGAGAGAGGAGGAGAGAGACGAGGGGAGAGACGAGGGGAGAGAGGAGGAGAGAGATGAGGGGAGAGAGGAGGGGAGAGACGAGGAGAGAGACGAGGGGAGACGAGGGGAGAGAGGAGGGGAGATGAGGGGAGAGAGGAGAGGAGATGAGGGGAGAGAGGAGAGAGACGAGGGGAGAGAGGAGAGGAGATGAGGGGAGAGACGAGGGGAGAGACGAGGAGAGAGGAGGGGAGACGAGGGGAGAGACGAGGAGAGAGACGAGGGGAGAGAGGAGGAGAGAGACGAGGGGAGAGACGAGGGGAGAGAGGAGGAGAGAGACGAGGGGAGAGACGAGGGGAGAGACGAGGGGAGAGAGGAGAGGAGATGAGGGGAGAGAGGAGGGGAGAGAGGAGGGGAGAGGAGGGGAGATGAGGGGAGAGAGGAGGGGAGATGAGGGGAGAGAGGAGAGGAGATGAGGGGAGAGAGGAGAGAGACGAGGGGAGAGAGGAGGGGAGAGAGGAGGAGAGAGACGAGGGGAGAGACGAGGGGAGAGACGAGGGGAGAGAGGAGGAGAGAGATGAGGAGAGAGATGAGGGGAGAGACGAGGGGAGAGACGAGGGGAGAGAGGAGGAGAGAGATGAGGAGAGAGACGAGGGGAGAGACGAGGGGAGAGACGAGGGAGAGATGAGGGGAGAGAGGAGGGGAGATGAGGGGAGAGAGGAGAGGAGAGAGAGAGAGACGAGGGGAGAGAGGAGGAGAGAGACGAGGAGAGAGGAGGGGAGAGACGAGGAGAGAGGAGGGGAGAGACGAGGAGAGAGGAGGTGAGACGAGGGGAGAGAGAAGAGGAGAGAGGAGGAGAGAGATGAGGGAGAGACGAGGGGAGAGACGAGGGGAGAGATGAGGGGAGAGACGAGGGGAGAGAGATGAGGAGAGACGAGGGGAGAGATGAGGGGAGACGAGGGGAGAGATGAGGGAGAGACGAGGGGAGGGATGAGGGGAGAGACAAGGGGAGAGAGACGAGGAGAGACAGGGAGAGACACGAGGAGAGAGACGAGGAGAGAGAGGAGGGGAGAGACGAGGAGAGAGAGGAGAGGAGAGACGAGGAGAGATGAGGAGAGAGACGAGAGGAGAGACGAGGAGAGAGACGAGGAGAGAGACGAGGAGAGAGACGAGGAGAGAGACGAGGGGAGAGACGAGAGGAGAGATGAGGAGAGAGACGAGGAGAGAGACGAGGGGAGAGAGACGAGGAGAGACGAGGAGAGATGAGGAGAGAGACGAGAGAGGAGACGAGGGGAGAGACGAGGGAGAGATGAGGAGAGAGACTAGGAGAGAGACGAGGGGAGACGAGGGGAGAGACGAGGGGAGAGACGAGGAGAGAGACGAGGAGAGAGACGAGGGAGAGACGAGGGGAGAGAGGAGAGACGAGGAGAGAGGAGGAGAGACGAGGGGAGAGAGACAGAAATAAGCGGAGCTGGTTCGAGCCTCCATCACTGCCGCTCAGGAAATTCCAGTCATTCCTGGGTAATTCCTCGTCTCTCTGCTCACACAGCCGGTAAACAGACCTCCTCTCTCCCTCCTTTCTCTCCCTCTCTCCCTCCTCTCCCTCCGTCTCTCCCTCCTCTCTCCCTCCGTCTCTCCCTCCTCTCTCCCTCCTCTCTCCCTCCTCTCTCCCTCCGTCTCTCCCTCCTCTCTCCCTCCATCCTCTCCCTCCTCTCTCCCTCCGTCTCTCCTGCTTGTCAACACTGCGTCTGCCTCCCACCTCTCACCCTTGACCTCCGACCCTCAGTCAGACTTAATAACAGGAAGTGATTGACTCCTCGCCGCTGGTGCCGCGGTGGGAAGAGAAACGAGGCGACGGCGGCGCTGACGTCACACCGGAGAGAGCAGAGAGGCGTCCACGACGACCACAGCTGGAGGACGAAACCATCAGCGGGTTCAACGATTCGTTGATAACGAGATCGATTGATTCATCGTTAAAAAGTTTCCAGTCTCTCAGTCAGACAGAAAACGGAACCAGAAGTTTTATGGCATCAAGTCGGAGTTTAGAAATTTGTGACGAGCATTATCTTCTCACTTTGTGATAAATCAAGAAAATATTCAACAGGTTGATTTAAAATTAAACTAAAATGGTACTGAGTAGAGCGCATACCTCCACCGAGGCTCATCAGTCCAATAAATCAGATTTAAATCTGCACAATTTGGAGAAAACGTGACTGTGGACTATTCTGGACCAGGACTCGACTTCCATCCAAGTTTGGTGGAAATATGTTGGACGTGTGGGACGTTCAACAGCCTCCCTCCTCCTCCTCCTCCTCCTCCTCCTCCTCCTCCTCCTCCTCCTCCTCCTCCTCCTCCTCCTCCTCCTCGATGACTCAGTGTAAAGAAAGAAGGAGCGGCGCTTCGAGTGAAGTGGAGGAGTGAAGAGTTACGGGAGAAGAACAGGATGTGACGGACGGCTTCATGAAGACAGATTCTGAACATAAAACTCACATCAGCAAATAAAAGAAGAACTCAAAGATGAATTATTTAAGAAGGAAGAACGAGCAGATTTACTCTTTATTAACTGAATTATCTTAAACAATGTCCTGAGAGAACCTTGTGTTTTACTGTCATCTGTGTAAATGACAAATAAAGTTACTTGAACACTGCTGAGTCGATAACCTGCGTCACTGGAACCAACAGATACATTATTTTTTTTTTTTTTTACACAAAGAAAGAATTATCTTCATGTTTAACATTTGCCGAATGAACAAGGAGTCCCAAATAGTTTAACATGTGTTGTATACAGGATTACAAAGTTTAGAAAGTTTCTCTTCATGTAGAAAGTCTCTAAATTGAGCGTTTTTTTCAGGGAGTCTGGTGAAGAAGTAGCCTGTTTAGTTAACTTTAATACGTCTGGTGTTGAAACGACAACCTTCAGATATGGACTCAGACAGAGATACACAGTAGACACAGACCGGCTTTTACAGCGATGCTGCGTCAAACTGACACTTTTAAAATGTGTTGTATTTAATGCCGAATTTACAAGAAGGCACCAAAGATTTAAAATCTGTCGCAGCCGTTTCACAAAGTTTGATAAGTTTCTCGTCACGATGCAACAACTCTTAAAATCACACTATTTGTAAGGGAGTCTGGGATTCTGCCGTTACTAGAGACGTAGTTCCTCTGGAAAACATGTTTCTTTTAACCTATTTATATCATTAATGTATTAAATACTTATCATATTGAAAACTGTATTATTTGTGATTAAAATAATGGTTGTTGGTACGTATCCCCCCACAGATGTGTGATGTCACTGTTTTCATGGGAGCTCAGCCAACGTAACTCGAACTCTGGTTAAGTTTAGGCACAGAAACTACCTGGTTAGGTTTCAGGATTTTGGATTAAAATAACTACGTTCAGTCTCGTAACCTAAATGATGTGAATTATCATCATTACGTCGTTAAACTTACTCAGGTTTCCTCTGCTTAGTGAGGATCTCAGGACTCAGACTGATGAAGTTTAATGATGTTTTCCTCACTTGTTGAATAGAAACTCATTTTAAAACACTGGATAATAAACATACTCTGAGGGGATCGATGGGGGGAAGGTCTTTATGAAATGGATGATTATTACTGTTTTTTTATGCTTTCCAATTAAAAACAGCATCAATTAACAGGATTTTACGACGACGTGGAAACATGGTGGAAACACTGGGTTCTCATGTGAGAGACGCAGGTGGTGAGTCAGTCAGGTGTAACCGAGCTGCTCCCACTGTTATTGTAGACGCTATAATGGAGTTACTGCAGACGCTTCGTCAGTGTTTCCACCATAATGAAGCTCAACACACACACACACACACACACACACACACACACTTAAACTTACTACAAGGAGTTTTATCTGGTTATAAAACAGACTCAGTTTATTACCGATGTCTGGAAATGATCGACGTAAGTGAACACGACCGTCAGTGAGACGACCGGCTGGTTCTGTTTATTTATTCTTAAAGCCGCCGGGTCAGATTCAGATCCTGTGTGTTGAGACGATGATGGGAAGAAGCCGCTCTGTAGTCCGGTGGTACGGCAGCAGGACGGCTGGACTGTGACATCATATTTGATGTTGGACACAGAATTACCGCGGCCTGCGTCCACAAAGTGTTTTTTTCCAGGCAGAGAAGCGACGTGATCACAACATGTTGACACTGATCCTCTGTGGTTATCAATCTGTCTGTGTTTTATTTGACATCTGGACATCAGAGCGAGGAGGATGTTGGTGATGACGAAAGAAATAGAGCGACGGTGACGTCACCAGAGCCTTTTAAGTCAGGAGTTGAGAAGATTGTTGGAGACGGCCGCAGAACCTTTAAAAGACGTTGAGACGCTGTCAGACTTTTATTTTGAACGATGTAAGGACGAGTGAACGTTGAAAAGACGTCTTAAAAACATTGACTAACATGTCAAAGAGGGTTAAATGACGTCTTGTAGGTCTGTTTCTGCTGGGAGGGTTATTTTAACCCAAAGTACGACTTTCTCCTAAACCTCTCTGTGAGCGTACGATGCCGAAGTGGTCGTGTTGTTCTGGGAATCAGCTGCAGTCGAGATATTCAGTCATTCAGGTTTGAGGACGTGTTGGTGACCTCATCGTGATGCATCCTGCTAACAGGGTGTGAAAATACGATGCGTCCGTCTTTCACTCGCCTCCAAAACAAATGCACACACGAGCTGGTCGTGGTCATATCGCTTTTGTCCACAGGGGGCGCCAGAGTCAACAGAAAGGGAAGCTGATTTTAGCAGCTTTAAAGACACACTGTGGAATTATTTCTCCCATCTGGTGGTTAAATGTTATTCTGCATCCAAACGAATGCTGCTCTCTAGCGCCTCGCGTTTTCAAACGTGCGTTGCAGCCTGTTGGAACTACGGCAGGCGGGATGTGTCAAGATTCAAGAAGCTGTGACAACAACATGTCTTCAAACAGCACTTCATCAAGTTTAGTTTCGGGTGATGAGGTACGTTATTTCAAACAGACTTCAAACTGCAGCTGACGAGCGCGTCTGGCTAAGCTCCTCCTCCGTTCCACAGTCACGCTGGCTCTGAGTGAAAACGCCTTTAGCCTTATCTGTACCACGTAGAGCTTTTTGTCCCTCTCACCAGCTCATCGTTTTTTAGAGAGCGGAAGGACATGGAAGCCTCCGTAGAGCTCGCCCGTCCTATGGAAATACAGAGAAGTGATTCTTCCCTCAGGAGGAGAAGTGAGATTGTTGGCAGAGATCATTTTACACCAATGAGGACTTATTTATGAATGAAGACGCTGATTTGAGGTCAGAAATTACTTAAAACACGACACAGTGGACCTTTAAAGTACCAAAAGTACAAAAGTACTTATACAGACATCTGCTCACGTACGTAAACACAGAGAGAAACAGATCCACTGCTGCAGCTACTGTGCAGATTTAAATTAATACAAGATATAAACAATATTTAAAGTACAGTACTCGAGTAAATGTGTTCAGTTACATTCCTACAGTGACACAGATTGACACATAAACCTATAAACCTGTTATCACCTGCTCAGGCTCACACACACACACACACACACACAGATACAGCACTTATAATCACACTTTCACTGTCTTACACACACACACACACACACACACAGAGTCCAGGTCATAACAGTGTCCCTTTAATCCAGTTAAGCAGCTTTACGGACTCGAGAAATGTGTCAAGGTGTCTCATCATCTCATCATCGTCGTCTGGGAGAGTTGGATTAATCCAGTCCACAGCTTTGAGCTAAACGCTAACATCAGCATGCTAACATACTCACAATGACTAAAGAATACACAGCTAGTAGAAACCGAAACAAAGAGCTGAAAGACGTTAAAGAGATTCACACAGAGAGACCACTTTCATACAACTTGAAGTCATTTGATTCATTAAAATATTAATTAGCAGAGTTTTAAAGACAAAGTCATTGTACTTTGGGAAAATGCTAGCGCAGTGTCTGCTAGCGTGTTAGCATGGAGACGTGGATGGAAGCAGCTACTGTCTGTCTCTTTCTCGCTTTCTTTCCCTCTCTGTGCCTCATCCTCTCTCCCCACCATAGGCCACCTTTTGTCTCCATGCAAAAACTCAAATTCCTCCCGGCCTCTGCCCACAGTAACACACACACACACACACACACACCACACACACACACACACTCACACGCATTCCTCTGCCCGGCAACAATGAGGCCTTTGTGTTGCACGCCGCCCATGTTTTCATTTCATTTTTTATTGCTTTTGAACTCCTCGCATGGAGAATTTAATCATCTCTCTGCTGGTTCCTGAGGTTGGTTTTGAAAAGAATTTTTTTTGTTTGGCGGCCGGTCGTCAGGGAGGCCGGCAGCTGCGGTGTGTGTTCCCATAACGAACACACACAGACACACACACACACACACACACCCCCACATGAGCCAAGGACAAAAGGACTACATGCTTTCAAAGGCACCTGACTTCACGTTTTGTTTCTCTTCGTATCGTCACTGTTGAAAAACCTAAAAGGTCGCCGGCTCTGAGCGGAGGAGAGCGAGGAGTGAAAGGAAACAAAGAGCCGAGGCTTTGTCGAGGACACGAATGTGAAAATAAATAACTGTAGATGCATCAATTAAAGGAACAGTTCCACCTTGCTGGTGCTGAAAGCTGAATGTGAAGATGATGGTGAGGAGGATTCAGTGATGAAGGCAGCGGGGAGATGTGAGGCTGAGCAGAGCTGAAGAGGAAAACAAGACTAAAGATAAGTTGAAAGCACGGTTCAAGGTGGCCGACGTGTTTTCTGATACGGCCAGCTGAAGCTGCGTGGGTGAAGCTGTGAGCACAGACGATGAAGAGGACGACAGATCCTGCAGGCTCCTAACTTACAGATAAAACTAGCCTCTTCGCCTCCTTGTAAAGATCAACAATACACCACGGAAATAAACCTGTAAGTCGAGAGAGAAGCACCTGAAGACGACCCACGTTTAGGTTTCTTGTTCAGCGTAACTATGATGCCAACAGAGGAGGAAGTCACAGGCAACCTTCAACTTCGACATGACAAACCGTCTCCTTGAAACCTCCAGCTTTATTTTTGTCATTAAAGCTCAAACAGAGAGTTCGACGTCTTGTATAAAATAACATGACACATTTCCTTATTTGGTGTAATAACTGTTTGGTGTGTCACTTCCGCCGACAGCAGAAGCTCACCTCTAAATTCTACTAGATCCGTGTTCGGTCCGTCTCTGATCCGGCACGGCAGCTATGTATTAACTTCCACCGGCTCTGCTCCGTTGCAGATGTCGGATCACGGTGCAAAGATTCAGCCAAATTCAGCACAGAGTCCGACACCGAAACAACAACATAACATCCGGTTAGTTCTCAGAATAAAACACTCAGTGTTGACTCCAGCACAAAAATCTAGAAAAAGAGACAAATCCAAACACTTCTTCGGTTGGGAACACAAACCTTTTGTCTGTTTGTTGTTGTGTTTAATACTAGATTTGTAGTTCTCGAGACCAAGACCGGTCTCAAGACCACTTTTCCGTGGTCTCGGTCTTGTCACGGCCTCTGACCAATGTCTCGGACTGGCCGAGCGGTCTCGAAGGGATTTGTAACCTATAATATCCAGACAGGCACATTTTTTTTTTTTCCATATCATTATGCGTCCCCTTCAAGATCAGATTTATTTTGTGACACAGACGGCGTTGGCGCTCGTCCTCTCTCACTCCTTTTTAGACTTTCTCTGAGGTGCAGGGTGTTGGAGGCTTGTTATTTTGTTAGATTTAGGACGAGAGTCATGTCAGTCTTTAACAGCACTCAAGAGTCAATCCTCAAATAGTGTAGAAATATCGGTCATGCAATTGCTACACTGATTTGATTTTTAGCCAACTGATGAAAACATTTATAGTGAGTTCACACACAAGACATGCTGTCTCTGTATTATTGTGCCTGTAGTTGAAATAATACAATCTCATATTTATACTAAGCAGCTGAACCCAGTATGGTGCTTAGATTCTACAACTCATGCAAAATGGCAAAAAACTAGTCTTTTTTTGGTCTCGGTCTCGAGCTGAACTAGTCTTGGTCTTGTCTTGGTCTTGGTCTTGATACTCTCTGGTCTTGGTAGTGTCTTGGTCTCGGTTTAGGCGGTCTTGACTACAAGTCTATTTAATACACACACACGTATAACTGCGCTCGTGCCTGGTTCTGTAATTATCGCGGGAACTCCTCTCAAGTCTCTCAACTCCAGCTGTCCGACAGCGTTGAGCCAGTCGGTCGGGGTTGACTGACGACGGACGGATTCCCCGGGTTAGTTTGTACCGAAAAAGGTCAGAAGAACTGAAGTGAACAGTGTGAAGTATTTACACAAACAGCAGAGGCGTCTGTGACGGATCAGATCAGATCGACAGAACACACAAACATGGAGGAAATAAAGTCCAGAAAATGTGAGATGAACGAAGGTCTGCAGCCTGAATGTTGATGTGACGGAGCAGCGATCGACTCATGTGCATAAACACACACACACACACACACACAGTTCACACACTTAACTATCAGCCTACAAAGTCTTAACTTGGGCAAACACACACACACACACACACAACCTCATTTCCTGTAATCCCTCGTCACCTGACCTCCGACCTCTGGGAAGGTGTTGACAGATTTAGGAGCCCCGGCTTCCTCCGCGTCTGTGTGATGTGATTTGTAAAGAGTCTCATTCCAGTCGTGGAGAGACACTTTTTGAAGACGATTACGTCAAACTGAGCACTAAAAACGTCACCGACGTGATTTCTTCTTCTTCAGAAAGGCCTCAGAGTTAAAGTCAGTCGGTTTGTTTCACATGCAGCTCGTCTGAGGACTGAAATGTGTTGAATAATTACGTTTAATGAGCCTGTGATGTGAAACAGATGTGTCATCTGGTTCAAACATGGAAGTATGGTGTTTAAATCCTCACTGGGTTCAAAGTATCAATGATTAACTCTTACATCATTTATAATTAATCACTATTGTGAAGACTTTCAGTAACTTCTGAAACAAAAGGTCGTCGACTTCAGACCGAAGACAGAAACAGCTTCTCATATCTGACTGGTACGCTAGCTGCTAACTGCCTGAGCTAATATTAGCTTCATGAGTTGGTTGGAAACGCTCTCTCAGGCTGCTTTAAGAGCTTCAAGCCGACTCAGGAATCTCGTAATAAAACATTTCTGGAGCTTCACAGTAAAACAGAGTTGCAGCATTCTGCTAAACAACTGAAGCAGCTGGAGACTTGATTTAAAACAGAGAAACAACCCCAAAAAACATTGAATGGCTCCATACAGCTCGTCTGCTGTGATCCAAAACTGATGTGAGAAGACGATATTTACACTGTTGACGCACAGTTGAGCTCGTGTAGCCACATCGGACGGGCATGCTAACACTTTTAGCTCAGACGCTACAGTGTTTTACTGTGAAGCTCCAGAAATGTTTTGAGGACGACTAAACTTCACCCGACTTTCCATCAGCATGGAGGGAGGAGACGATGACTGAGTTTTCATTTTTTGGTGAACTTATCCTTTAAATATTCACTTAGTGGCTACATACATGGTCTCATGCTGACAGAAGAGGCTAAAGCTCCTCACCTTGCAGGAGACATGAGGCTGTGGACTTTAGAAACACTGAGGTCACACATCGAACATCTCGTCAGAACTTCATCAAAAAACATTGGTTCAGTTTTCTGTAATGAGTTTTATCTCGCTGGCATTCAAATTAGTTTTTTGCCTTTTAAACAATCAAAATGAGTTAAAACATTCGAATCAGACTTCAGAAGCTGCATGTTTAATACTTGTGTTTGTCTGCTGAGCTCACACACTCAAAGAAAACAAACCAGGAGTCAGATTCATGTTTTATGATTCAAGCTACAAGAGAACAAGACTTTCAGGATGAGGACCGACCATCGCCGTGACAACGCTACGCTGGAGGATGAGTTTGGCTGCTGTCGCTTCCCCAAATCCAACTAAGAGCATTACTTAAGCTTCACTCATCGCTGAAGTCCAGTTATCACATAATATAAAGTTAAAACTGTAAAGTTAAACAACAACAGAGACACAACATATTAACTCACAGAAAAGTATAATGTGCTCAGCGCCTGTGACATCAGCGTCAGGGGGAAGGACACGTCTGTTTTTATGACTTCCAGGGGAAACACCTCCTCAGATGACACGTTTTCATGTCAGTCAGTTGACAGAAAAAGTAGATGCAAATGTGGCCACACACCATCGACCACAAACAGCGAGGACTCGTGATAACATCAGCTGCAAAGGTCAGAGTTTCCTTTTTAGAGTTTCGGGGTCAGAAGAGAACAGTAAACTACATTAAGCTCGATTTAAAGTGACACCTGCCTCCTTTTACTTCCTCCTGACATTCAAATCAGAAAACGAGGAAGAGGGAAGACGTCAGTCCAGATGCAAATCACACGGAAACAGTCAAATTGATGCATGCTGGGAACTTTCAGGTGACGCTGGTGTGACCGAGGTTAAAAATGGCTTTTCCCTTTGAACGTCCGACATGTCTGAACCTGTCCGATCAGCAGCAGAGCTTCTGGTTCTGGAGTCAGAGACAGACGGAGAGAGTGAAGCAGGAAAAACAGGAGCGCAGAGCGTCCGGAGGTGTGTTCACACCGAGCGCCATGCAAATCTCTGACGCGGACGCGAACAGATGCGCTCTTAAGTGGTTCGAACTGAGGCGAGGACACGTCGGCACGTGTTGAAAATATCTAAACATGAGCGCGAGTCGACTTCATGAACACACAAAGACGAGAGAGAAGAGAGAGGCTGGTCAGACGTCAGAGAAAAATAAAGACGTTTGAGACGTCACCAGTCCAGAGACGTGACGAGAGAGGACATGAACCTCTCACAGCATTTCAAAAACACCAGAGACATGAAACACATCCCGCCCCGTCCTCCCAACAGCTAATGTACGCTGGCAGCTAACAGCTACAGCTAACATCTGTACAGTCGGCACATCAGCTGATCGTGTCAAATAAAACACAGTCTGCAAATATACAGATGTGACAGAGACGACGACGACATCATGTGGAGGGAAAAAGCGAACCACCAGGTCGATGAGAGTTAGCGGTCCACGTATCATTTTGTTTATCTGATATTCAAAATGAGAAAATTCAAAATTAGTCGTTATTTCAGATTTTGTTCATGATTATGATACAAAAAAACAAACAAACAAATAACGCTACTTTTGATTTTATGCTCAGATCAGAAATAGGGAATTAACGTTCGTCCAGTTTCCAGGTTAGCCGCTAAGCTACAGCTCATAAACTGCTGCAAACTGCATTTTCTGAAATATGTGGTTCTATAAAAACCTGGTGACAGAGTGAAGAAGAGGCTCCCACAGTTTATTCATCAGAGCACCACTGACAGTTTGTTAACCCGAAGATGAACCTGACATGTTGGATTTATGAGTGATTCCCTTAATTTAGTAATTTATTTTAAAATAATTCAATTTAGATCCGATCTTGATAGAAACGTTCAAACAGCCTGTTAGAGAAGCACCAGGTTTACTGAAGCCCACCATCACTGACACATTCACATTAAACACTTTGCTTCTTTTCCACCGTCTTGTTTCTGTCTCTATAAAAGCAAAGCGCCGCAGAGACAAAGAGACAAAGAGACAAAGAGACGGTGAAATGTTCTCTGAGATGCTCGCTGGATAAAAGAGAGACGATGGAGGAGCTCTCAGAAAGAATCACTCTGCCTGGTGCAACACGTTATGGAAATTCCCATAAATGTGTGAGGTTGGTGTGTGTGTGTGTGTGTGTGTGTGTGTGTGTGTGTCAAAACAAACGGAGATAAGTGAAGAATGTGTGATGACTGACTCTCGTTCGTAGCCGTCGCTCCACCACGTCGGTTCGGACTGAAACATCTCGACGACGACGGGATGAACTGTCGTCGCTCGTGGTCCCCAGAGGACGAACCCGCCGATGGAGGAGTGACCTGACGCGACTCCTCCGGCGCCACCTGCTGGTCAGAAGTGTGTTTTTTCCCCTTAAACTGAAAAAAAATATGTCAACATCTAATCTGGATACAATCTGAACTGGAACGATATTTTATACGGACATTCATGTTACCCAGAGCGTGAATCCTGGTGTGTGTGTGTGTGTGTGTGTGTGTGTGTGTGTGTGTGAAATGGGAGTGAAAGATGATGTATGAATGTGTGTTTGTGCTGGAATGTGTGTGCGTGTGTGTGTGTGTGTGCTGTATTCGTCAGTGTTTGGGAACCCGTGAGTGTGTTTTTCCCCGCAGCAGAGACCGACAGGCAGCAGCTTGTCTGCCGGCTCTGCATGAATGTCAACAACACACACACACACACACACACACACACACACACACACACACACACACACACACTTCTGTTGAGTATCCTCATGTATTTCATTCTGTTTTAAAGTTATTCTCTCACCTGAATATTTTCTGAGAGCAGATTCCCAGATGCTCGAGCTCTCAGAACGAACACCTGTGGAACTTCTCATCTGCAGGTGTTCATTCGTTTATTTTGTCGATCTTTTTTCCTTTTTTAGGGCGAATTCTTCTTGTGCAGAGAGGTCGGAGGCCGGTGAGTCTGCCTCATGAAACATGTTTCATATCATACGTGAAGGTGTATATGAAATGTTTTCCTCCCGTCCGTCCTTTGTGTCCTGGACAGCAAACAGTGGACAGAAAGACTCAGGTGAGCTCACCTGTGGACGAGGGACAATGGAGGAAATCTGACACCTGGAATGTCTCAAAGGGCCGAGAGAGTCGTGACAGAGTTCAGTGGTGGAAAATAAGTGTGAGGTACTTTAATATCCATCTCATGCTACTTTATATTCTCCTCCAACACACTGCACACAAATATTCTCCTCATTCTCAACTTGATTTATTTTCTAGTTACTCTGCAGATCAGTCACACAAACTAAAGTCTGTTAGCCTCATTAGCTGCTAGCTGCTTGTACTTTACTGAAGAAGAGAAACAAACTAATAACCTCTGAATGAATTTATATCCATGATTATGGCCTGTAGCTCACCTGTAAGGTCTCACCTGACAGCTGTCATGTTCTCACATCTAGAAACTGCATTTCTAAAAAAAACACCACAGATCATATTCACCCGCAGTGAAATCCTGTTTTCATGAACACTGTGATCTCATTTCATTTTCCAGCAGTTTCTTTGATTGAATACTTGATAATACTTTTACTTTGTACTTGTAGTGGAGTATTTTCACACACAGTGTAGTTTAAGTACTTAATACTCACCGGTGGTTCTCCGATCGGCAGCAGCGCGAACGTTCCCCGGGCTGACAGCGACCGCAGCGGGCAGCTCCTCGCTGTCAGCACCGCTAATGCTAACAGTGCTAACAGTGCTAACACAAGGAGCTCCCGCTTCTTCCTGCTGTTTCCTGATGATGTCATCAGCAATGGCCGCCGTGAAAAAGCTCGTCACCTTCCGTAGTTTTGCCACAAACTTTGTTTTCCTCCCGCTGACTTTATTTTTATTTCAATTTTGATTTATTTATTTACATGTTTTAATTTTAAACATTTGTTTTTTTTCATTTATTTTTTTTAATTTATTTACATATTTTAATTTTAATCATTTATTTATTTTCATTTATTTTTATTTATTTTCATTTTCATTTATTCTATTTTTATTTTTTATTTATTTACATATTTTAACTTTAATCATTTATTTTATTTTCATTTTTATTTATTTATTTATTATTATTTACTATAAACAGTCTATACAAATTCTCTCAGCACAACCACACGGTGTTGTATGATGGTGTCCAGAGTCGCTCATCATGGATGAAGCCTTCTGATGACAGCAGATGGATTTTTAGAACAACAATAATTAGAGAAACGTAAATAACGACTTTTTTTAACCAGAAGTTTAGGAAGTGGTTTATGGAGCCTGTAGTAGACTTTGGGCCCACAGCACTTCCGGACCTCTAACAAACAAAGTACTGAGATATTCTGGAAATCAAACACACTTTTCAAAGATTTAACTTCTCACTCAAATGGTTAAACTGATAGTTTCATGATGTGACTCGTCTGCAGCCGACTGTCTGAAGTGTTTTCTCTCTCAGGAAACACATTTAAAACAAAAAGGACAAAGACAGGACTTTAAAATGTTAATGTGCATAAAAATAGCTTTATTTCCAATAATAAATCAGAACCTGCATGCAGAAACCAATGATTCATTGGCTTCTCCACTCCATTGGTGATTCACATGTGGTGTTTGTGACATTAAGCAGCAGAACATACGTTTCTCTCCCACGTTCGCCGAGCAGACCCGAGCTGATTACTACTCGAAACACTTTATAACTTTCTTCCTGGAACATTTTCACTCCCTTAAAAAGACACGTTGGATTGTTTCACTTGTATAAATTTGACTCAAATCTAATCAGTCGCTCCTCAGTCTGAGGTCGAGGTCGGCTGATACACTCACAGGAAACAAGTTTCAGTATTCACTTGATTAAACTGTTTTGTTTCCTGGGAGGTGAAGACCTCGAACCAGTGTCAAGATGTTTCAATAACTGCGAGCAGCTGGTGTCTGCAGGGACCTTGACTTTCCCCAGTTTTATCCGGCTCCGCTTTGGCTCCAAATAAAAGATAAAATAAAACAACTGAACCAGCTCCAACTAGTAATCAGCCCGGGTCCGATACCGACGACATGGCTCATCAGCACAACATCCCCTGAACAACGAGATGAACACCAACCACAGAAGCAATCCTTCTACAAACACAAACATAAATACAAAAGCAAAAAAAAAAAAAAAAAAGTCTAAAAAGATAATAGAAACTCTTACAAAATAAAAAGTTTCAAAACTATTTGCCTCTGAAAATCTCAAACTAGTGTATATAAAACTTTTAAAATCACATATACAACAGCTTAAAAAGGGGGAAACACCCCAACCTGAAAGAAGGCAATAAAATAATTTGACAGTTAAATTAATAATAAAAAATAAAAACAAAAAAGGGAACAAGTTGATCTTGTGGAGAACAACGAGCGGAGGCGAGTTAGTGTTACTGCTGGTATCAAACAGTTTTCTCATTTACATTTACAGTAAATCACATGAGCGGCGCTGACGGGGGAAACAAAAATAAAAACAATTTGGCATTTAAATATTTGGTTGATATTTTTTGTTGCCAGGATGCGGCTAAGTACCAAGTTATTATTTCTTCAGGTTTTCTTTTTAAAAAGTGTTTATTTCATGACTATATACAAATCCTTGGTAGATCAGTCTGTGTGCTGCGAAGAAATGTGAGCATCAAACCGGTTCATGGCTTCAGCGAGTGCTCGTCGACCCCAGAAGGAAAATATGAAACTTAAAACTGTCGTTGTAGCTTATTGAGAAAGCTTCGACCTCACGGCTTAAAAAAAACAAGAACACAGAAAGAACTAAAAAAAAAACTACCAGTTTGTCCGATCACAGAGCTTCAACGTTCTTTTCATTGGACAAAAAGTCCCAACATCAACTGGATTCATCAATATAAAAGTTTGTACAAGTTAGCGGCGAGCTCAAAGGAAGTTAAAGTTCGACATTAAGGGAGACGCGTTTCTTTACTCTCTGAGGATCGACATCACTCTCATCTGTCTTGTATCATCTGTAAGACCATTTAAAAATGGCAGATTATCATTTTTACACTTTGCTCTTTGCAGGATTAAACAAACACAAATTCACGGGCTAATTAGTCAGATTAAAGCTGCATCATGACTTTAAGTTTTCCACTCAGTGTCAAAGTCCCGAGTGTGACCAGGAAACTCAATTTTAAATTTAGAACTTGGGGCTTTAATGTGACGGGGTTTGTGTTTTTTGTTGTATTTTCAACATAACTTTGTGAGAATAAAACCGTCTTCAGTCGTTAGACAGAGCCAGGCTAACCGTTTCCCCCTCTGATTCCAGTCTTTATGCTAAGCTAAGCTAACTGTAGCTTCATATTTAATCAACAGAGCGAAATGAGAGTGCATCAATCATCTTCCCAAAATGTCAAACTATTCCTTTAGAAGGTGCAATATGTAAGAACTGGCATTCACATTTCAAACAAATGGGGGGCAGCGAATCAACAGAGCAGCCGCTAACTGCTGCTAACTGTAGCGGTACAGCTAGCAGTCTGGACTGAGGAAGTGTTGGTGTTGTTTACGATGCGAGTTCAGGAGCTGTGGACCTCTGGGACGAGGACGAAGCCAGCGGGGAACTCTGGCAGGGAGCGTTGTTCATTTTTTGATCGTTTGAATCTAAAATTCTTACATATTGCACCTTTAAGCTCGAGTGTAACTGCGTAAGAGCAGCTACAGTCTTCGTGATCGAGCTGTGTGTGTGTGTGTGTGTGTGTGTGTGTGTGTGTGTGAGGAATGTAGGTGTGTCACCTTGTAGGAGCATGTTGGTCTGACTCCAGTCGAGTTCATCATAATAACAGAAAAACAAACCCTGGAGGCACAGCGGTAATTATTATAGTGGTAAAACATCTTCCAGGCGTTTGAAGTGCTCTCCAGAACAGGCAGCGGAGCACAACACTTTGCAATGCAAGTGTGTGTGTGTGTGTGTGTGTGTGTGTGTTTGACCTGGGTCATACAGTATTTGCAAATTCTTCCTCCAGATTAGTTTAGCTTACTTATGTGGTGCTACGTGCCAGCCTGCAGGGATTTTCCCCACATGAGGAGATACAAAACATGCCAGAAGTTTTAAAGAAAAAAAAGTCTTTTAAGGTCATTTTAATAAACTCTGCTGCATCAGAAAAGTCACAGAACATGAACTGAAATATCTCTCGACACTGTGAAATGATTTGCAAATATTTTTCTGACCTTTGTCAGACCGTCTCTTCACTCCCTGTAATTTTGTTGGACCAGTTTGAGGATAAAGATTAACAAATATGGTAATTATTAACATCGGTTTGAACGGACGACGGAGCAGAAAACTACTTCATCTGAACAACATGAGCTCAATTCTTTTCCCGTCATGAAGGGATCGTTAATGGATAAAAAAACTGAAATCTCTCTGCGTTACAAGGAGTTTCTTTTTTTTAAAAAATCTAATAAAAATGTTCACATAAAAGTCATTTCGCTACAATAACGTGAGAAGCTGCAGTCCAAGAAAACAGGTTCGGAGGAAGACGAGGAGGAGAGCAGAGCGGGAGAATAAATAACTGGACTGTAAATGCGTACCGAGACAACAATCATTGCACAGTGTTAGTGTTTTAACTGGAAGAGAAGAGAGGAGGGGAAGCGATGAGAGAGGAGTTAAACGTTCTCCAAAGTCCTCGGTTCTAAGTTCTGTTGTTTTTGTCTCTCGACATGGGGACAAAATAATGAAAACACAAGACAAAAAAAAATATATATATAACGATCACCGTGTACCGCAGCTGAAACAGTCCACTCCTGTTGCTCCTTTTCCAAAAGAGAGAGACGAGCGGACCAACAAAGCCTCTGATTGGTTAAGAGAGCACCAGTAATATTAGCATACATCAGGTAGGAGGAGTCAGTCTATCGATTGTGTTGTCGGGGCTTCTCTCCTGATTCGTTATCGAGCGTCACTCCGCTGAAGAAAAGTGAGGAGGAGGAGGAGGAGGAGGAGGAGGTATGATGATGATGATGAGGCACTGATTGGGTTTCTCAGGGTTTGGGGAGTGAGGTGTGTGTGTTTGTGGGTGTGTGTCTGGAGGGGGAGGAGGAGGAGGTCAGGGTCTATGCGTAGATCTCTGTGGTGGGAGCTTTCTTGTAGATGGGCTTCTTCCCCAGATCGTAGCTGCCCTCGTCCTTCTTCTTCATGCGGTAGATGAGCAGGAGGATGAGGAGGACGGCGAACATCAGGCAGACGGCGCCGCCTGTGATCAGAGCTGCAGGAGAGAGAGAGAGAGGGAGGAAGGTTAGACTTTTAATAGAAACATCCTTCCATCCTTTAACATTCTCAAGAAACTTGCTTCGGCATAGCTCCATGTGTCCTGTTAAAATAGGGAGTACTGACCTGCGAGGACCTCCGTCTTTTTAAGGATGCTGTCTTCGCTGGCGTGGGACATGAGGACGTTGGATGGGTGCTCCTCGCCGGGCTCGACCCCGTTCCTCAGCTGGGGGATCTCGTTGCTGTTCTGGACGATGTCCACCTCGTTGACGGTCGGCCGCACCGGGCGCTCCACGTCTGGGATCTTGTTGTCGTTCACGTTGGGCTGAGGACGAAAGGACAGATTTAAAAACATGCAAAGTCAATAAACTGAACCTGAAGTGTGAAGACACACTGCTGTAAAATGATTCTGATTTAAAAATGTGAATGATGAACTGCAAAATATAGAAATTTCTCACCTTAGCCGACGTCTTGGCCTCTCGTGCGGGTGACACAGTTGTTGCTGTGGAGAGAAGATTTTCTTCATTAAACCTCATGAAGAACGCCTCCACGGCCTCAAGACTTCATTAAAATGTGGACTTAAAATGTTCTGAAGTGTTTGTGAAGACTTACTGTGGTCACCAGAGCCGGAGAAGTCGTCATCGTACTCCTCCTCCTCGTCCTCGTCGTCTTCGTAGTAATCGCCGGCGTCGTAATCGTCTTGGTCGTCCTCGTCGTCTGTGAAGCCGAAGTCGGAGCCTGATGCCTCCAGGTCATGGTGTGTCAACATGGCGGCCGTCTGCGTGGTCTTCATGGGCATCCATGTCTCCGTCTCCCTCACCTGCTGGGACACCAGACACAGTCGGGCTCAGTGCGATAATCGATGAGTAGTTTCTCAAGAAAAAAAACAAGTCAAACTCTGATTCCAGCTTCTGAAATGTGACTATTTTCTGGTTTCTTTCCTCCACTGTCGCAGTAAACTGAATATCTCTGGGACAAAACAAGACGTTTGAGGACGTCATCCTGGGCTCAAACAACTCAAGACAATAATCGATAAATTCACAATGAAAACAGTCGTCTGGTCACATCTGCAGGTAAACTACAACCCAGAGAAAAGTCTGCTGTCCTGGATCAGCTGTTCAGAGACACGATCAAAACCTGCACTTTTATTTTTAAAGAAAGTTCCTAACCTATGGGAGGGTAAGGAAGGCTCAGATGAGCAATAATGGATGACTTAATATCCTTTCTGACTACACGGTGTGACCAATGATATAATTATCGATCGGTAGATATCTATCGAGCATCACTAGCGTCACCACAGCTTCTGTTATCTCCAGTCACAGTATAAAGATGGATGTCACGGATGATGTTAATAAAATAACTGCTGGGAGATCACATCCATTAAATCATGAACTCTGTATAATATCAGTCCTGAGAAGGAAACAAAACATTTGATTTATGTTACATTGTGAATTCTTTAAGCTCAGAGAGCTTTATTTTGAAAATGCTGAGTGTTCGACTAATGCTCTGTATTAATTATTAAAGGAGCAGCGGTTACTGCCACTCTTCATGTTTAGTATTCACCCGGATGCTTTTAGTTCATGCTGACTAACAGAACCAACTGAGAGACGGGCGTGACTTTATTTCTTTGTTCTTGTAGTACTATTAAAAAAAAAGGCTCATCCAGTCACCACCGTCGCTCTAATCACTCTGAAGATTAACACCGAGACACATCAACCTCCTTTAATCACATTACAACACTTAATTTCATTGACCATTTGCTCGGTAAGCAGCGTGAATGGGATTAACACACACACACACACACACACACACACACACACAGTTAATCAGCGAGGGACGGGGAGGTAAAATGAGGCGAGAAAAGCGGAACAGCAGGTCCTGAACTTGCAGCTCGTTCAAAAGCTTTAAAGTCTTTCTGATGTCCGACTTTAACGTCCACACTGAATCATCCCAGCGCCACAAACACAGCCGCCGTCACACCTCCAACCATCTACTGATGATTACAGCGATAACAGGCTCAAAGAAGAAGAAAGAATTATACGGTATCATTTAAAGTGAGTGAATATCTCGATATGTTCCCATCAGGCAGTGACATAATCAACGTAAAGCAGAAACCAGTCAGCTGACAGAGCGTTAGTTGGGATAATGGGTGTGCAGGGAGTTACCATGGTGATTAGACTTGATTGAATTAAAGTGGACTGTGTGGCCTTGGCAGAGGTTTGCGCTCTGACTGGAATAAAGTACGGTGAACAACAGGAGAAGAACGCAACAGAACCGATCACATGCGGACACACAGACGGTCCACATGTTGTGTGATGGGAGGCGGCCAATCGCCCGGCTTTTGTTCAGAAGAGCGAGATCCTGGAGAGAGCCGAGCGGCGAGGACCAGAGAGGAACAAGCCTCCTTCAATGAAACCTTCCATTTACTGAGAACAAAAGCTGACCACAAATCACACTGGAAACATGCCCGGGCATCCCACAACATCCTCATTTACTCTCACACACACACACACACACACACACACACACACACACACACACAGCTCTGTTGACATCATGAGTTCTCCTCATAATTACTTCCATCTGAGCCTTAATTTTAAGGGTTAGCTGGTGGCTGAGCCTGCTGGGGCCTCAGAGCATTATGTGTGTGTGTTCCCAAATACTTGGCATAGTAACGATGTGTGTGTTTGAAGGTAATCCCCTCAGCCTCTCCTTTTAAAAAGTAGCCTATGTGAGGAGGAGGAGGAGGAGGAGGAGGAGGAGGAGGAGGAGGAGGAGGAGGAGGAGGAGGAGGAGGAGGAGGGGAAAGCCCCATTGTGACTGCACAAGGGCTTCAAACGAGGGCGGCCATTTTACTGTGATTCCTCTACAAGTAACAAGGTGGTCTGATGAGGACTCCCGCGCTCTGTGTGTGTGTGTGTGTGTGTGTGTGTGTGTGTGTGTGTGTGTGTGTGTGTGTGTGTGCGTATATGTGTGTACGTGTCTGCATGCGTGTATGTGTTGTTAATTCATCTAATGTTATATCTTTATTATACACACACTGTGATCAACATCACAACCACTTGTGTGTTAAATAACCCCCAATCACACACACACACACACACACATAAATATGGATGTTTCTTAATCAAATCATATTCTTTTTTTAGTTTTTAATTAGTTGAGCTGCTCCACAATCTGTTCCTGTAACCCGGGGCAACCATAGACTGAGGAACGCTGCTCCATTATGTCCTCATTTAAACTATATACATGGACACAGGGGAGCTGTGATCCTGTGTGTGTGTGTGTGTGTGTGTGTGTGTGTGTGTGTGTGTGTGTGTGTGTCTCTAAATCCTAAGCCTTAAAATGGTGACTGCTGGCTCTTCATTTCCTCGCTGCCATTCAGACGGGAATCTGCGGCCGCTGCGTGCCGGCACAAGCCCGCTGAGTCACGTTATAGGAATCACATTCACATGATAATGTGGATTCATCCCAGTCAGGTGTGTGTGTGTGCGTGTGTGTGTGTGTGTGTGTGTGTGTCATCCCTCCTGGAGGCACGTTTTACTCTCCGGGTTTGAGATCATTTCTTCCAGTCAAGAGTTTTGACTTACATAAGACACTTTTCTTCCAAAATTACAACACAAGTTTGTTATTTTAACCAGATTTCTTTGTCCCGGCTCTCTCCAACAGTTTCAAGTAGTGTTATTAATAGATATTAATCAATTAATCGTGTCTAAAATGTGTAAAAATGAATCCTACAATTTCCCAGAGCTCATTATGGTGACAAAACTATTAGTGGTTTTAAAATAAGGCATCTCCAGCAGAGATATGATGGACAACAGGTTCATTTCAAAGAGAAGCCAATATGTTCATCCCTGTCAGTGTCAATAAACCCCTTCCTCCTCCTCCTCCTCCTCCTCCTCCTCCTCCTGCTGCCTCTGACCTTTAAACCCCCCCACGGTGAAATGTGGACCTCCATTTGTGTCCTGGAGAGACGTGCTAAAAGAAACTCCACCATTTGCAGCCTGGTGTGCTCATAAACAACAGCCCGCCGTCTCCCCGGCTGAGGGAGACCTGTCCCGACAGGCCGCCGTTATTCTCCAGGACAGGACAGCAGAGATCAGAGGGATTTCTGAATTCACTATCAGATGTGGGGAATATTCCATCTTTACTCTACTCTCCCAGGAAGCAGAGCCTGGATGGGATTCAGGCCAAGTCCCAAGTCTGTTTGGACCAAAACAGTCCAAGAATGTAGCAGAGCCACAACAGGAAGTCTCCGATTCACAACAAATGAAAGCTGTGGAAGACGTGACGAGTTGGTCTGTCACTGTACAAACAAGCCTCCATTTCCCTCCGACCAGCATCTGAACCAGCGCAGACCGGTGAGGAGAGACGAGCGAGCGGGCTGAACGGAGGTTATGTAACCGAGTCAACATGGAAATCAGCTCTCATGGTGATTCTGCAGCGACTGAATCAGTCACGGCTGCCTGCTGAACAACTACTGGACCTTCTTTCTATTAAAAAGGGGAGGAAGTGTTGGTGTTTGGGGGATCCAGGCGAATGTGCACAATCTCATAGGTTTAAAAAGGAACAGTACACCCATAAATGAAAATCAAGTAACTCAGGTGAAGTTTGATAGTCCACAAAACATTTCGGGAGCATTGCAGCTTTCTCCTAAACAACTGAGGTAGCTGGGGACTTGTTTAGGAAACGTAAACCCCCCCTGAAGTCCTGGTGATTTGAAAAGACGTTATTTACACCCTCAACACGCGAACAAGCTTGTGTAACCTCTACACACTAGTGCTTTTAGCTTCGCAGCTGATCTTTACGAGTCCTTTTGGGATCTCAGGACTTCTGGAGACTTGGATTACACAGGACGGTTTTAAAACAAGTCTCCGAGCTAGCTTCAGTTTGGGAGAAGATTTTCCATCTTATGCGGTGAGAACATAATGACCGAATTCTCATTTTTGGGTGAACTGTTCCTTTAAACCTGTTGATGAATAGAAAAACTGACACTAGATTCTCAGATATATAAAAAAAACTCTACAAAAGCTATAAATTCACTCATTGGGTGTGTAACCAAACACATTTTATCCTCCAGCATCACAGTCACACCCTCATATGAAACCTTATGTGATGACGACAAACAGTCTTGACGAGCGCAGCGACACAAACAGCAACACAAACAGCAACACTGTGGTTCAGAGGGAGGCCACATGAAGGTTAACCCGACATCCTGGAGAGCTGGAAGTTAAACCTCACACACAGTAAATGCATGAACATGAATTCAGTGAAGACTTCTAAGAATGTGGAGATCCTGAAACGTCATCATCATCTCTGCTAACATTGTTTCATAGGAACCGAAAAGCCACTTATGAGCCACTTAGAGATCAGCATTTTATCCTCCCATCAGTGATTCACGGCCTCATTTATTCTGCCTAATGTGCAGCCGCTGATAAGCAGCCGGATGTGGATTCCAGCCAAACCAAATGGAGTTCATGGATTCATCTAGTTCTGCACCACAGAAACAACGCCGCCTGTGTCACGAAGGGTCCAGCCAGTAAAAACGTTGGCATGTTCCAGCAAACTGTTTTCATTTTAATTCCGTCTCTTATCTCGGACAATGATCCTCGCGCTCACAAAGACTTCAACAGTTCAGACGACCTTTTCGCTGAACTCCTCGTCGACCATCTCGAAGCTAAACAAAGTGTTTCCTTGTTGTTCCAAAGCTTCTTAATGGCGGAGCTCGTTTGGACCCACATGGCTGCTGGCCGAGACGATCATGTGACCACATCGGCCTTCAGTCAGAAGATTCCTCAGCTAGGGCTGCAACCAACGTCTAGTTTTAATAACTAATAACTCAACTGTCCGGCTATTAAAGTGTCAGGACAGTTTACTTAAGAGCTGCAGCGATTAGTCGTCAACAACTTAAGAAATGTTCTTCATGACGTCGGGTCGGATTAAAGCCTGTGAATATTCTCATTCATCCAGGTCATAGTTATCTCAAGGAAATTGAATCGAACGCAACTGGATTTGGTTTTTGTCTTTGAAGACGTTTCACCTCTCATCCAAGAGGCTTCATCATCATGATGAAGCCTCTTGGATGAGAGGTGAAACGTCTTCAAAGACAAAAACCAAATCCAGTTGCGTTCGATCCAGACTCCCTCTGAAAACACTCGAGTCAGAAGTTGTGTGTCCCGTCCTGTCACACACTTCACTCAGTCTCGCCTCTGTCCTTGTTTATCCGGCCCATCTCAGCATGGAGGTCCTAAAAAACTTTTCCAGTTCCCCCGATTGTCCACATTCACTGAAAAGCAGTCTGTCAAGACGCCCGCCACCCAGCCTCCGGGTCTGTCCCTTCCATTGACGCCGAACAATGCCAGTGGACTCCTCAAGAGCATATCAATGACCAAGGTAACTGGGGATAAGCCTCCAGCAGCCTCCCTTCATTAAACCGGGGAAACAATCCCTCCATCTGCCGACACACAGAGAGGCATCTGGTCCATTCACACGGCGGCGTGGAGGAGGTACAAAGTATGAAAAGACAGAAAAGAAACACCAGCACACAGGAATGTGCTTCCTTATTCTTTGTGACGTCCAACGTCTCTTGACCTTTAACGAAAAGGCAAATTATTGTTGGTTTCTAACCTTTTTCCCCTCTTCCAGTTGATATTCAGAGTCTACCTCAGCAGCATAACTAAAGTCAAATGGAAAATATGGTTTGAAAAGAGGTTAAAGCTCCAATCCCTCCTTCCATCTTTTCCTTTGCCTCTCCACATTCACTCCCTCCGTCTCCCGTCCTGTTTTTCAACTCCTCCCCCTCCTGCTGCTGCTGGGTGATACTTGAACCAGCAGGATTTGCACCATGTATTGTGTCGCCTGATCTACTGGTAAGGTGCACTTCTGACCCCTGACGTAACACACACACACACACACACACACACACACACACACTTATGTGAGATGAACCTTCACAGTCTCACTTCAGGAGTTCAAGGCCTTCAGTTTATTGGATCCAAAGGGCCTCGTGAAGGTCGATCTATAATGAGGTCTTTACTTTGTTGAATATGAAAGTTGATCCAGTCCTCATGTTTTATACGTACAAATCCTGAAAACAACCAACGATCTCCATTAAAAAATGCACATTGAACAGTGCTGACTAGATCTCACACTCACACAGACACACACCTACCTTTGCACTTTCGCTCTGACAGCCGAGCTCTAGATTCCTTCTACCTACACCCTCGTCTATCTATAGCAGTATTTCCACCTACCAGCACCGTGTGAGGCTCTATGGCAACATGTGGAGCTTTTCCATACACATGTGTTGGCTCGGCGCTGCAGGGATTTGCATTTCCACAACAGGCCTACCTGCTTAAAAGGTGCGTCTTCAGCTGACAATGCATTATCAATATAATAACAATAATAAACACATAAACCGTGATGAGGAGAGAGGCATCGCCCTCTGATTAGAGCACTGAAGGTGAGGCTCTGATTCAGAGAACTTTATTAATCATCAGATGTGACTAAAGCATCTCATTTTTACGTGTAGTTAGGCCTGAAACTGAAGACAGAACCGTCTTTGGGAGCAGATTGAATGTTGCTGGCCGATCATCAGACGCATTGGAAGCTTGTTGGTCTGTTTTTTCCTCCTGCCAGACAAAAATGCTGAACACAGGGCCAAGGGAAACATATTAATATAAAAATACAGTCTTTTTTGTATTATCTAACCCTGAGAGTATCCAACAGCGCTAATGTGAGCACAAATCAGTGTTCGACTCTGCGTGGCCAACGGACACGTACAGCAGGGCTGTCGTTTCTTCATCACAAAGACAAACATTACTCAGTGACGTGAGTAATGCTGTTGCGTTGGACTTCTTGGCTCTGTACAGCTTCTGTCTCCATAGACGGGACAGAAACAGCCGGCCAGCTGTGCAGCACACAGCGTAGATTCAGTCTCAGCTGATAAGCCTAATTGAGTTCTGATGAGCGCCTCCTGAGGGAACGTCTCGGCCTCATCGTAATGGCCGTTATTGGTCACTTCCTCCCGCAACGTCAACTGGCTGATTCCTCGTTCTTACCGAACTCATGACTGATGGAAAAATAAGTCGAATGTCTGCAGCGACTCAAACTCGTACAGAGACCAGGCCTCTGTAATGTCTCCCCTTCTCCTCCGAGTCTTTGATGTGACTCCCTGAGGCGAGCGTATCGCTGCCTTAGATCAAACACATTACAGCCCAACAGACTGAATGTAAGCTGGAAGAGTTATTATCAGCTGAAAGATCGGATTCAGGCTATAAATGGCAGGAAATAAGAGGACGGATATTTCCTGTTTTCCTGCCTTTTTCTAAGACAAGTCAACTCAGTGTTTAATGAAAGCCTCCTGAATATGAATCAGGACAGTAAACAACTGACTTATTTATACTTTTAAGTGTTTTTAGACATGTGACAATGTCCCTTCATTCATAGTCAAAGATCAGCCACAAAGACTCGATTCATTTTGAAGAGGAGACGCTTAACTGGACTCTTTATCCTAAATAGATCCCAGTTCATAACAGCAGCGTTCAACCTTCCCTTGATCTTAATCCAAAAATTACAAAAAGGGCCTTTGTTAGTTTTTTTAATCATTAAAACAATCTCCTAAATTGAGAAAGACACCAGACGCACCATGAAAGTCACATATACATTTTCTGCTGACAGTGATAAACGCAGCAGCGATGTTGTCACACACACGATGAAGAGACGCCTTTATATTGGTGGTTAATCTTCAACTTTATCCAGCACATATTATTGCATGAGCACACAACTGGGTCACATTATGAGTAACTAAGATCAGACTCTACCTGTCCAAAGGTAGCCAAACTACTAAGACAGGAGAGCTGCGACTAACGACTGTTTCCACGATTAATTGTTCAGGCTACACAATGTCAAGACGCCTTCAAATTGCTTTTTTTGTCCAACCAACAGTCCAAAACCCAAAGACAGTACTACGTGAGAGTGGCATCACATCTTCTAACTCATCTAACTCTTTGCAGGGAAGTGCTTTTCCCAAACTGTTTCCCTTCAAAGCAACAGAAACGGATTAGCATGTTAGCATGTGTGATCGGCTGCATGAAGCTGTGTTCGCTGCTGTTGAGGAATGCGTCTCTCTGTGTGGGTCGGCTCGGTAGCCAAGACTTTGGTTACACAGCGAGCCGCCACATTCCTCTCCTCTCTGCAGCCGAGCCAAAGCTCTCTACGCTCAGAGACACAATCAGGAGTCTGGGCCAAGCCACCGAGCACCGCTGCTCTGCTCCTCCAGGTTCATGTGGACTTCGGTCTGCAGCGGTATCCTGCAGGGAGGAGGCCCCGCTCTCAGGCTAATGTGTACTGTAAGTATGTTTAAATGAGCCTGGGAGATCAGATGGAGACAGCATGGGTCCTGATGCATTAAAGGGTAAAACTCCCATACTGTGGAGATTTCAAACACCTCCCTGTAATCTTCTCTGACAGGCAGAGGAAAACCACACATCAGCGTCTTTGCCATTTTTCCTTCTCCTCACATCAAAAGGGCAATATTTAGTTTGAGAAGAAATTCAAACTCAGAATTTTAATAATCGTAACATTAATGGAGGTAATAATACAAACGCAGACATCTTTATCTTCGATCACAGCTCAGGTATGTGGATCTGAAACGAACAAGTTTAGGCTGAGAGAGCCGCTGGTGGTCTAACTGTACACAGTCAGACCTCACACACACACACACACACACACATGACACATGTACACACACATCAATACTGAGACATTTCCCTGAGCGCACACACTCGACCACAATCTCTCTCTCTCTCACACACACACACACACACACACACACACACACACACACACACACACACACACACACACACACACACACACACACACACACACACACACACACACACACCACATCAAAGAGGGACTGTATTATTGAGACACATTTGTCAGGAAGGATGTCTGAATGAGGGGAAGCCCTCAAACCACCCAAAACACTGTATGATCTCTGTGTGTGTGTGTGTGTGTGTGTACGTGCATGCTTGTTGTTTGCTGGAAATGCAATACCAGTTCTACATAAAACACGTTATTAATCAACTCTTCTGATGATCAATTTGCATTTTGCATAAGTCAAAATTATTTGACTGTAGCTTCTCTGACGTTTGACGAAACAACCAACCACTTTGTCAGTCGACAGGTTAATCAACAATGTGGTTTGCAGCTCTGGTTTTTTCCACGTTAGTCACACATTCAGGATTTATTAAGCCAGCTGTATTTGTCTAACGTTACAGCACACAAAGTCCAAAAGAAATGCTTTATTTGTCTTCTGAAAGCGTTAACGAACGCCCCTGAAATATTGTCACATTGCAGCTGGAGACATTAAGTCAACATTATCGGGTTATCTGATTCTGCTTCCAGCCGCAGGGTGGAGCATTTTGATTATTATATTTCAAGCTCACTCCCTCCAGTTTTAAAGTCAGATACATCTGTTGTGCTCGGGGGCAAAAACCTCAGAGTGCATCAGCGCTGATAGCTGCTAACAGTCTGGCTGCAGGCCTGGAACAACCATCTGTCAGAGTCTGACAGGGCGTCCCGGGACGGCGAGGCCGGGGCTGCAGGAGCCACATCAAACGGGCCCCTCCAGGCTCGCTCGTACATTTCCCAATGGAAACACAGCCGGGCTCATATTCCATGTTCTGCCATGGCCCTCTATATTTTTACTGGTCCGCCACAAAGCCACAACAGCTTTTCTTTTCAAGACTGGGGGAGGAGGCGGTGGGGAGCGGTGGCGTGTTAAGCTTCACGTTTCCCAGGCTGCCGCAGTAAATGAGAACATGCTGTTTGTCAGTTTATTTTAAGGGTTAAAAATGGGTTTATATCATAACTGTAGGGCTGATCAATCAACGTATGAGGGTGCAATATGTCGGTTGTATCTCGTTATCATAATATGAGACTGTCTTTATTCATATTTATTAGGTGGCGACCTCTGGGGGCCTCAGTAGCTCTGGCAGCAAAGGAGGACGTCAGGGCGGACAGACAAGTGCAGGACTTTCATCCAGGAGATAAGCTGTTCATGTCCCGTGTGAAACCAGAAGTCAGCGGTCGCGACGTTATTTTGTCTCACTTAGATCAAGTACATGAGTTTGTATTGTCAGTACATTTGTAACTGAATACACGTTTCGTACCTTAAGACCAAAACCTAACCAACACCTAGCCAGACTCGGCGCTGGTGTACCTGTTGCTGGTACCCTGAAACGGCGATGTTATTTTGGGAACAACAAGATTTAAACAACTGACTATACTCAGAAAACTAAATGGTTTCATGATCTTAAAAGTGAAGATTTGACATCCCTTCTGTAAAAGTGGTTGCATCGCACGTTTACCTGGAAAGCAGCGTCAGCAATATGAGTCAAAAAAAGTTGGATGGGAGTGATATAACCAGAAAAGGAGGAGTTTTATGGTTGACTTCTGCCCCGAATGTATTCATATAGTTCCCGTTACAACCGCCAGAAAATGTAGTGGTTGAAAAGGGTTGGAGGGAGGGAGGGGAGGGGAGGGGAGAGGGGGGAGTCAGATTCTCGACTGCTCTCCATCACAGGCAGGAAGGACAAAAACCTCCTCTCTCTGTGCCAACATTCCTCGGCCCAAAGGGATTTTATAGACCAGCGGACAGCAATGCAGGAACCATTATTACATCCTACTGATACTATTTATCATGCTCCCCTCTTTCCCTCCCTGCCTCCTTTTCACCACACGGCGCTTTCAGTGCACCCCATCATGCAAAAGAGACAAAAAAAAACTTCCTCAAAAAAAAAAAAAGGGGGACTCATTCTGGTGCAAATGATCGGGAGCTAAATACAAAACCAGTGACAAAACATGATATAACAAATGGACTCAGGCTGAGGTTCGCTGGTGCAACATGGATTAACTTCAGGGCAAAGAGGATTTTTTTACCCTGATTAACCACAGCAGTTGCCATCACAGGCACATTTGGTAAATTAAAGTGATTAGACTAATTGAAATGGACCTCGCAGAAAGTTTGGTAAGACTTTTGTCCAACGTGCCCTTTAAATAAAAAAAGACACAGAAAACAAACAGTCGGTGTACTTTTTTATCTTTCACCTTCACCCAGTACTCTGTCACGAAGGACTCGCGGTGACTTGTGTTGCCATACATGGGCAGAAAACGCTGAGGTCAACGGAAAAAGGCATGAAGAACAGGATTTGTTTGCCCTGGTCTATTTTGGACAAACTGATAAAACACAGCTCTGCACGTCTGAAAGAAATCAAAATGGTCGACCAACGGGCCGCTAGATCAAACTTCCCAGAATTAGAAATGATTGTCGACGGAGAAAAGCCAACTCAGTCCATTAATAAAAAACATTCCTGGGATTCCTGAGGCTCCCAAAAAGCCCTTTTTTGTATTCAGAGCACGCTCTTTTGTCAGGTAGCAGAACATTGTTATCGATTAGCTGGGAACGCCAAACCCACATACCAATAATGACCTCAGTGGGTAGAGAGAAGAAAAGGCTGGAAGGAGGGAGGGAAGGATTGTCATAGCTCAGAGGCTAAGTATCCATCAAAGGAAAGAGCAGAAAGGAGGGAAAGAAAAAAGCCACGAGGACAATTGATCACAGGGACAGAGGGGACCGGCGGGGAGACGGCGGAGTGACGTCAAAGAAGCAGAACCTGAAACCTGGAGGGGAACCGCTCATTTAAAAAGAAGAACCAGAACCGGAGTGTGTTCTGGTGGGAAAGCTGTAGGTGTATCCACGCTAGGCTAGGCTAGTGGAAAGGAGTGTCCCTTATAAAAAGGCCCCGGGGCCCTATTGAGATCCCTCCAAGTGTGCAAAATCCCTGAGAGGGCCGGTCAAGGTCACCAAAGGTCACATTCCAGAGGGGAAATCAAAAAAGAAGAAGAAGAAGAAGAGAGGAGAGGGGAGCGAGGGGGCGACGACAAGACGAGGCAGAGCGAGCAACAGAAGCTCGACGGCTTTGAGGAATGTAACAGATAGTAAAGGAGAGGAGGATCCAACCAGAAGACGCCTGGAGGCAGACGAAGTTCAGCTCTTCAGTCCAGGATTAGAGTCCAGAGCGTTTGTGGCTCCACACGGGACACTTTCATGTATCATAAACCATCTCAGCGAAACAGGCGAAGGCCATATGTGTGTGTGAAACCCTGCTTCATTTAAAAACTACACTGGAGAACACAAGTCTTTCAGGCGTCCATCCTGGCCTGACGAGTGTGTTACACCATTTGTACTGACCAACTGGGTGAAATGGGGGGGCAGGGTGCATGTGTTTGTGTGTGGGTGGCCTGTATTAACACTCCAGGACACACAATTAGAAACTAGAATGGAACTGGGTAGAGCGCATACCTCAGCCAAAGCCCAACAGTCCACTTTAATTCAATCAAGCCTAATCTAATAAACTCAAACTTAACGTAACCTCACAGTGGTCACATTGGTGTTGATTATTTCACTGTATAACACATGTTCTTATCACTGTAAACTCTGATGTGTTCAATATTGTATGTATCGACACTAAATCAAGTCAAAACACAATAATCGCGAGTTTCTTTCTAGATACACACATGATACCATCACATGGTAATTCTGTTCTTCAGGCAGAGCAGGACTGGGTCAAAACATGTCTGAATAACCTGTGTTTCATGAATAGTTAGGGAAGAAACCAGGCGTTGGTGGCAGTGGAAGAAAGGTGTCAGTAATATACAGGACAACATCAGAAAATGCTGGAGAACATGAGGTGACACATTATGGAAAAGCCCACACAGACCGGGGCTTTACAATGCAGAAAAATCCAAACTGACAAATCAGGACAGGTCACAACAAACTCTTCCAAAAACTTCCAGTCATTAACAAAAAAATAAGTCAACCACATCCAGCTCAGAGAAGCTCCTCGGGACATGCATTCTTTTGGCATTAAGTCAGCCTTTAACTTTCCACAACATTTAACTTATCCCCAAAGAATCAGTGACTCACAAAGAAAGATATTTAGTGGGCTGTTTTTAAAGGGGCACTGTGTAGTTCTGAAGAAGAAATTCAATACCTATAATACAAACTTTGTTCCATAAATGAATAAACATGCTGTTCTCAGAGGAAAACGCTAGAAAGGTGGCAGGGTCCGCCACGTATAAACAAAGCAAAACAGTATAAATTGTGTTGTCCTTTAAGATCAGTTTGTTTACTCAGTCATGAAAACAAAAGAGTTTGTTTATTTTGATTAGGCAGAGAAGAGATTAACATTTCTCGCCCCCAGACTGCTCCTTTAACTTATCCCCAAAGTATCAGTGCGTCACAAATAATGTTCTACGTCCACTGAAAACACACTTCAACATGATTTTAGACACTAAGAGACCTCTAATTTCATGAATCTCCCAAATCACATCCAGAAAAGAGTCTCATTCTAAATTCACAACAACAACATGGAGATCTATAGACTCACATACATCTGATTTAGGACCAGAGTGAGCTGAAATCAAATGTGTTCCAACTGTCTTTGATTTACTGATCAAACAGAGTGATTTACGTCAAAAGAGCAGCCCAGATGTCCCACTGATTGTCCCATCAGAGGCAGGAAAAGTGACTCGAGTGAGCCGCCAGCTTCCCCCCAATCTGGGCCCCAGACTGGATAATAGCAGCGGGCTGTGGATGCCTGTGTGTCCCCCCTCCACACTCACTGGTTACTGTAGCACTGAAGCTAGCTGGCTAACAACACTGATGCTCTGTGGATTAATCAGCTGTGTGTGATGTGAACACAGGACGAGCTTTTTTAATTTTTTGTCAAACCGACAGTGACAGCAGCACAAATCACAGCTAGCGGAGTCGCGTTCACGGCTACTGTTAACGAGTTAGCGTGTTTTAGCTAGCGCTGCCAAACTGACCGAGCAGCCAGGGGAGAAAAAATAAAGTTTTTCAAACGTACATTTTAAATTAAATCACTGTCAGATATGAGAGTAAAACAACTTACCGACTCTGAAAACACGGAGGCAGATAAAATCAACACGAGGCAGAGGGTGAGCATTGTGTCCTTTCACGTAGATAACCGTTAAAGTTTAAAACAAAAAAAAAGTCTTGGAAGAAAAGCTGCTGTGGACGTTTGTTGAGGTTTTACACTGAACCGGTTCGGTGTCTTGTGTCCCGGTAATAGTCCAACAGAACCAGAGGTTGTAGAGAAAACTGTGCACTATTATCGCCTTGACTCGTCTGTTCTGTACCGTTTCTGTCCGGTGACTGCTCGCTCGGTTCCACTGAGGCTCCTCACGAGCTCCTCTGCGCTATATTTCACTCTCCCCCCAACTCTCGTCCAATCAGCGAGCGAGCTGTGACGTCGCGCTCACAGCCTTCTCCATAACTTACGGTAAACGTCCGTCACGTTCAACAGGTGCCCCGCCCCCTGGCGCCCAGCGCGTCAAGCTACCCGGATGCACCGAGGGGGGAAAACACGGCAAACCTTTCAAAATAAAAGCACAAGTAACTTTACGGAAGTGTGATTGTCAGCACAATATTAGCGTTTAAATGTTATTTTCACCGTCGTAAGCCTACTTTACACATTTGTAATATATAGTCGTGATTTATGTAACTTGATTAACTTCTCGAATAAAGGAGCATTACGTAGTTTGGGAAAATGAAATTCAAACTCCGAATTTGAATATTTAGCCTACAATAATAATGAGAATATTAACTTTTTTCATAAGTGAATACACAAGCTGTTCTCAGAGGAAAATAACGTCCCAGAAAACTGTTTGAAGCTAGAAAGGTGGCAGTACAGGCTTAAAACATTATAAATTACGTTTATTTAGTTTTCAGTCATGAAAACAAAGACAGTTTCTCTATCTATCTATCTATCTATCTATCTATCTATCTATCTATCTATCTATCTATCTATCTATCTATCTATCTATCTATCTATCTACCTTGTACTTCCCCTTCCTTTTTCTATAAGTTTTCTTGTTCCTCTTTCATTTCTATATTTGGTTCAGTATTTAGTCAAAAGCAATGTCAAAAAAAAAAAAAAAAAGTCCAGCGTTGCGTCCCACATCTGCTGTTGTTTGTCTTCTTTAATGACATGATAAGGAGCTAATAGTGGGCCGTTTTATAACATGCCATCTGTCAGTAATCAGCAGGGTGTTATCTTATCTCCACAGTGTGTGGTGGCCTGAAAGACTTTGATTAAAAGTTGATTGTTTTAACACCAGAGAAAGAAAAACATGAGTTAAATATCTTTATTTAAAAAACAGTAATTGGGTTGTCCACATACTTTTGGCCATGTCACATATGCCTATTTTAGCAAACAGCTCAGAGTCAAAATATTATGAAACCATGACATGGAAGTGATAAACCAGGAAGTATGACAAAAAGGAAAACTCTGTTGGAAACACAAACAGTGTTTATTCCAGCTGGGGAAGTTGAAGTCTGAGCGTGAGGTCACCTCATTTCGTTTTCTACATTCCTGAGCTGTGTTTCCTGTAAGAAGAAAAAAAAGGGAAGCTGGTCGCCTGCGGGGTTTTGTGCTGCTTCATGGAAATTCTTTGAGTGACGACATCTTCCGGTAAAAGTTCCTCTCCTCTGTTTTCCCTCCCCTCTTTCACTTTCCTCCCCTCCCCTCTCTCTCTCCAGTCTTTTCCATATCTCCTGTCTCCTCCTGCTTTCGCTCTCCGGAGAAACAACATCGCTCTGTTTTCAGTTTCCAGGTTGATTTACGACGCTGAGTTTCATCATCGACGTTTTCACTTCAGCATCTTGATTAGATGAACTGTACTCACACCACAGCAGAGACTGTGCCTGTGACTGAATATCAGTGGTGGAGGTAATATATCCTAAAGTAAAAGTACTGTAAAAATACTTGTGATAGAGTATTTTGCCCTGCGAGTTCAGGTTCAGGCTGAAAACGTTACATGAGTAAAAGTACTGAAGTATACAGTATACAACATACATGTAAATATATGTGTCATTTACTTTTACCTGATACTTAAGTACATTTAATATCAGATACTTTAATACTTTTACTCGAATACTGTTCGTTTAGGTGACTTTTACTTTTACCAAAGTAACAGTTTAACACCATATAAGTTAGTATGACTTTTGTTTACTTTTAACGACACTGCTTGTGGGAATAAAAGTACATATTAGCCCTATTTTTTCGCCACTTACACGTCTGAAAATGTCCACAGCTGTCTTTAATAATATCCACTGTAGGTTCTCACTCGTTGGCTGTAATAACTTCACCGCCATCGCCTCCACCTCCTGATGGGACAGTCAGCTAATAATCATATCATGTAAACGTGATTTGACACGTTTGGTACAAATGTCAACTTCAGACGTTTCTGATGTACATAGAAACGTTATCCGCTCACGTTATATCCTGGAGACTGGACTGAGTGTGGACATATGAGACGATTTATACTTTTATTTTGAAGGGTCGGAGCCATGTTGTAACCTGAACGTTGCATGTTTGTGTCTTTTTTCATGTGTGCGGAGGTGAATGAGATGGTGACAGAGATTTTCTTGTTGTTAATATCTCCGCTGAGCCGTTCGAACAGCAGAGGATGAAGTTACACAAAGATAACACACATGTGGAGGAGAGATAAGAACACAACGACAACGCTGATAAGAGATAAACTGAATCTGGAAAAACCCAAGACAAAGACCTGTTGTTACTGTGTGTGTGTGTGTGTGTGTGTGTGTGGTTAGGTTAACAATTAAAATTAGCAGCTGAAGTTAGACGAGGGAACAGTTGTGGGTGTGTTGTTTGGACCTGACAGAGGTAGTTTCCAGCCGCTCTGTGTTTTCCTCACCTGCCAACGGACGCAGAGGACTTTCCCTGCTCACACTCATTTATGTAAGAGCAATTTACAAAGGTCGTGTTCTCTGATAGGCTGTGTTTGTTTGTTTTCAGGGCGGGCCGTCCCTTTAAGATAGCCAGGTTAGCTACCCAGCAGGACTGAACAGCCACTGATCAAGAGACGGTTTGTTTCCCCGAAGGCACCAACACATCCACTGAATGCAGAAGAAGTTAACGATGAGCGCTCGGTCTTCTTTACGTCAGCACTTCCTGATGAAGCTTTCTTTTAATGACATCATAGGTTCACGGCAGCCATCATTCTCTGGAGGCTGCTGCTCGTTTCCACTCAGATCAGATCAACAGCTGCCCGAACAGGACGGTGACGGTGAATTCCCCGTTCAGATACAGGAGGACGAGTGTGTGTGTGTGTGTGTGTGTGTGTGTTTGGATTGTGTAATTTTCCCAGTGATGAAAGGTAAAATCCCTGCTCAGGTGAGAATGAATACACAGGTGTGTTTGTCATACTTATCAGCCGTGACAGCCGGGCTGGTATTATTTTCACCTTCTGACTCTGTGTGTGTGTGTGTGTGTGTGTGTGTGTGTGTGTGTGTGTGTGTGTGTGTGTGTGTGTGTGTGTGTGTGTGTGTGTGTGTGTGTGTGTGTGTGTGTGTTGGCCCGGTCTGTATGAAGGGGGGGTGTTTTGGATTCTTTCCCACTTCCTGCACCTTTGCATGGACCTGTCCTCGAACTCCACCTTCATCTTATCTCAACTACACACCTGTGAAGTGTCATGACTGCATCCGTCAGAGGTCAGATCGCTATCATGTGACTAAATCTGTCCCTCAATACATATAATAATAATAATAATAATAATAATAATAATAATAGCTAAGTTCTGACTGTATTCACATTTTTGGGTGAACTGTTCCTTTAAGAACGCTGCTTACTGTAAAGGGAACTGAAAGCAGAGAGGAAACACCGGCAGGCAAAGTCCAAATGAAAGTGTGTGTGTTTGTGAATGTACACACACACACACACACACACACACACACACACACACACACACACACACACTCATAACTCCGATGACATTTAGGATGACAGAGAAACGAGAACAGAGAAGTGAAACACGACGGCGAGACAGAGGAAGAACCACAAAAATTCTTCCGAAGTCAATGATGGTGTTTCGATGGAAAGTCATCCTGTGAGTGTGTGTGTGTGTGTGTGTGTGTGTGTGTGTGTGTGAGAGAGAGTGTGTGTGTGTGTGTGTGTGTGAGATCTGACCGCTCTGACTGAACTATTCACATCAGTAACTATGTACATTTACTCAAGCACAGTACTTAATACACATTTGAGGTACCTGTACTTTACTTGAGTATTTGAGGTTTTGTCCTGGATTACTTTGACCTGCTGATGGAGGCGTGGAGGGTTCAGTCAGCAGGATTCATCCTCAGGGGACCACGAACAGTAAAACTGTACAGAAACGTGTGATTTTAGTTGTTTCTGATTTAGAACGTGTTGCTCCGACCACAACGAGCTGCGACGACTCTACAGAAGTGAAACGCTTCTACAGATAGTTTTAGAAAGCTGTGAACTGAGAGTGAACGCGACACCACAGAAGAAGAAGAAGAAGAAGAAGAAGTGAAACGTTTCTACAGATAGTTTTAGAAAGCTGTGAACTGAGAGTGAAAGAAGAAGAAGAAGAAGAAGAAGAAGAAGAAGAAGAAGAAGAGAAGTGACCTATTAGAGGGTCGACAGGAGTCTAAAGGCCACAGGATGAGCTGAAAGTGTGAAAGCATCTTTTCTTTTGTGGTTTCAGTCGAATCGAACATGAGACGCACACAAACTCAAACTCTTTGTCGCTTCACTTCGTCCTGAGGAAAGTTTCAGAGTGAAGCGTCCTCACGATGAGACGCTTCACACGACGAGACGCTTCACACGACGAGACGCTTCACATGACTCCAGTTTAAAGGTTGAGTTCAGCTGCAGATCTTCTCTCAGTGTGAGTTTGTGTTCAGAGTTCAGGACGGTGATGCGTCGGCGCCCCCTGCTGCTCAACATGAACACGACTGAACATTAAACTCAGTTAAACTTTGATTTATTTTTCACTTATTGACTTTTTCTTTATAAAATATTATTGTTCTCACTATTAATATTATGAATATGGTATATTTTTTACTAATTTTACTTGATAACAATAACTTTATTTAACTAGCAGATTAAAAACAGTTTAAGAAGTTTAAGAAAATCAGAAAATAAAAGCCAGAGAGAAACAGGATTCTGACAACGACATCACGACTCGTAAAAGTACCAAAACAACAGAGTAAAAATACTCGATTACAAATCCTACTGAAACATGTGCAGTACCTCGAGGATGTGGGTCATGACAGAACCGAGCAAACAGAACCAAACCCACCAGGTTGTGAATGTGGAAGGAGCTAATAACAGACCTGCTGCAGACACAGAGAGGTGTGTGTGTGTGTGTGTGTGTGTGTGTTAACATTTATGAATTAATTAATTTGAATTCTTTATATTTTTTTATTTGAAAGATGACGACCTGGTTTGTGCTGTATTTTTATTTCCTTATTGCTAAAGAAATAAGAATAAAACATGAATTAAACATTTCTAGAATTTAAAGGAGCATTCTGTCTTTTTTTTTTCTGCAAACAAACTAAACAAGCAAACTCAAACTGACCTTAAAGCACAACACAGTTTATGCTGTTGTACTTTGTTTGTATGTGGCGGACCCTGCCACCTCTCTCGCTTCAGACAGTGTTCTGGGACTTTATCTTCCTCTGAGAGCAGCTGGTTTATTCACCGATGGAGAAAAAAAAACATATTTCTGAGTTTGTGTTTCTTCTGTAAAACCACACAGAGCCTCTTTTGTCTTGTGTCTGAGTTTGATCAGTTTACAGATGAGATGGTTTCAGTTTGTATTTGAGCAGCAGCAGCAGAAAAAGAAGAAGAAGAAGAAGAAGAAGAAGAAGAAGAAGAAGGAGGAGGAGGAGGAGAAGAAGAAGAAGAAGAAGAAGGAGAAGGAGGAGGAGGAGAAGAAGAAGAAGAAGAAGAAGAAGGAGGAGGAGGAGGAGAAGAAGAAGAAGAAGAGGAGAAGAAGAAGAAGAGCTGGATGCAGTCTGGAGGCTCACCTGCAGGTGGCGCTCTGCCCTCAGGTTGCAGCTGCTCTGACAGCTGAGACAAGAAGCTCCTGTTCTCTCCTGGACTGCAGCTGCAGGCTGAAATCAGAAGAAGATAATCTGATTTAAAGAGCTTCAGTTTATGAAAGGCGATGATATCATATTTCCTGTTGTTTGTTTTTCATCCCGTTTAACAGAAAAATTAACTTCACGTTTTCTCCCTCCACCTGTTTATTTATCTCATATTTTGGCCCCGTGACACTTTTATTTCATTTTGTCTCGACAACACACACACACACACACACACACACACACACACACACACACACACGGTCAAAACACAACAATTATAAAAAACAAAAACAGACTTTGAGTAAAGTTTCAAAATCAAAAAATGTCAACAATCAAAAATCAAACACAACTGTTATAAATAACGGTAATGCAAAACATTTCACAATATTGAGGTTTGTTTTAATGATTTCTCACGACTTCATATAATGAAGGACAATAATTCAGCTCACACACACACACACACACACACACACACACACACACACACACACACACACACCTCTTTATTTTAATGAATAAATGTTTCTGAACCTTCATCAGGTCATCAGACGCTCCTGACTGCAGGTGAAGGACGGTTCTGTTCTGGTGGTGTCGACCCGCAGGTGAGTTTCGTGGACACAATGTTTCAGTTTCTTTTAAATGTTTCATCAAATAGAAACATTTAACTCTTTATGATCAGCGGTGGAAGTTCTCTGATCTTAGAGAAGAAATACTGAAAAGTAAAAGTACTGATGTTACTGACTTTAAATCTTCACAGCTCCTCTTCTGTTCGATTCTTCTTACGAGGAGGAAGAGAGACAGCGGAGATGTTTCCCTGTTTCATGTCCTGCTGGTTGTTCTGGTGTCCATCAGTCTGTCTGCTGACTCCAAAACTCAACTTTAAGTCAACCTAGATAAACAGAAAGAACACAGTCGGACAGTGTGTCTGAATATATCTGCAGCATGATGAGGAGAAAAAGTACTGAAGCGTCGATGTCTCTGAAAGCTCAACACACTGAAACACATTCAAACAGAGAAAACGCGTCACATGAAGGATTTATCTTCATTCATTTGGCAGCAAAACCGAACAGAAGGAAGATAAGTTAGTTTGTTTTTTACATTAGAAATAAAATAATTCCCTCTTTTAGATTCTAGTTGGTTTGCTGAAATATGTACTGAGATCACAATGTTCAGGAGAAAAGAACAACTGATGGATAATTCACTTCAGTAACTTTAAACTGAGGGAACAAGTAACGTGTCCCAGGTGTGTCCGGGGGCGTCCGGCCCTCTTTAGTGTCCCCTGGAAACTTCTGCAGCATTTCTGTGTTTACTGTATTTTCATTGTGCTTTCTCATTTTTTTCAGTTTTTTGTCTTGGAGAAGCAGTGAACTCAGTCATTATCGTGAAGTAGCTGAGGTTTTTAAACGTGAAAGACAACCAAAAAACAACCAAAAAACAACCAAAAACAACCAAAAAACAACCAAAACTCCTTTAAAACTTTGCAGAATTAACTGTCAGCACTTCCTGTTAGCAGTGAACCTGTGGATGTTCAGACAACTGTCACTGGATCACTCTGATACCGAAGAAAACTTAAAAACGTGATTTTTCCAAGGCAAGTTCTGCACATGTAAGGAGCGTCTTTTTGGAGGATTTCTAAGCGGATTTATGGAGTCATCATCTCCTCCCTCCATGATGATATAAAGTCAGGTGAAGTGTCGTAGTCCACAGAACAGTTCTGGAGCTTCACAGTAAAACAGAGTTGCAGCGTTCTGCTGAACACCTGAAGCAGCTGGAGACTTGATTTAAAACGGACACCTGCTGCAGTTTGAACTCTGCCCAGCTCAGTATATTAACATTTCTGCAAACCACAGATTCGTCCAAGGTTGCGTGTCACACGTTCACCTGAAGTGCTGATCAGCCACCTGTCGCAGCAGGAGGTGGAGGGACGTTGGTGGTGTTATTACAGACATTTCCATCCGTTTGAGTTGCGTCAAGCGTTTTTTGTGCCGATTTTTAACAGGAAGTCAGATCATCTCCATCCGTGATCATGCGTCTCTAAGATAACCAACCCCTAACTGACGTTGGGCGGAGAAAGGCTGATAGCTGAACGTCAAAAAACAACTAAAAACACATCAGATGGCTCCGTACACTCCGTCTGCTGTCGTCCAAGTCTAAAGACGTCATTTATACTCTTTTTAAGCTGAAATCTTCACTGTAGCTGCTGAGCTGAAAGCGTTAGCGAGCTGGACGTTGTGACGACGGCGTGAATAACATCTGACAGAAAGCAGAATAACAGGAAGTGTGTTAGCTCAGCACACGGAGCAGAAGTGAACTTCAAACCGAGTCATTTGTAAATGAGTTGACTCAAAGCAGTAATTAACTCTTAATGAACAGTCCAACAGTTAACCTCGTCTCACTTTTAACCCTCGAGGGTCATTAAATGTCTCCGTGCAACAACAGATCTGCTGTCGCGCCCTCGGAGCCCGAACACATGCAGCCAGATGTAAACCGCTGCGTAACTCAAGCCCGGCGTTCGCCAGAACAGATCCATCATCATTTACGGCCTGCTGAGCGCCGTTTGTCCCAGCAGCTCGCCGCCCGCTAAAGGTCAGAGCACAAGAGACTGTTTAGTGGCTCCGAGCCACGTATGAAAGGCCGGCCTTGACGGCAGAGCGAGAGGCTGAGAGGAAATGAGCGTGAAATGAATGTCACATTGAAATCAAAGGCGGGGGAAGATAAATGAGAGAGGTGGTTGGAAATCACCTGGACCGAGCGATGGATAGGAGGATGGCGGGAGGAGTAATTATTAGTGATTGAGCAGCTTCCTCCTCGTGTGTTTCATTAGCGGCGAGCCGTTCACACACAATCTCCTCTCTGTTGGGCCGAGCCGGAGCGCCGCGGCGCCCGTTTATTTGACCATCTGAAATCTTAACAGTTAATACCTGTATGTTTCCAGCATAATATTGTCTCTGGCACCGATCGCCAGAAAACGTATCCCCGTGAAAATAAACGGCCGCGCTCGCATGCCAGGTAACACAAGGGCCATGTGCTGGAGGGGGAGGGGGAGGATGGAGGGGGAGGGAGGGAGGGAGGGGAGACAGGTGAGGTGGAGGATGAAGAAGACAGCAGGAGGAGAGAGAGGTGAAAGTTAAAGTCGTCTCTTTGAGATCGAATCCACGATCACGTCAAATACTGGCGTTTTGGGTCGACATCCTGGGAATGAGACTCAACACTCAGCTGTCTTTGTGGTGCGTTCAGGAACAGCTGGGACAAATCGTACTGATTCTACCTTTAACTTTAATAGTCTTTGAATTATATTAATATGACGTGAGCTTCAGTTAGCTTTGACCACAGATGTCCTTCAGAGGGAGACTTTTTACTCTGATACTCTGAGGACATGTCAGAGCCTGTAATCTATTACTTTTACTGGAGTAAAGAAGCTGTATCAGTACTTTTACTGGAGTAAAGAAGCTGTATCAGTACTTTTACTGGAGTAAAGAAGCTGTATCAGTACTTTTACTGGAGTAAAGAAGCTGTATCAGTACTTTTACTGGAGTAAAGAAGCTGTATCAGTACTTCTACTGGAGTAAAGAAGCTGTATCAGAACTTTTACTGGAGTAAAGAAGCTGTATCAGAACTTTTACTGGAGTAAAGAAGCTGTATCAGTACTTTTACTGGAGTAAAGAAGCTGTATCAGTACTTTTACTGGAGTAAAGAAGCTGTATCAGTACTTTTTACTGGAGTAAAGAAGCTGAATCAGTACTTTTACTGGAGTAAAGAAGCTGTATCAGTACTTTTACTGGAGTAAAGAAGCTGTATCAGTACTTCTACTGGAGTAAAGAAGCTGTATCAGAACTTTTACTGGAGTAAAGAAGCTGTATCAGTACTTTTACTGGAGTAAAGAAGCTGTATCAGTACTTTTACTGGAGTAAAGAAGCTGTATCAGTACTTTTTACTGGAGTAAAGAAGCTGTATCAGTACTTTTTACTGGAGTAAAGAAGCTGTATCAGTACTTTTTACTGGAGTAAAGAAGCTGTATCAGTACTCCTACTTCAGAGCCTGTACTCTATTACTTTACTGTTTTCTTTTTACTGAGTTTTGTCGCTTGCTCGTTTAGTCTTGCAGCTAACGTTAGCCGTCCTACTCGCTCAGTAACATTCGACCCTGATAGCCGAGAGTGAAACCATCAGGAAAATCAAAACTATCGTCGCCGATCACCTCGACATGTGCTGACAGCTTTTGAAATCGTTTTTTTGGGGCAAGAATGTTTGACAGAGACAAAAAATATAATCTGTTTAACTTCTTCTTACACTCTTATTGTTTTTGTTAGCAATGCTAGCAGCGTAGCTTTATAGCGAGTCAACCTTTCCTCCAAATGAAGCACAACTTTTAAACATCTCCTGTTATCTGAATACGACTTCACGATGGAGACAAACAGCAGGTGGCGCTCATTCATCATCATTTATCCACTGAGTCTCTTTCCACTGCGGTTCCATCGATACGTTTCCCAGCAGCTCCAGATGGCTCCGTGTATTTTTTCTCCCAAATCGTCGACCTTTTCCTTTAAACGACAACCTCAGCGATCTTTACTGAAGTGAAAGAGGCCGTGCAGCCTCGCTAATCCTCTGTGAAAACACAGAAACACCTGCACGCTCGCTGTGATTCTTCATCATCGTGTTACCGAGCCGCGGCCGTTTCCACTTTCACACATTTCCACAGTGCGTCAAAGGAAAGGGGGGCCGTGGAAGGTGATAGGCTACAATCATCACCATCATCATCATCATCACACACACACACACACACGCAGGGACATGTTTACACACACACACACACACACACACACACACTGTATCGGGAGCCAGAGTGGGTTTTTCTTCTCCCCCGGGCTTCAGGGAGGAGCGGAACCAAAAGTCAACATTTCCAGGGTGAAGCTAAATGACGGAGCTGCGGCCGCTGAAACCACAGGCACGTTAAGCAAACACCTGCGGCTCAGGTGGAAAAGCGAGGCCTCTCCGGGCCGAGAGAAGGAGCTCTTTCTCTGAGGATCAGCGCTCTCAGCGAAAGGGCCGCTCGACACGACACGAAACGACGGGCGCTGAAGGGTGAAAGCTGTAATTTTCTCTTTGAAGCCTCTGATGTGTGAAGAAACAAAGTGCAGCGATCCACACGAGCTGCTCAACCTTCTCATATTCAATCCTCATGTTTTCTCTGCACCTTTAAAAAGCATTAAATCAGGTTGCAGCTGCACTTTTATGTCACATAATAAAAAGCTGTAAACACGACTGAGTGGCCTCAATGAATGACCTTAAACCTGCACCGCTGCTGGAGGAAGATTCAGATCAAGTACGTTTATTTCAACACGATATCTTCTCTTTTGCCGTTTTTCCACCGACAGTACCAGCTCGCCTCGCCTCGACTCAGCTCGCCTTTTTTGCGTTCCCATTACTGAAATCTGGTACCTGGTACCTGCTAAAGTGGAGCTTTTTTAGTATCACCTCCGTATAAGTTCCAACCGAGCTGAGCTGATTCTTCTGTGTGACGTAAGCTGGCAGCCGGCCACTGATTGGACAGAGAGCGACGCCACTTGACGACTCATGACGAGCGCGACGTCCGAGCCTGACGCCCGCTACCTTTAAAAACTAGCATCTGCGTTCAGTCAACATGGCGATTACATGGAAGGAACAACGCGCAGGAACACGGTGTGGACCGTGGCAGAGGTGGAGACGCTCCTGAGTGTTGTCGCTGAAGACGCATCCAGAACGAGCTCGATGCTGCGACAGGAAATGAAAAGGTGGACGTGTTTTGCGTCGCCCACAGCTAGCCCTGTTTATGTGTCGCGTGGATAAGTACGTCACTGATGACGACCCGCCCGCGTCGATGACGACCCGCCGACGTTGAAGACGACCCGCCCGTGTTGAAGACGACCCGCCCACGTCTGATGACGACCCGCCCACGTTGAAGACAACCCGCCCACGTTGATGACGACCCGCCCGCGTTGAAGACGACCCGCCCACGTCTGATGACGACCCGCCCACGTTGATGACGAACCGCCCACGTCGATGACGACCCGCCCACGTTGATGACGACCCGCCGACGTTGAAGACGACCCGCCCGTGTTGAAGACGACCCGCCCACGTTGAAGACGACCCGCCCACGTCGATGACGACCCGCCCGCGTTGAAGACGACCCGCCCACGTTGAAGAGAAACTAATTCTAGATGGAAACGCAACGCGTCTGAAACCAAACCAAGTAGAGCCACGCTGAGCCGAGGCGAGCTGGTACTGTCGGTGGAAAAACGGCATTTGACTAAAGTACGACTTTTATGTCCTCTTCACAGCATCGGCGGTACAAAACCTCTCAAGGGTCAGAGTCTTTTACCTTCTTCTAAAAAGTCTGAATCAATAATATTCTGAATTAGACGCGTCACTGTTTCTGGAGTCGATGATGGAAGTTGCTGAGGAGCGAAACATCTCACTTCCTTCTGAACTCTGTTGCGAGTTGCACATGTGCAGTAGAGATCAGGCAGCTGGCGAGGAAACAGCTGACAACAACACGGACTTCAGTCTCTGTTTCAAACTGTTTGAGCTTCTTGAAAAGAGACAAAAATAATTAACCAGACAACGAGCTTAACTTCAACGTCAACACTTCACAGAATCGCACCAGAAAGAGGAAGAAATATGAGAGTAATATGATGATTTTACACATTAAAGACAGAAGCCAGATCTTCTAATCTTTGTATTTGATGTTTAATCTGTCTGAAAAGTCTCGAGTTGATTCCTCAGAAGTCTGGACGTTGTGTCAAACATGAACACGACAGGATTTGATCACCTCTAATCTTTCTCTGACACACCGGACAGAAAACAGTTTATTGTTCTGTTCCTGTTGGTCGCCGTGCGTCTGCTTTAAACTTTAGGCCTTCCTAAAAAAAAAAAAAGAAATAAAAGTATGTTTGGTGACTGAAGCTGAGAGGTTTGACGAAGACCAAATAAACACACAACAACACCACAGACAGGTTCCAGGAAACACTTCAGTCACATCGTCTAACGAACGTATTCCTTCATGACAAGAACAAAACAGCTGACGTGCATGCGGTCGGTCTGATTGTACGTTTTGTTTCTCCCTCCGCGTTTTAACCTTTTTGTTTTCCATGAGAACAGTCGTCCTGTTCCACGCTGCCTGCGAGGGTCACCGCCAGACGTTTACAGTTCGCCTCCCGACTCCACGCTGGTCACAGTTTCCATGTTCGAGCCTCGGCCTCTTCGCTCGCCGCTCTCTGTCTGCGTCTCGTGTCAGAGGAGCTCGGCCTGAACTAGAGTTTCCTTCTCCTCGTCCTCGGGCGGCGTTTCTCTGTGAGCGATGAAGAAACTCATAAACAGACTCTCGCAGTGATCCGTGTCGCATTGTTTGGCCCACCTGCAACCTGTAAACTCGTCACCACGGACTGGATGTTCTCAATTTGTTCCAGCGGGACGCCCTGGCTTGTATTAGCCTAAAGGGGGCACTGGAAGAGCATCTGGTCCGAGCGGCACGCAGTAAATACAGCAGCACGCTCGCTGGCTCCGGGTCCGGTTTCAAGTCAATTAACGAGTCCCAGAGAAACCACAAGACGGGGAGCAGAACTTCTGTCAGAGAGCGGGCCACATCGGGCCACGCTGGAGGTTTTTAAGTGCTCGAGAGAAAAAACACATTTCTGGAGCGAAAACAAAAAAAGGAGTTCTGGATGTCGTCATTTCCAAGAAGTTTAGTTCAGGTTCAATAATATGAAAAAGATCATCACAAGTGCAGAAATGAACCGTTTCAACAGTTCTTATCGGTTATATAAGATTAAAATATCACACGTCGGACTTTCTTCCACTCAGGTGTGAATTAACGGCAGGTGAACACTGAAATTATCAGTTGTCTTCATGTGTCGAAAGAAATATTAACGATGACAGATTTTAGAAAATGCTTCCACTTTAAAACTTAGAAAACAGGAAGTCTTCTTTCCAGGAACTCTTTCTCGTCTCCGTCTCCCACCGAGGAGGACGAGACACGACGTGTAGTAGAAGTACAAAGCTGCAGAAGATGGAAATACTCGAGTGAAGTACAAGTACTTTAAAAACCTTAAAGAGTAAAATGTCGGTGTGACGTGACGATGAGCGACATTTGTGAGCGACTGTGACCTCTTTCTTGTTTACAGACCAACATCCTGATGCACAAATCTAATCTTCTTGTTGATCTTGTAGTGATGTGTAACAGAGTGACACCTGGCGAACACACACACACACACACACACACACACACACACACACACACACACACAGTCTAACTCAGAGCAGCTGACGTCGGGGGAAAACGATCGAGAAGCAACCAGGGACATTTCTTCACGTCCTAAAGGGACAATTGACCAAAACGAGCTGTAAACAAAGAAATCTTCTTCTGTCAGCTGCTGGAAACTGGAAACTTATTATTTTATAAAGCATTCAGAGGTTTTTCTCTCTTTTCCATCATATCACAGATCAGTTAGTTTATCTGTGGGACATGATGAACTTTGTACCTGCTGAACATCGATATGCTAACGCCTCGTTTCCACAGACGTATGCGTACGGAGGCGAGCCAACAGGAAGTGCATCATATCGGATGTGCCTGCGAACCTCCTCAAGTACGCTCATAAAATTTAACTTCTGCGGTGGATTTCAGAGAGACTGAACGACAGTGTGCTAGCTTAGCTAACAGGCTGCTAGCTAGCTAACATTACTGGTCTTGTTCTTGTGTCTGTGGCGAAATACACACAGTTGTAACACCCCTCTCCTCCAGCAGCCTGCCTGTGTGGGGAAGCCCTGACGAGTCGATTACCGAGTGCAGTAGATTTCTGCAGCTCAAGGATGAAAATGTCTGATTATTACTCCATTACTTCCGTTATTTTCCCTGTCAGCTCTCGATAATAAGAACTGAGCGTTCCATGGAGTAATAATCAGACATTTTCATCCTTGAGCTGCAGAAATCTACTGCACTCGGTAATCGACTCGTCAGGGCTTCCCCACACAGGCAGGCTGCTGGAGGAGAGGGTGAGTTGTGCTGTGTTTTTAATACAAATCCAGCAAAGCTAGCAGATGTTTGATGCTTCGTACTGTGTGCTGGGACTGTACATGTACTGTTGCTGAAGTTTGGTGCTGTTCTCACCATTAATTGTGGCTTTTTGATGGCGGTTTCTAGTTGGAGACATAAGCTGCAGTGTATTGTTATCGTGCGGTCTTTTCTGAGGTTGCTAAAACTAGCTAAGCTAGCGGTCAGCTAACTTGACCTCTCGAGGGGGAGTCTTACTCGGTGTCAAGGTGTGTTAGACCATGGATTAAACTTACACCAGAATGTCCCATTTCCTGGGGGGAACGGTTATGTGTGACACTTCCGGTGGTCGGTGGGACTAACGTAAGTACAAAGAAGGATCACAAGACGCACAGGTGCCTTTCAAGGTGCGAGCTTAGTGGGCTCAGGTAAAAGAGACTGTGTTAATAATAACAACGTGGAACAGGGATTAGTCCCGTCATCATGGAACACAGTGGTTCAGGTGAGGTGAACGCCCCCATGATTCGTGCAAAGCATCGACGTACAGGAGATAATTCTGAGGAGCATTTCTTTTTATTGTCCACCAGCTTTGAGCGCCGAGCATCAGTGACGTAAACGCAGAGTCCAGCTCTCCTCGTCCTGTTTAAACGACTCAATGAGGCGCACGGACCGCCAGCGGAACATTTCTGTACATTAGCGAACAGCAGAAACATATATGACCACATGAAAGCCGACATGTTCACACCGGCTCGACGCAGATATATATAACTTCACTTTAATTATAGTGGAACCGTTACGTTATATCGGACTGTGTGACTAATATTTCCGATCATTTAATAAAAGACTAATATCTGCCCACTGACACATCGGTCCAGCCAAAACCAGGAATATTCTATATTTCCTGCCATCTAAACAGACGCTCTCTCTGTTCCCGGCGGTGTGATGTCTTATAAACACAGCGGCACGTTTCCACCGGAGTGTCAGCGACAACAGGACGCGTCTCCAAGCAGCGGCTCACAGCTGTGGAAGGAGGGCGACGGCTAACAAATCGACTCTTTATTTTATTGGTCTAACCTCGAGGCAGACGCTGTCTCGCCGTGCGGTTTCAGCAGTGTCACTCAGGCCCGTCTGTCTAAACAGCCTCCACACCCTCACCGAGGTCTTACCGTCGTCACGTGGCAGAGCTGCAGAGCTGCAGAGCTGCAGGAGCAGCGTGGCACGTTCAGACCAAACCTGCAGAGGAAACGTCTTCAACCTAAAGTGACCGACCTGGAATAATCTGACCAGAGGAAGTGGAGACTGATATTTAAAGTCTGTGAAGTTTTAGTCACAAATGTTTCTCAAAAGACCAGCGTGGTGAAAATCTTTGTAATGATGTATTACAGAAAAATCAATCCACCAATCAACAATTAAGAATTGAACAGACGCCTAATTTCCTCCCTGAGACCTGAAAAATCACATTCAGCACATCTTAATGATTAGTTTATCATAAAAATGTCTGTTAAAATGACAAATTATGACATTTGTTTTCCAAAAAGAATGAATCAGAAGTGCAGAGCAAATTCAAACTGATGATGACCCGATGTCGACCTGCTGTGATACATAAATAAATAACATTAACGAGAAAAGAAATCTGTCTGTAATGTTTCTTTAATAAACGATGGTGCCGTCAGCAGAGCGGACAGCGACAGGAGATATTTAAAAGTCAGTATAAATGCATCCTGGAAGAGTTTAAGTCTGTTTTCTACACTGCAAACTCGCCAGAACAAATCTTAAGGTCGGCACACAGCGGCTGAAGCGTTAGGAGAGAGTCGGACGAGTTCGGGAGCTGCTCTGTTCGGTGTGTTCAGCTGCGTCTGATCCGACTGAACATGTTCAGTCGGCCGTCTGAGGTTGGACGCCGTCGGATACTCTGATTGGTTGTTAGCTAGCTGTTCAGTGACCATTCTGATTGGCGGTGTGCCAGCGAATCAGCGCGGCGTGTGGGAGGGGCGGCGGAAGTGACGACGGTAAACAAACCACATCAACAGAGACGGCACAGAGTTACAAACAACACTTCACCGTTCGTTATTTTGGGGATAAACCAACGTATGTTTGGAAGCCATGGCTGTGTGGACCGAGGACTTTGAGGAGCAGCTGGCTGCCCTGGTGGAAGAGAGACCACCGTAATACGACATCACGCAAGTAATGCTGAGCTAACACTGTGTGTGCTTTGTTCTGATAAGCTACGGTCCGCACTCCGTTCTGTCATTTCCTGTTTTTATGTTTTGGGTGACTGGCACGAGACTAGCGCCACCCGATGTTTAGGAGACTTATTGCATCTCACGCAGGCGCAGAACGTATACGCTGCTGTGTAGCCGGGGCGGTGTGTTTCAATGTGACTTTTCTACCGAACGGGTCAGACAGGAGGCGACGGAGTGGTCGGATAAGGAAGTCGGCCTGTGTGGGGGCCTTAAATTGACGATGATAATGACGCAGGTTCAACTCAATGCTGCTGTAATCACCAGACTACAAACATAATTGGCAATAATCAATTCCTTGCTGACTCAGCTGCCACCGACGGTCACATGACCTCCAACCTTTCAGCTCGGATTTGTCCGTCATTACAGCTGAGCTGCTGTCTGACCTCAGATCTGATTTATGTCCGCGGGTCAGAGAGCATGAAGTCGTTAAAACCTTTGTCTCACTTAAAGTTCATAAATACACTCCTGATCAAAATCTTAAGACCAAGTAAAAAATTGCATGAATTTGCATTTTGCACTGTTGGATCTTAGGAAGGTTCTAAGTAGAGCTTCAAAATGCAAAAAGAAGAAATGGGAACAAGAGACCAAAAGTTGTGAGCAGGCAATTTATTGAAAACAACAATTTAACTGAAATAGGCTGTTCATCAGCTGATCAAAAGTTTAAGACCACAGCCTTTAAAAGCCAAAATCTGTGCAAACATTTGGATTCCATGTCATTTCCTGTCACGTAATCACACTGTCAAGATCTCTTGATGGCAAAGGCAAAGAAGCTCACCGTCCTTGAATGTGGTGGGATTGTTGAGCTGCACAAACCCAAAAAAATCTCACCGGTGCTGAGCCGGAGGATCCGAATGGCTGTCCGTCAAGACACGGGACGATCCTCGTCCCAAATTAGAACCTTCTAAGAACCTTCTAGAACCTTCTTCTTAAGATCCAACAGTGCAAAATGTAAATAATTTAAATTTTTTAACTGGTCTTAAGATTTTGATCAGGAGTGTTTGATTTGTTCATGTGTTTCTGTGAGCTGCTCAGGTGCTCAAGTTCTTCTTCTTCTGGTGTGTTTTGCAGCTTTATCACGACCTTTGGACTCAGAATATGAGGACTGACCGAGCAGAACCGGCCTACTGGAGTTTCACAACGTGACATTCTGCAGCTCGGTGTTATAAATGTATATGTAACGTACATTATAGTCCTATAAGCCTCCGGAACAGCTCCATCTGTTAGAGAAGCTCGTTTGTCCGCTGGCTGAAACCGACACCATCAGAACCTCCTCGGTCCGACTCTGGTTCTGGTCCTGGATGTTTGCTGCATGTCTCCGACTCAAATCTGTCAACAAGTCACCTTTTTTTATTTAAAGAAGTAATAATGAAGCCACGTAAAGCCAAGAAATGTTCCATGGATGCCTCGTGAACCGAGGCTGCAGAAGGAAAACCACATTTCCTCCAAACGGTTTTTCTTTTTCTTTTTTTGCCCTTTATGTTCAGAGACAGCTGGACTCAGAATCTGCTGAGCTGAACATGTTGAAACTGGCGAGTCCATAGCGTGTGTGTGTGTGTGTGTGTGTGTGTGTGTAGGAGTGCATATGTCTGGAGTATCTGTTTATATGTCCGTATCCTTAACAGAACCACTGGACAGGATACAGGAAGCGCCTTCACATACAGTGAATATAGAAAGTGTTGACAGCCCCCCGGGTTTCTTTTTCACGGTTTTCAGTGGATATACGTTGGATGTTTAGCAGTGTGGTTGTATCGATGCCAGCTTCTGACGGTCGGTCCACCACTGTGGTCCAGACTGAAATATCTCAGCAGCTTCTAAAGGCCCCCACACACCGGGTCCGACGTCGGACGTCTGAAGCGTTAGCAGAGAGTCGGACGAGTTCGGGAGCTGCTCTGTTCGGTGTGTTCAGCTGCGTCTGATCCGACTGAACATGCGAAGTCGGCCGTCTGAGGTTGGACGCCGTCGGATACTCTGATTGGTTGTTAGCTAGCTGTTCAGTGACCATTCTGATTGGCGGTGTGCCAGCGAATCAGCGCGGCGTGTGGGAGGGGCGGCGGAAGTGACGATGGTAAACAAACCACATAAACAGAGACGGCACAGAGTTACAAACTACACTTCACCGTTCGTTATTTTGGGGATAAACCAACGTATGTTTGGAAGCCATGGCTGTGTGGACCGAGGACTTTGAGGAGCAGCTGGCTGCCCTGGTGGAAGAGAGACCACCGTAATACGACATCACGCAAGTAATGCCGAGCTAACACTGTGTGTGCTTTGTTCTGATAAGCTACGGTCCGCACTCCGTTCTGTCATTTCCTGTTTTTATGTTTTGGGTGACTGGCACGAGACTAGCGCCACCCGATGTTTAGGAGACTTATTGCATTTCACGCAGGCGCAGAACGTATACGCTGCTGTGTAGCCGGGGCGGTGTGTTTCAATGTGACTTTTCTACCAAACGGATCCGACGGAGTGGTCGGAGAAGGAAGTCGTCGGACCCGGTGTGTGGGGGCCCTAAAGCTGCACGCTGAAATATCATGCAAACAATCACGAGAAAGAAAATACAAATGCAGAAATGTGAAATGATTTGCCTGAAAATACAAACCTAACATGTTTATCTTTGTTATTTGTAACTTGAATGAATGAATGAATGTATTTCAAACCAAAACTTAAACAACACAATAAAAGCTCAGTCGGCCTTAGAAACACACATGAAGGCCGGTTTGACCAAAGACCCACGAGTGGCCCGAACGACTGAAGCTCAGAGCTCACAGCGTCCGTAACGACTCCGTAAAGACAAAACAGTGTGTGAAAAGTGTTCGGCAGAAGTCAAACTTACGTCTCCCTGCCACTCTCTCACTTTTCTTCTTTTAGTCGCATATTATTTCAACAAATTCTCAAATTGAACTGAATAAAAGTTTAATAGTTGCATCCAGTTTAAAAAGCGGTACAAACACATGGTTTTCACGAGGTACAGGGAGGAAGAAGGGCTTTAACAATCGGGTGTTTTCATAAATGATTTATGTATTTGTTTATTCAATCTATTTATTTTCTATTTTTTTGTAAATATGTATTATGTAAATATGCACGTTTAGGGAGAAAGACTGTTAATTGAGTAGTGGAGAAGGGGGAGGCTACTCCTTTTCGGACATGTTGCGTTTACATTATTGCTTTTGTTGTTTTGATTATTCTCATTGGATTTGTTTGTTTTTCAGTTTACGTTGGTGTGTTACTCGCACATGTTCGAAATAAAGAAAGCTAAACTAAACTAAATAGCTCAAAGTCTTCCATCCATTTTAAATTTGTTATTGAGAGGATAAAGAACTGGCAGCATTTTAAGGTGCAGCAGATCTGAAGAGGATGTGAACAAAATTTAGAACAAAGGTTAATATTTTAAAAAGTAGAAAAAGGTAGAAAAATATAGATATTACACATTTTTTATGAACTTTTTTCTTTATTTGGATCTATCAGATTCCACAAAGTGTTCGTCTGCAATCAATGCAATGCTCACATGTCAAAACTAAACATTTTAAATGTCATATTACTGATATGATAAAAGACCCAAACATACCAAAAACTAAATGATAGGTGAAATAACTTTACATCTAAAAAATTCGACAATGCAAACAAAAAACTGCCAGTCAAACTAAATCAAAAGAAAAGAAACAAGAGGAACAGATGTTTGGAGCGATGAAGCAGCAGGAGGAGCAGGTGAAGCTCAACAGGTCCGATTCAGTGAGAGAAAAACATAAATATAACCATCATCTGTATCTCTACCTGCTCTGTTCCACTGTCACACACACCTTCAGTGGTAAAATCTTCAGGTTATATCCACTGTAAATGCATGGAAACATCTTCTCAGTGAAAGTGTGTGTGAAGGTGTGTATGTGTGTGTCAGTGTCAGGATCAGAGAACGACAGCTTTCCTCTGTTCCAGTTCAGATGTCACTCTGATCCTCTGGAGCTTCTTCTGAACTACGAGATCAGTGTTTGAAAATGGCGGTGAGTGTGCTGAGTATTTACCGTTGCTTAACTGAATATACCAGAATCTAGACCATACCCAACCCTTCCTCTGGTCAGACTCTGCACACACACCCAGTGACCAGTATGTACTGTCTCCAACCTCGACCTCCCAGCTGTGAGTCCCTGAGTTAAAGCCCTCAGAGCCCAGGACAGAATAGAGGTTAACAAACCTCTCTGGATTATCAGGAAGCTGCTGTTTCCCTCCTCCATCTCACACTGCTCAGATCTTCAGACAGGATGAGTTCTGGATGAGCAGTGTTTGGGTCCAGAACCACAGGAGTGTAGGAGACCATGTCCTTCATCTTGGTCCAGATGTTGAAGCTCAGGTTGCCCAGGTGTTTGGCCTGGTCTATCAGAGCTCCTGAGGGCAGCTGTGGATCCTCCAGCAGGGGGCGCTGCTGGACTCTTTCCACTGCAGCCTTGTAGTTGTGCAGGAATGAGACGTCTTCAGCTCTCAGCTGCTCCTCTGTGGCTCTGACTGTGTGTGAAAGAGCTGCTATCTCTCTGCTCAGAGCCTCCATCTTCTCCTTCATCATCTGACTCTTCTGCTCCTCTTCCTCCCTCAGTGCAGCCATCCTGGCCTCCTCTTCCTCTTCTAGAAACTGGTGCAGCTTCTTAAACTGCTCCTTAATCTGCCTCTCTGTGTGTCGGGCCTGGACCTTCATGTGTTCTGCTGTCTGATCAAACTTCACTTTAACTTCTTCAAAAACCTTTAACTTCTTCTTTAAAGGCTCCAGAGTTTCCTGAAGTTTCTTCTTGTGTTGTCGTGCAGCTTCATTGATGGGTCTGAATCTGTGGTTGGTGTGTTGTTCTGAGTCTCTGCAGATGACACACACCGGCTGCTGATGGTCCAGACAGAAGAGTTTGAGTTTCTCAGAGTGCAGACTGCAGAGATCCTCTGAAGCTCTCTGGTCTCTGAAGGCTTCACACAGGTTCTTTAAGACCAGACTAACAGGTGGTTCTTCCTTTGAAGATCTTCTCTTACAAACTGGACACTCCTGTGTTTGTCTCTCTGTCCACCAGCTCTGCAGACAGTCTTTACAGAAGCTGTGGCTACATGACAGAACAACAGGCTCTCTGAAGACGTCCATGACAGATCGGACAGCAGAGATCCTCCTCTGACCTGGAAGCCATTTTGTCTCTGAGTGAAGCTGAAAATACAGCAGACAGAAAGTAAAGTAAAGTCAGTCACGTCTCTGCTCACTCCCCTGCTAACGTAACAGCACTGTAATGTCACTTTGAGTTGTATTTCTGACAAACTCACCTTCAGTGTGTGAGCATCTGCAGGTTGAAGAAGTGCTGTTGAGTGTAGTTTTTCTCTCTTATAGCTGAACTCTTCTTGTTTGACTTTAGTCTGAGGGTGAAGTTGATCGTCTCTGTCTGTGTGTCTCTCTGTAATGAGGAAGCAGAACAGACTGTTTCCTGGATTTTTCACAGGTGAGTGTGTTGAGGGGCGGAGCTCTGTCAGACGTCTTCTGTTAAAGAAGCTCTGTGTATTTTTGTAGAAGGATTTCAAATCCAAATTTACTTATTTACTATAGTAATGAGGTATACAAACTCTGAAATATGTATTTTCTCCCTAAGTGAATAAACAAGCTGTTCTCATGCACCGATTATCCGCATCGTCCTCTGTGTGACAGTTTTGCTGCACCTCTAATGTGCCTCCTGAGGTAGTATCTGCTCACTCCCCTGCTAACGTAACGAAAATTTACTTTCACTTTGAGTTGTGTTTCAGTCAAACTCACCTTCAGTGTGTGAGTGTCTGCAGGTTGAAGAAGTGCTGTTGAGTGTAGTTTTTCTCTCTTATAGCTGAACTCTTCTTGTTTGACTTTGCTGTGAGGGTGAAGTGGATCGTCTCTGTCTGTGTGTGTCTCTGTAATGAGGAAGCAGAACAGACTGTTTCCTGGATTTTTCACAGGTGAGTGTGTTGAGGGGCGGAGCTCTGTCAGACGTCTTCTGTTAAAGGAGCTCTGTGTAGTTCAGGAGAATAATTTATACAAGGTATACAAACTCTGTAATATGTATTTTCTCTGTGAGTGAATAAACAAGGTGTTCTCAGAGGAAGATAAGGTCCCAGAACACTGTTTGAAGCTAGAAAAGGTGGAAGGGTCCGCCACATATAAACTGTGTTGTCCCTTAAAGACAGTTTTTTTTATCCAGTGAAGATCTTTCCCCTCTGATTAACATTTCTTCCTTAAACTACAGAGTGCTCCATTAAATGTTGTTGCGTCACAGCTAACACAGGGACGTGTTTCAGTCCAAAGTACAGATTTACTGCTGGATGTTGTTGTGGTTTATTGTCCTCCTCAGCCACCGTAGCATTGTGTACAAGTAGGAATGTGATCCAACATGCTCAACCTGCCCAAAGGCCACAGACAAGGCCCAACTTCTGCCAACAACTAGGACCACAGACGCTCCAGACGTTGGTGTGTAAGTGTGTCAGAGCTGTATGGAGAGCCGCTGTGATCCACTGTGGCAGGGTTTAAGAAATACTGAGGTCATGCCTCTCCACCCCCACCCTGACCCATCCACTGCTAAATCTGCATTTTAAGCATATTCACGTGAACAGTAATTACTTAGGAAATAATGTCAGCGCCAACACATGGAGGGGAATTGGACTTAGATAAAACAGAAGATAAATCACAAGGCTAGTGTTGAAATAACTGTTTTCACTTCAGTTTCAAACTGAAATGAAACCTTCACTGTCAAACACATTGATCAGAGGAACATCACTGCAGCAGCTGTACATTTTGGACTCAGGACCGCTGTTTCCCTGAAGTGCTGTCGACTGAACGCCTTGTTAGCATTGTTCTTTACTTAAAAACGTTAAAGTACAGAAGCAGGTATTTAAGCATTAAGATGAAACACAACAGCCAAGAAAATACAATACCTGATACATCCATGATTCATACACTGATAACCTGCTCATCAGGAGCAATTTGGGTTTTTTATGGACTTTCGCCGACCGAGCCGGCTAACTTCCGGTTTAGCGCTCGGCTAACTTCCGGTTCAGCGCCCGGCTAACTACAATAAAGACAAAATAGTTTAATCGTGCGGATCTTCTAGACTTTCCAAATGTTATTGGACCGAATGGCTCAAATTCTAACAGTAAAAAGAGTCTTGTCTCGAAAGTTGTAACGCTCAAAAACACGTATTTACCGTTTTACAGCCCCTTTTTTCACAATGTTAGCATTAAGGAAAAAGTCTTTTTGGGCCGCAGTGCATCATGGGATGATGTAATTACAATCCAGCCAATAAGAAAACTGGCTTCAGAGCCTGGTGCTGTTCCTCCATATACATAATGATAAATATTAGTAATAACAATCTAATAATGATAATAATGATGATAATAATAATAAATTAATAATGATAATAATAATGTTGCAGATTGTTACATCTCTTCCCAAACATCACGTCTTGATACGTGGACCTACATGTCAGCCTGTGTTTCTCTTCTGGTGCGTTTTCAGTACAAAGAATCACACTGTAAATTATGAAGAATGACACGATGCATTTCCAGACTTTTAGAAACTTTATTCCACTCTTTCCAGATATAAAAGGTTAAATTAGGTCTGATATAGACTTAATAAGATGAAACATGACAACCATGAAGAGACAATGTTTTATTATGTTGATGGAAAACATGATATGAAATCACCACCATGATCATGTTTTGATTTTAATGTCTGCAAACTCTAATCTAGACTTTAAAATAAAGTGTCTTGGATCTTGGCCACTCAAACATGCAGTCATTCATAAATTAATTATTGTTTTCTTCCTTTTGATCAAAAGTTGATGATTTCAAGCTGATGTTGATGTTTTTGTAATGATTGAGGCCTTTGTGTATAGATAGATAGATAACTTTAATAATCCCTGAGAGGAAATTATGTACAATTGTTGTATATATAATTCCAATGTCCTGACTATGTTAATTACATAAAAGAACAGATCCATCGTAGATTCACATTCTGATGTTTGGTCATATTTGAAATTAAGAAACAAAAAATAAAATTAAAACAAATAATGAAATAATAGCTGAAATTAAAACAAAGATATTTCTTAGAAAAATGACAGCAGGAGGAGCATGTGAGACCTCACAGGTAAAATTCATGAACACAAAATTCATCTGTATCTCTACCTGCTCTGTTCCACTGTCACACACACTTTCAGTGGTAATATCTTCAGGTTATCTACACTGTGAATGTATGGAAACATCTTCTCAGTGAAAGTGTGTGTGAAGGTGTGTATGTGTGTGTCAGTGTCAGGATCAGAGAACGACAGCTTTCCTCTGTTCCAGTTCAGTGTCACTCTGATCCTCTGGAGCTTCTTCTGAACTACGACATCAGTGTCTGGAGCTGACGGTGCACATGCTGAGTATTTCCCGTTGTGTAACTCAATATACCAGAATCTAGACCATACGAAACCCTTCCTCTGATCAGACTCTGCACACACACCCAGTGACCAGTGTGTTCTGTCTCCAACCTCGACCTCCCAGCTGTGAGTCCCTGAGTTAAAGCCCTCAGAGCCCAGGACAGAATAGATGTTATCAAACCTCTCTGGATTATCAGGAAGCTGCTGTTTCCCTCCTGGTCTCATACTGCTCAGATCTTCAGACAGGATGAGTTCTGGACCAGCAGTGTTTGGGTCCAGAACCACAGGAGTGTAGGAGACCATGTCCTTCATCTTGTTCCAGATGTTGAAGCTCAGGTTGCCCAGGTGTTTGGCCTGGTCTATCAGAGCTCCTGAGGACAGCTGTGGATCCTCCAGCAGGGGGCGCTGCTGGACTCTTTCCACTGCAGCCTTGTAGTTGTGCAGGAATGAGACGTCTTCAGCTCTCAGCTGCTCCTCTGTGGCTCTGACTGTGTGTGAAAGAGCTGCTATCTCTCTGCTCAGAGCCTCCATCTTCTCCTTCATCATCTGACTCTTCTGCTCCTCTTCCTCCCTCAGTGCAGCCATCCTGGCCTCCTCTTCCTCTTCTAGAAACTGGTGCAGCTTCTTAAACTGATCCTTAATCTGCCTCTCTGTGTGTCGGGCCTGGACCTTCATGTGTTCTGCTGTCTGATCAAACTCCACTTTAACTTCTTCAAAAACCTTTAACTTCTCCTTTAAGGGCTCCAGAGTTTCCTGAAGGTTCTTCTTGTGTTGTCGTGCAGCTTCATTGATGGGTCTGAATCTGTGGTTGGTGTGTTGTTCTGAGTCTCTGCAGACGAGACACACCAGCTGCTGATGGTCCAGACAGAAGAGTTTGAGTTTCTCAGAGTGCAGACTGCAGAGATCCTCTGAAGCTCTCTGATCTCTGAAGGCTTCACACAGGTTCTTTATGACCAGACTAACAGGTGGTTCTTCCCTTGAAGATCTTCTCTTACAAACTGGACACTCCTGTGTTTGTTTCTCTCTCCACCAGCTCTGCAGACAGTCTTTACAGAAGCTGTGGCTACATGACAGAACAACAGGCTCTCTGAAGACGTCGTGACAGATCGGACAGCAGAGATCCTCCTCTGACCTGGAAGCCATTTTATCTCCGAGTGAAGCTGAAAACACAACAGACAGAAAGTACAGTCAGTCACGTCTCTGCTCACTCCTCTGCTAACGTAACGGAAATTTACTTTCACTTTGAGTTGTGTTTCAGTCAAACTCACCTTCAGTGTGTGAGCGTCTGCAGGTTGAAGAAGTGCTGTTGAGTGTAGTTTTTCTCTCTTATAGCTGAACTCTTCTTGTTTGACTTTGCTGTGAGGGTGAAGTTGATCGTCTCTGTCTCTCTGTAATGAGGAAGAAGAACAGACTGTTTCCTGGATTTTTCACAGGTGAGTGTGTTGAGGGGCGGAGCTCTGTCAGACGTCTTCTGTTAAAGGAGCTCTGTGTAGTTTTGTAGAAGAATTTCAAATCCAAATTTACTTATTTACTATAGTAATGAGGGATACAAACTCTGAAATATGTATTTTCTCCCTAAGTGAATAAACAAGCTGTTCTCATGCACCGATTATCCGCATCGTCCTGTGTGACAGTTTTGCTGCACCTCTAATGTGCCTCCTGAGGTAGTATCTGCTCACTCCCCTGCTAACGTAACGATAATGTACTTTCACTTAGAGTTCTATTTCTGACACACTCACCTTCAGTGTGTGAGCGTCTGCAGGTTGAAGAAGTGCTGTTGAGTGTAGTTTTTCTCTCTTATAGCTGAACTCACTCAGAAGACGCTGTTCTTGTTTCACTTTGCTATGAGGGTGAAGTTGATCGTCTCTGTCTGTGTGTCTCTCTGTAATGAGGAAGCAGAACAGACTGTTTCCTGGATTTTTCACAGGCGAGTGTGCTGAGGGGCGGAGCTTTCTCAGACGTCTTCTGTTAAAGGAACTCTGTGTAGTTCAGGAGAATAATTTAAAATCCAAATTTCCGTATTTACAACATTAATGAGGTATACAAACTCTGAAATATGTCTTTTCTCCATAAGTGAATAAACAAGCTGTTCTCAGAGGAAGATAAGGTCCCAGAACACTGTATGAAGCTAGAAAGGTGGCAGGGTCCGCCACATATAAACTGTGTTGTCCCTTAAAGACAGTTTTTTTTATTCAATGAAGATCTTTCCCCTCTGATTAACATTTCTTCCTTAAACTACAGAGTGCTCCATTAAATGTTGTTGCGTCACAGCTAACACAGGGACGTGTTTCAGTCCAAAGTACAGATTTATTGCTGGATGTTGTTGTGGTTTATTGTCCTCCTCAGCCACCGTAGCATTGTGTACAAGTGGGCATGTGATCCAACATGCTCAACCTGCCCAAAGGCCACAGACAAGGCCCAACTTCTGCCAACAACTAGGACCACAGACGCTCCAGACGTTGGTGTGTAAGTGTGTCAGAGCTGTATGGAGAGCTGCTGTGATCCACTGTGGCAGGGTTTAAGAAATACTGAGGTCATGCCTCTCCACCCCCACCCTGACCCATCCACTGCTAAATCTGCATTTTAAGCATATTCACGTGAACAGTAATTACTTAGGAAATAATGTCAGCGCCAACACATGGAGGGGAATTGGACTTAGATAAAACAGAAGATAAATCACAAGGCTAGTGTTGAAATAACTGTTTTCAGTTCAGTTTTTCACTGAAATGAAACCTTCATTGTCAAACACATTGATCAGAGGAGCATCACTGCAGCAGCTGTACATTTTGGAGTCAGGACCGCTGTTTACCTGAAGTACTGTCGACTGAACGCCTTGTTAGCATTGGTCTTTAGTTACAAACGTTAAAGTACAGAAGCAGGTATTTAAGCATTAAGATGAAACATGACAGCCAAGAAAATACAATATCTAATACAGACATGATTCATACACTGTTAACCTGCTCATCAGGAGCAAGTTGGGTTTTTTATGGACTTTTGTCGACTCGAGCCGGCTAACTTCCGGTCAAGCGCTCGGCTAACTTCCGGTTCAGCGCCCGGCTAACTACAATAAAGACAAAATAGTTTAATCGTGCGGGTCTTTTAGATTCTCCAAATGTTACTGGACCGAATTGCTCAAATTCTAACAGTGAAACGAGTCATGTCTCGAAAGTTGTAACGCTCAAAAACACGTATTTACCGTTTTACAGCCCCTTCTTTCACAATGTTAGCATTTAGGAAAACGTCTTTTTGGGCCGCAGTGCATCATGGGATGATGTAATTACAATCCAGCCAATAAGAAAACTGGCTTCAGAGCCTGGTGCTGTTCCTCCATATACATAATGATAAATATTAGTAATAACAATCTAATAATGATAATAATGATGATAATAATAATAAATTAATAATGATAATAATAATGTTGCAGATTGTTACATCTCTTCCCAAACATCCCGTCTTGATACGTGGACCTACATGTCAGCCTGTGTTTCTCTTCTGGTGCGTTGTCAGTACAAAGAATCACACTGTAAATTATGAAGAATGACACGATGCATTTCCAGACTTTTACAAACTTTATTCCACTCTTTCCAGAAATAAAAGATTAAATTAGGTCTGATATGGACTTAATAAGATGAAACATGACAACCATGAAGAGACAATATTTTATTATGTTGATGAAAAACATGATATGAAATCACCACCATGATCATGTTTTGATTTTAATGTCTGCAAACTATAATCTAGACTTTAAAATAAAGTGTCTTGGATCTTGACACAAACATGCAGTCATTCATAAATTAATTATTGTTTTCTTCCTTTTTATCCATCACCACCTGAAAATAATAAAAATCTGAGTATTCAGTTTGTTTGCAGAATGCAGGTTAGAAAAAAATACAACGCTGCCTGAGCAGGCTTGTTGGACAACAGTTAAATCACAGAAAGTCACTGAAAGCAGTTTGCTGAAACGGGAACTGTGCATATAATTTGTAACCACAGGAAGTTAAAAACAACTATCTGTTGAAAAGGTGATGATTTCCAGCTGATGTTGATGTTTTTATAATGATTGATGTGTTTGTGTATAGATAGATAGACAACTTCAATAATCCCTGAGAGGAAATTGTGTATAATTGTTGCATATTTAATTCCAACATCCTGGTTATGTTAATGAAATAAAAGAACAGATCCATCGTAGATTCACATTTTGATGTTTGGTCATATTTGAAATTAGGAAACAAAAAATAAAATTAAAACAAATAATGAAATAATAGCGGTAGCCTACAGGGAGGAAAAAGGGCTTTAACAATTGGATGTTTTCATAAATGATTTATGTATTTGTTTATTTAATCTATTTATTTTCTATTTTTTTGTAAATATGTATGTTTAGGGAGAAAGACTGTTAATTGAGTAGTGGAGAAGGGGAGGCTACTCCTTTTCGGACATGTTGCGTTCACATTATTGCTTTTGTTTTGACTATTGCTATTGTTGTTTTGATTATTCTCATTGGATTTGTTTGTTTTTCAGTTTACTTTGGTGTCTTACTCGCACATGTTCGAAATAAAAAAAGCTAAACTAAACTAAATAGCTCAAAGTCTTCCGTCCATTTTAAATTTGTTACTGAGAGTATAAAGAACTGGCAGCATTTTAAGGTGCAGCAGATCTGAAGAGGATGTGAACAAAATTTAGAACAAAGGTTAATATTTTAAAAAGTAGAAAAAGGTAGAAAAATATAGATATTACACATTTTTTATGAACTTTTTTCTTTATTTGGATCTATCAGATTCCACAAAGTGTTCGTCTGCAATAAATGCAATGCTCACATGTCAAAGTCAAAACAAAACATTTTAAATGTCATATTACTGATATGATAAAAGACCCAAACAAACCAAAAACTAAATGATAGGTGAAATAACTTCATATCTAAAAAAGTCGACAATGCAAACAAAAAACTGCCAGTCAAACTAAATCAAAAGAAAAGAAACAAGAGGAACAAAGATGTTTGGAGCGATGAAGCAGCAGGAGGAGCAGGTGAAGCTCAACAGGTCCGATTCAGTGAGAGAAAAACATCATCTGTATCTCTACCTGCTCTGTTCCACTGTCACACACACCTTCAGTGGTAAAATCTTCAGGTTATCTCCACTGTAAATGTATGGAAACATCTTCTCAGTGAAAGTGTGTGTGAAGGTGTGTATGTGTGTGTCAGTGTCAGGATCAGAGAACGACAGCTTTCCTCTGTTCCAGTTCAGATTCACTCTGATCCTCTGGAGCTTCTTCTGAACTACGAGATCAGTGTTTGAAGATGATGGTGAACATGCTGAGTATTTACCGTTGTATAACTGAATATACCAGAATCTAGACCATACGTAACCCTTCCTCTGGACAGACTCTGCTAACACACCCAGTAACCAGTATGTACTGTCTCCAACCTCGACCTCCCAGCTGTGAGTCCCTGAGTTAAAGCCCTCAGAGCCCAGGACAGAATAGAAGTTATCAAACCTCTCTGGATTATCAGGAAGCTGCTGTTTCCCTCCTCCTCCTCTCACACTGCTCAGATCTTCAGACAGGATGAGGTCTGGATGAGCAGTGTTTGGGTCCAGAACCACAGGAGTGTAGGAGACCATGTCCTTCATCTTGGTCCAGATGTTGAAGCTCAGGTTGCCCAGGTGTTTGGCCTGGTCTATCAGAGCTCCTGAGGGCAGCTGTGGATCCTCCAGCAGGGGGCGCTGCTGGACTCTTTCCACTGCAGCCTTGTAGTTGTGCAGGAATGAGACGTCTTCAGCTCTCAGCTGCTCCTCTGTGGCTCTGACTGTGTGTGAAAGAGCTGCTATCTCTCTGCTCAGAGCCTCCATCTTCTCCTTCATCATCTGACTCTTCTGCTCCTCTTCCTCCCTCAGTGCAGCCATCCTGGCCTCCTCTTCCTCTTCTAGAAACTGGTGCAGCTTCTTAAACTGCTCCTTAATCTGCCTCTCTGTGTGTCGGGCCTGGACCTTCATGTGTTCTGCTGTCTGATCAAACTTCACTTTAACTTCTTCAAAAACCTTTAACTTCTTCTTTAAGGGCTCCAGAGTTTCCTGAAGTTTCTTCTTGTGTTGTCGTGCAGCTTCATTGATGGGTCTGAATCTGTGGTTGGTGTGTTGTTCTGAGTCTCTGCAGACGAGACACACCGGCTGCTGATGGTCCAGACAGAAGAGTTTGAGCTTCTCAGAGTGCAGACTGCAGAGATCCTCTGAAGCTCTCTGGTCTCTAACAAGAAGGCTTCACACAGGTTCTTTATGACCAGACTAACAGGTGGTTCTTCCATTGAAGATCTTCTCTTACAAACTGGACACTCACGTGTTTGTCTCTCTCTCCACCAGCTCTGCAGACAGTCTTTACAGAAGCTGTGGCTACATGACAGAACAACAGGCTCTCTGAAGACGTCGTGACAGATCGGACAGCAGAGATCCTCCTCTGACCTGGAAGCCATTTTATCTCAGAGTGAAGCTGAAAACACAACAGACAGAAAGTACAGTCAGTCACGTCTCTGCTCACTCCTCTGCTAACGTAACGGAAATTTACTTTCACTTTGAGTTGTGTTTCAGTCAAACTCACCTTCAGTGTGTGAGTGTCTGCAGGTTGAAGAAGTGCTGTTGAGTGTAGTTTTTCTCTCTTATAGCTGAACTCTTCTTGTTTGACTTTGGTCTGAGGGTGAAGTTGATCGTCTCTGTCTGTGTGTCTCTCTGTAATGAGGAAGCAGAACAGACTGTTTCCTGGATTTTTCACAGGTGAGTGTGTTGAGGGGCGGAGCTCTGTCAGACGTCTTCTGTTAAAGGAGCTCTGTGTATTTTTGTAGAAGAATTTCAAATCCAAATTTACTTATTTACTATAGTAATGAGGGATACAAACTCTGAAATATGTATTTTCTCCCTAAGTGAATAAACAAGCTGTTCTCATGCACCGATTATCCGCATCGTCCTGTGTGACAGTTTTGCTGCACCTCTAATGTGGCTCCTGAGGTAGTATCTGCTCACTCCCCTGCTAACGTAACGAAAATTTACTTTCACTTTGAGTTGTGTTTCAGTCAAACTCACCTTCAGTGTGTGAGTGTCTGCAGGTTGAAGAAGTGCTGTTGAGTGTAGTTTTTCTCTCTTATAGCTGAACTCACTCAGAAGACGCTGTTCTTGTTTCACTTTGCTGTGAGGGTGAAGTTGATCGTCTCTGTCTGTGTGTCTCTCTGTAATGAGGAAGCAGGAACAGACTGTTTCCTGTGATTTTTTCACAGGTGAGTGTGTTGAGGGGCGGAGCTCTGTCAGACGTCTTCTGTTAAAGGAACTCTGTGTAGTTCAGGAGAATAATTGATACAAGGTATACAAACTCTGTAATATGTATTTTCTCCATAAGTGAAGAAGATAAGGTCCTAGAACACTGTTTGAAGCTAGAAAGGTGGCAGGGTCCGCCACATATAAACTGTGTTGTTCTTTAAGGTCAGTTTTTTTAATTCAATGAAGATCTCTCCCCTCTGATTAACATTTCTTCCTTAAACTACATAGCGCTCCATTAAATGTTGTTGCGTCACAGCTAACACAGGGACGTGTTTCAGTCGAATGTACAGATTTACTGCTGGATGTTGTTGTGGTTTATTGTCCTCCTCAGCCACCGTAGCATTGTGTACAAGTGGGCATGTGATCCAACATGCTCAACCTGCCCAAAGGCCACAGACAAGGCCCAACTTCTGCCAACAACTAGGGCCACAGACGCTCCAGACGTTGGTGTGTAAGTGTGTCAGAGCTGTATGGAGAGCTGCTGTGATCCACTGTGGCAGGGTTTAAGAAATACTGAGGTCATGCCTCTCCACCCCCACCCTGACCCATCCACTGCTAAATCTGCATTTTAAGCATTTTCACAGGAACAGTAATTACTTAGGAAATAATGTCAGTGCCAAGACATGGATGGGAATTAGACTCAGATAAAACAGAAGATAAATCACAAGGCTAGTGTTGAAATAACTGTTTTCAGTTCAGTTTTTCACTGAAATGAAACCTTCATTGTCAAACACATTGATCAGAGGAGCATCACTGCAGCAGCTGTACATTTTGGACTCAGGACCGCTGTTTCCCTGAAGTGCTGTCGACTGAACGCCTTGTTAGCATTGTTCTTTACTTACAAACGTTAAAGTACAGAAGCAGGTATTTAAGCATTAAGATGAAACACGACAGCCAAGAAAATACAATATCTAATACAGACATGATTCATACACTGTTAACCTGCTCATCAGGAGCAAGTTGGGTTTTTTATGGACTTTCGCCGACCGAGCCGGCTAACTTCCGGTTTAGCGCTCGGCTAACTTCCGGTTCAGCGCCCGGCTAACTACAATGAAGACAAAATAGTTTAATCGTGCGGCTCTTCTAGACTTTCAAAATGTTATTGGACCGAATGGCTCAAATTCTAACAGTAAAAAGAATCATGTCTCTGACGTTGTGACGCTCAAAAACACGTATTTACCGTTTTACAGCCGGTTCTTTCACAATGTTAGCTTATAGGAAAAAGGCTTTTTGGGCCGCAGTGCATCATGGGAGTATGTAATTACAATTTGGCCCATAAGAAAACTGGCTTCAGAGCCCGGTGCTGTTCCTCTATATACATAATGATAAATATTAGTAATAACAATCTAATAATGATGATAATAAAAATAATAATAAATTATTATTAATAATAATAATGTTGCAGATTGTTACATCTCTTCCCAAACATCACGTCTTGATACGTGGACCTACATGTCAGCCTGTGTTTCTCTTCTGGTGCGTTGTCAGTACAAAGAATCACACTGTAAATTATGAAGAATGACACGATGCATTTCCAGACTTTTACAAACTTTATTCCACTCTTTCCAGAAATGAAAGATTAAATTAGGTCTGATATAGACTTAATAAGATGAAACATGAAAACCATGAAGAGACAATATTTTATTATGTTTATGGAAAACATGATATGAAATCACCACCATGATCATGTTTTGATTCTAATGTCTGCAAACTATAATCTAGACTTTAAAATAAAGTGTCTTGGATCTTGGACACTCAAACATGCAGTCATTCATAAATTAATTATTGTTTTCTTCCTTTTGATCAAAAGTTGATGATTTCAAGCTGATGTTGATGTTTTTGTAATGATTGAGGCCTTTGTGTAGAGATAGATAGATAACTTTAATAATCCCTGAGAGGAAATTATGTATAATTGTTGCATGTTTAATTCCAATGTCCTGATTATGTGGATGAAATAAAATAACAGATCTATCATAGATTCACATTCTGATGTTTGGTCATATTTGAAATTAAGAAACAACAAACAAAATCAAACCAAATAATGAAATAATAGCTGAAATTAAAACAAAGATATATTTTTTAGAAAAATGACAGCAGGAGGAGCATGTGAGACCTCAGAGGTAAAATTCAGTGAACACAACAGTCATCTGTATCCCTTCCTGCTCTGTTCCACTGTCACACACACCTTCAGTGGTAAAATCTTCAGGTTATCTCCACTGTGAATGTATGGAAACATCTTCTCAGTGAAAGTGTGTGTGAAGGTGTGTATGTGTGTGTCAGTGTCAGGATCAGAGAACGACAGCTTTCCTCTGTTCCAGTTCAGTGTCACTCTGATCCTCTGGAGCTTCTTCTGCTCTACGAGAACAGTGTTTGAAGATGATGGTGAGCATGCTGAGTATTTACCAATGCTTAAGTGAATATGCCAGAATCTAGACCATAACCAACCCTTCCTCTGGTCAGACTCTGCTAACACACCCAGTGACCAGAAGGTACTGTCTCCAACCTCGACCTCCCAGCTGTGAGTCCCTGAGTTAAAGCCCTCAGAGCCCAGGACAGAATGGAGCTTATCAAACCTCTCTGGATTATCAGGAAGCTGCTGTTTCCCTCCTCGTCCTCTCAAACTGCTCAGATCTTCAGACAGGATCAGGATTGCATGAGCAGTGTTTGGGTCCAGAACCACAGGAGTGTAGGAGACCATGTCCTTCATCTTGTTCCAGATGTTGAAGCTCAGGTTGCCCAGGTGTTTGGCCTGGTCTATCAGAGCTCCTGAGGGCAGCTGTGGATCCTCCAGCAGGGGGCGCTGCTGGACTCTTTCCACTGCAGCCTTGTAGTTGTGCAGGAATGAGACGTCTTCAGCTCTCAGCTGCTCCTCTGTGGCTCTGACTGTGTGTGAAAGAGCTGCTATCTCTCTGCTCAGAGCCTCCATCTTCTCCTTCATCATCTGACTCTTCTGCTCCTCTTCCTCCCTCAGTGCAGCCATCCTGGCCTCCTCTTCCTCTTCTAGAAACTGGTGCAGCTTCTTAAACTGCTCCTTAATCTGCCTCTCTGTGTGTCGGGCCTGGACCTTCATGTGCTCTGCTGTCTGATCAAACTTCACTTTAACTTCTTCAAAAACCTTTAACTTCTTCTTTAAAGGCTCCAGAGTTTCCTGAAGGTTCTTCTTGTGTTGCCGTGCAGCTTCATCGATGGGTCTGACTGTGTGGTTGGTGTGTTGTTCTGAGTCTCTGCAGACGAGACACACCAGCTGCTGATGGTCCAGACAGAAGAGTTTGAGCTTCTCAGAGTGCAGACTGCAGAGATCCTCTGAAGCTCTCTGGTCTCTGAAGGCTTCACACAGGTTCTTTATGACCAGACTAACAGGTGGTTCTTCCCTTGAAGATCTTCTCTTACAAACTGGACACTCCTGTGTTTGTCTCTCTGTCCACCAGCTCTGCAGACAGTCTTTACAGAAGCTGTGGCTACATGACAGAACAACAGGCTCTCTGAAGACGTCGTGACAGATCGGACAGCAGAGATCCTCCTCTGACCTGGAAGCCATTTTATCTCCGAGTGAAGCTGAAAATACAACAGACAGAAAGTAAAGTCAGTCACGTCTCTGCTCACTCCCCTGCTAACGTAACGGAAATTTACTTTCACTTTGAGTTGTGTTTCAGTCAAACTCACCTTCAGTGTGTGAGTGTCTGCAGGTTGAAGAAGTGCTGTTGAGTGTAGTTTTTCTCTCTTATAGCTGAACTCTTCTTGTTTGACTTTGCTGTGAAGGTGAAGTTGATCGTCTCTGTCTCTCTGTAATGAGGAAGAAGAACAGACTGTTTCCTGGATTTTTCACAGGTGAGTGTGTTGAGGGGCGGAGCTCTGTCAGACGTCTTCTGTTAAACGAGCTCTGTGTAGTTTTGTAGAAGGATTTCAAATCCAAATTTACTTATTTACTATAGTAATGAGGGATACAAACTCTGAAATATGTATTTTCTCCCTAAGTGAATAAACAAGCTGTTCTCATGCACCGATTATCCGCATCGTCCTGTGTGACAGTTTTGCTGCACCTCTAATGTGCCTCCTGAGGTAGTATCTGCTCACTCCCCTGCTAACGTAACGAAAATGTACTTTCACTGAGAGTTCTATTTCTGACACACTCACCTTCAGTGTGTGAGCGTCTGCAGGTTGAAGAAGTGCTGTTGAGTGTAGTTTTTCTCTCTTATAGCTGAACTCACTCAGAAGACGCTGTTCTTGTTTCACTTTGCTATGAGGGTGAAGTTGATCGTCTCTGTCTGTGTGTCTCTCTGTAATGAGGAAGCAGAACAGACTGTTTCCTGGATTTTTCACAGGGAAGTGTGTTGAGGGGCGGAGCTCTGTCAGACGTCTTCTGTTAAAGGAGCTCTGTGTATTTCAGGAGAAGAATTTATACAAGTTATACAAACTCTGTAATATGTATTTTCTCCATAAGTGAAGAAGATAAGGTCCTAGAACACTGTTTGAAGCTAGAAAAGGTGGAAGGGTCTGCCACATATAAACTGTGTTGTCCCTTAAAGACAGTTTTTTTTATTCAATGAAGATCTTTGTGTTCTGATTAACATTCCTTCCTTAAACTACAGAGTGCTCCATTAAATGTTGTTGCGTCACAGCTAACACAGGGACGTGTTTCAGTCGAATGTACAGATTTACTGCTGGATGTTGTTGTGGTTTATTGTCCTCCTCAGCCACCGTAGCATTGTGTACAAGTGGGCATGTGATCCAACATGCTCAACCTGCCCAAAGGCCACAGACAAGGCCCAACTTCTGCCAACAACTAGGGCCACAGACGCTCCAGACGTTGGTGTGTTAGTGTGTCAGAGCTGTATGGAGAGCCGCTGTGATCCACTGTGGCAGGGTTTAAGAAATACTGAGGTCATGCCTCTCCACCCCCATCCTGACCCATCCACTGCTAAATCTGCATTTTAAGCATTTTCACGAGAACAGTAATTACTTAGGAAATAATGTCAGTGCCAAGACATGGAGGGGGATTGGACTTAGATAAAACAGAAGATAAATCACAAGGCTAGTGTTGAAATAACTGTTTTCACTTCAGTTTCAAACTGAAATGAAACCTTCACTGTCAAACACATTGATTAGAGAAGCGTAACTGCAGCAGCTGTACATTTTGGACTCAGGACCGCTGTTTCCCTGAAGTGCTGTCGACTGAACGCCTTGTTAGCATTGTTCTTTACTTAAAAACGTTAAAGTACAGAAGCAGGTATTTAAGCATTAAAATGAAACACGACAGCCAAGAAAATACAATACCTGATACATCCATGATTCATACACTGATAACCTGCTCATCAGGAGCAATTTGGGATTTTTATGGACTTCTGCCGACCGAGCCGGCTAACTTCCGGTTTAGCGCTCGGCTAACTTCCGGTTAAGCGTCCGGCTAACTACAATAAAAACAAAATAGTTTAATCGTGCGGCTCTTCTAGACTTTCCAAATGTTATTGGACCGAATGGCTCAAATTCTAACAGTAAAAAGAGTCTTGTCTAGAAAGTTGTAACGCTCAAAAACACGTATTTACCGTTTTAAGGCCCCTTTTTTCACAATGTTAGCATTAAGGAAAAAGTCTTTTTGGGCCGCAGTGCATCATGGGATGATGTAATTACAATCCAGCCAATAAGAAAACTGGCTTCAGAGCCTGGTGCTGTTCCTCCATATACATAATGATGAATATTAGTAATAACAATCTAGATAATAATGATGATAATAATAATACATTAATAATGATAATAATAATGGTGCAGATTGTTACATGTCTTCCCAAACATCCCGTCTTGATACGTGGACCTACATGTCAGCCTGTGTTTCTCTGTGCGTTGTCAGTACAAAGAATTACACTGTAAATTATGAAGAATGACACGATGCATTTCCAGACTTTTAGAAACTTTATTCCACTCTTTCCAGATATAAAAGGTTAAATTAGGTCTGATATAGACTTAATAAGATGAAACATGACAACCATGAAGAGACAATATTTTATTATGTTGATGGAAAACATGATATGAAATCACCACCATGATCATGTTTTGATTCTAATGTCTGCAAACTATAATCTAGACTTTAAAATAAAGCATCTTGGATCTTGACACAAACATAAATTAATTATTGTTTTCTTCCTTTTGATCAAAAGTTGATGATTTCAAGCTGATGTTGATGTTTTTGTAATGATTGAGGCCTTTGTGTAGAGATAGATAGATAACTTTAATAATCCCTGAGAGGAAATTATGTATAATTGTTGTATATTTAATTCCAATGTACTGATTATGTTAATGAAATTAAAGAACAGATCCATCGTAGATTCACATTTTGATGTTTGGTCATATTTGAAATTAAGAAACAAAAAATACAATTAAAACAAATAATGAAATAATAGCTGAAATTAAAACAAAGATATTTCTTAGAAAAATGACAGCAGGAGGAGCATGTGAGACCTCACAGGTAAAATTCATGAACACAAAAGTCATCTGTATCTCTACCTGCTCTGTTCCACTGTCACACACACATTCAGTGGTAATATCTTCAGGTCATCTACACTGCGAATGCACGGAAACATCTTCTCAGTGAAAGTGTGTGTGAAGGTGTGTATGTGTGTGTAAGTGTCAGGATCAGAGAACGACAGCCTTTGTCCATACCAGTCCAGAATCACTCTGATCCTCTGGAGCTTCTTCCAGACACTGACCTTGACATCAGTGTCTGGAGCTGATGGTGAGCGTGCTATGTATGTACCATTGTATGACTCAATACGCCAGAATCTAGACCATGCGTAACCCTTCCTGTGGACAGACCCTGCACACACACCAAGAGACCAGAATGTACTGTCTCCAACCTCGACCTCCCAGCTGTGAGTCCCTGAGTTAAAGCCCTCAGAGCCCAGGACAGAATAGAGGTTAACAAACCTCTCTGGATTATCAGGAAGCTGCTGTTTCCCTCCTCCTCTCACACTGCTCAGATCTTCAGACAGGATGAGTTTCGGCCCAGCAGTGTTTGGGTCCAGAACCACAGGAGTGTAGGAGACCATGTCCTTCATCTTGTTCCAGATGTTGAAGCTCAGGTTGCCCAGGTGTTTGGCCTGGTCTATCAGAGCTCCTGAGGGCAGCTGTGGATCCTCCAGCAGGGGGCGCTGCTGGACTCTTTCCACTGCAGCCTTGTAGTTGTGCAGGAATGAGACGTCTTCAGCTCTCAGCTGCTCCTCTGTGGCTCTGACTGTGTGTGAAAGAGCTGCTATCTCTCTGCTCAGAGCCTCCATCTTCTCCTTCATCATCTGACTCTTCTGCTCCTCTTCCTCCCTCAGTGCAGCCATCCTGGCCTCCTCTTCCTCTTCTAGAAACTGGTGCAGCTTCTTAAACTGCTCCTTAATCTGCCTCTCTGTGTGTCGGGCCTGGACCTTCATGTGTTCTGCTGTCTGATGGAGCTTCACTTTAACTTGTTCAAAAACCTTTAACTCCTCCTTTAAGGGCTTCAGAGTTTCCTGAAGTTTCTTCTTGTGTTGTCGTGCAGCTTCATTGATGGGTCTGAATCTGTGGTTGGTGTGTTGTTCTGAGTCTCTGCAGACGAGACACACCGGCTGCTGATCGTCCAGACAGAAGAGTTTGAGTTTCTCAGAGTGCAGACTGCAGAGATCCTCTGAAGCTCTCTGGTCTCTCTCCAACAAGAAGGCTTCACACAGGTTCTTTAAGACCAGATTAACAGGTGGTTCTCTCGTTGAAGATACTGTCCTACATACTGCGCACTCCTGTATTCGTTTCTCTCTCCACCAGCTCTGCAGACAGTCTTTACAGAAGCTGTGGCTACATGACAGAACAACAGGATTTTTGAAGACATCTTGACAGACCGGACAGCAGAAATACTCCTCTGATCTGGAAACCATTTTGTCTGAGTGAAGCTGAAAAGAAAGCAGCAGACAGAAAATACTTTCATTATCTGTTATTTTTTGTGCGGTGTCTTTGCAGACACACAAGGAATCATTAAAACGACACATTTCTCATTTTTATACATTTTGTCAGCACCACAGAAACATTGGGTGAGTGTTAAAGTATGATCTGGCTGTCTGATGTTCATTGAGTCAGTAGTTTTTTACTGTAGTATTATAAAAACATTAACTGATTAAAAAAAGTTTAAACTTGTTAAGACTCAAGTGTTCCTGGTCTTACTGGGATACGGACTACATGTGTAGTACCTCTGCAGGTTTTTGTGGACTTGCTTTGTCTTTTTGACTGCTAAAGAATATTTTATCATTTATTTTAAATCTGACCTGCTAAATCTCAGGCACACCGGTGCGACCAATGTAAATTTATAGTGTCTTTTGACAGATTTTAGAGCGCATGTGTGACCACAGCGTTCACACCCCTGAGCCTGCCGATGGTCACAATGACCCGATACAATCTGAATTCAGACCAAAGTGCCTTTATCCTAAAAATGACTTAATTCCAGGCCTGTCACATCAATCTTCTTGCCTTTCCTGTAACGGAGCTGTAATTTATATTCTTCTGTATATCACTTTATAAGCATGTTGTTTTCTGTATGAATCCTCTGCAGCACTTTGTTTCTGATTTAAATACAGCAGTTCCAAACTTTACGACAGATGTTAATTACTCCTTCTCAACACAATGACTCTCTGCACAGACTGCTCACACTTCTTCCTCTCAGGTCAGAGGTACAGAAGTGTTAAATCCAACACCAGACTGAAGAACTCTTTCTTTCCCGCTGCCATCACACTCCTAAACAGCAGACAGGAGTTTAATATCACGTCTACCTCACATACCGCCCCGACTGATTACATTCCATTTTCAAATTGTACTTGCATAATTTCAAGGCTCACATTTGCACTGGTTTATTATTATTGTTGTTGTTGTTTTTTACTTTTAACATGCTGCCTTTTAAAATATCTTTATTTTGTATATTTTTGTTGTATATATTTATTTTTACATTGTTGGCATTCTGAGGACAGCAAAGGCGCATTGTACAGTCAGTATTTTATTTGCCTCTCAACTGCATCCTAATCTATGGTGATTTTAAGTTGATCAGAACAGACACATCTTCCTGAATTAGCCCTCCAGTATCCTAAAACTGGGAGGAATCGAGGCTTTGATGCGGAGGTCAAAGATGAAACTAACTTCATCGGGGTCCCTGTTCACACATATTCAATTCACGACATGTTAGCCACAATCACCAACTCTTAACAACAGTAAGGAACACACGCACTTCATGTTTAAAGCCATGACGGACTGTAGCCTGATATGTGAATAAACACAAAGGATAAAACAAATTACCTGAATGTGGTTTTAGCGCCGATTTTTGAAGCAGGTCGCTGTTGATGCTGTTTACTCTGCAGGGCACCGGAACGTTTGAGCAACATTACGTCCGGCGAGGAAACACCTCTAAACTACGGCGTCCTGCAGAGTTCAAACACCTAGGTGACGTCACGCCCCAAAAGCTCCTAGCAACGCGCCAGGCTCTGAAGCCAGTTTTCACACCGTCCCGTGATGCACTGCGGCCCTAAAATACTTTTCCCGTGAGCTGACATTGTGAAATAAGCGGCTGTAAAACCGTGGATACGTGTTTTTGAGCGTCACAATGATATGACTCGAGTCACTGTCAGAATTTAAGCAATTCGCCCCAATAACATTAACAAAGTCTAGTAGAGTGAATGTCTTATTTTATCTCAACCTTTGTTAGCTAAGAGCTAAACCCTGAGTATCCGGCTCGTTCGGCGGAAGTCGCTCGTGCGTGCGCTCTATGGGCGGCAAAACACGAAAGATCCGGGTGTCTTCATAGGCCGTAGATTGAGCTTTTTTTGGCTTCCGAACCATGGACTTATAACCAAGCCCCATTGAAGTGGGTCGAGGTTTCACACCAATTTCGTAGAGGCCGAACCGTGTAACCATTCCACATAGCTTCTGCATTGTGCGCACGAGAGACTTCCGCCGACCAAGCCGGCTAACTTCCGGTTTAGCGCCTAGCTAACTAGAGTGAAGATAAAATAATTTTGTCGTGCGGCTCTTCTAGACTTTCCAAATGCTATTGGAGCGTATTGATAAAATTATGAGAGTGAAACGAGTCATGTCTTGGAAGTCGTGACGCTTAAAAACACGTATCCAGCGTTTAACAGCCCCTTCTCTCACAATGTTAGTTTATGGGAAAAAGTATTTTACGACCGCAGTGCATCATGGGATGATGTAATTACAGTTTGGCCACTATGAAAACTGGCTTCAGAGTCTGGCGCTGTTCCTCTATATGAATAACAACAACAACAACAACAACAACAACAATAATAATAATAATAATAATAATAATGATAATAACAACAATAATAATAATTACAAAATACTACTAATATTGATAATGTTCCCAGATTGTTACATCTCTTCCCAAACATCCCGTCTTGATACGTGGACCTACATGTCAGCCTGTGTTTCTCTTCTGGTGTGTTGTCAGTACAAAGTATCACACTGTAAATTATGAAGAATGACACGATGCATTTCCAGACTTTTAGAAACTTTATTCCACTCTTTCCAGAAATAAAAGACCAAATCAGGTCTGACATGGACCAAATACAATGAAACATGACAACCATGAAGAGACAATATTTTTTGATCCATCACCTCCTAAAAATAATAAAAAATCTGAGTACTCAGCTTGCTTGCAGAATGCAGGTTAGGAAAAAAATACAACGCTGCCTGAGCAGGCTTGTTGGACAACAGTTAAATGAGAGAAAGTCACTGAAAGCAGTTTCCTTAAATGGGAACTGTGCATATAATTTGTAATGATTGTAATGATTGAGGCCTTTGTGTATAGATAGATAGATAACTTTAATAATCCCTGAGAGGAAATTATGTATAATTGTTGCATATTTAATTCCAATGTCCTGATTATGTGGATGAAATAAAATAACAGCTCTATCGTGGATTCACATTCTGATGTTTGGTCATATTTGAAATTAAGAAACAACAAACCAAATCAAACCAAATAATGAAATAATTTAAATTAAAATAAAGATATTTTTTTAGAAAAATGACCACAGGAGGAGCATGTGAGACCTCACAGGTGAAATTCATGAACACAAAAGTCATCTGTATCCTTTCCTGCTCTGTTCCACTGTCACACACACCTTCAGCGGTAATATCTTCAGGTTATACCAACTGTGAATGAATGGAAACATCTTCTCAGTGAAAGTGTGTCTGAAGGTGTGTATGTGTGTGTCAGTGTCAGGATCAGAGAACGACAGCTTTCCTCTGTTCCAGTTCAGTGTCACTCTGATCCTCTGGAGCTTCTTCTGAACTACGACATCAGTGTCTGGAGCTGACGGTGCACATGCTGAGTATTTACCGTTGTATAACTCAATATACCAGAATCCAGACCATACGTAACCCTTCCTCTGATCAGACTCTGCACACACACCCAGTGACCAGTGTGTTCTGTCTCCAACCTCGACCTCCCAGCTGTGAGTCCCTGAGTTAAAGCCCTCAGAGCCCAGGACAGAATAGAAGTCATCAAACCTCTCTGGATTATCAGGAAGCTGCTGTTTCCCTCCTCCACCTCTCACACTGCTCAGATCTTCAGACAGGATCCGGTTTAGCCCAGCAGTGTTTGGGTCCAGAACCACAGGAGTGTAGGAGACCATGTCCTTCATCTTGTTCCAGATGTTGAAGCTCAGGTTGCCCAGGTGTTTGGCCTGGTCTATCAGAGCTCCTGAGGGCAGCTGTGGCTCCTCCAGCAGGGGGCGCTGCTGGACTCTTTCCACTGCAGCCTTGTAGTTGTGCAGGAATGAGACGTCTTCAGCTCTCAGCTGCTCCTCTGTGGCTCTGACTGTGTGTGAAAGAGCTGCTATCTCTCTGCTCAGAGCCTCCATCTTCTCCTTCATCATCTGACTCTTCTGCTCCTCTTCCTCCCTCAGTGCAGCCATCCTGGCCTCCTCTTCCTCTTCTAGAAACTGGTGAAGCTTCTTAAACTGATCCTTAATCTGCCTCTCTGTGTGTCGGGCCTGGACCTTCATGTGTTCTGCTATCTGATCAAGCTTCACTTTTACCTTTTTAGAAACCTTTAACTTCTTCTTTAAGGGCTTCAGAGTTTCCTGAAGTTTCTTCCTGTGTTGCCATGCAGCTTCATTGATGGGTCTGAATCTGTGGTCGGTGTGTTGTTCTGAGTCTCTGCAGACGAGACACACCGGCTGCTGATGGTCCAGACAGAAGAGTCTGAGTTTCTCAGAGTGCCGACTGCAGAGATCCTCTGAAGCTCTCTGGTCTTTCTCCAACAAGAAGGCTTCACACAGGTTCTTTAACACCAGGCTTAAAGGTGGATCCATTGAAGATCTTCTCCTACAAACGGCACACTCACGTGTTTGTCTCTCTCTCCACCAGCTCTGCAGACAGTCTTTACAGAAGCTATGGCTACAGGACAGAACAACAGGCTCTCTGAAGATGTCCAGACAGACCGGACAGCAGAGATCCTCCTCTGATCTGGAAGCCATTTTGTCTCAGAATGAAGCTGAAAACACAGCAAACATAAAGTAAAGTCAGTCACGTCTCTGCTCCTCTAATAACAGCCCTGAAATGTACTTTGAGTTGTGTTTCAGTCAAACTCACCTTCAGTGTGTGAGCGTCTGCAGGTTGAAGAAGTGCTGTCGAGTGTAGTTTTTCTCTCTTATAGCTGAACTCACTCAGAAGACGCTGTTCTTGTTTGACTTTGCTGTGAGGGTGAAGTTGATCGTCTCTGTCTGTGTCTCTCTGTAATGAGGAGTGTGTTGAGAGGTGGAGCTCTGTCAGACGTCTTCTGTTAAAAGTTGTTGATTTACAGGCGTCGAAGGTGAGTTTCAGTCCAAGGTGCAGGTTTATTGCTTGATATTGACGATTAAAATGTTCCAAAGTACTCTGAATATGGGGAAGGAGTCATAAAATATAGTCACATGGATTATTGTTGGAGGGAGGTACAATGCAACGCAAGTGTTGCCACTGAATGGGCTGCATGGAATAATGTGTGTCAGGGGGAATACATCAGGAAACCAGGACCCTGCAGGAGGAGGCTCAGGCCTGGATACTCCCGTCTTCAGCGCCACACTGGAGGATCTGAACCATCTGAACCGTTTTTGTTTTGCCCTCATTAAAGCACAACAAGTCGTCTCTCCACCTTCCACTGTCACATAACTTTTGAGTAGCTCCACCTTGAACTCCAATCAAAGGCACAGTTGATGCTTTGACTTGTGGTTCCTGATGTGTTTCAGCCACAATGATCTGCATATAATATAAGTCCAGCACATCGGTCCTGATGTTTCACGCTGAGCCTCGTCTGTGGCCGCCGGTCACTGTTCCTCACATCCTTCCGCCGTTTATCAGGCTGGTTTAATGTTTGATCTGACGGCCTCACTCCCGTCCATCGGTCACGTCCTCACACTGAGCTGCACAGCGATCGAGAGAGAAAAAGGAAAGTTGAGAGAGAGTCATAAAGAGGAACGCCGTACCAGAACACCAGCTCTTGTTACAAACCACCAGAGACCCTCATCGACTGCCAACATCTCCAGATCTGAACCCGGCTGCTAATTATTCCTCGAGCTTATAGTCTAAATTTATGACACTAAGCTGGCGCTCTGCGTGGCATCATAAATTAAACTGGCAAAGAGATTTAGAATCAAAACCAAGTCCCCCCGTCCTCCAGCGAAGGGAGGAAAATTAGGGAGAAACGTGGATGTTCACAGACTCGACTCTGTGACCCGTCGTTACATTTCTACATTTGTTTCTTTAGAAAAAAAAAAATCTGTGTTATTTATTTTCTAAAGACCGAACAGATGAAACCCGAAAGTCACAAGAAAACAAACATTTCAGCTGTTTCATCAAAGATCACTTGTTCACATTCTCGCCACAGCGCCCTCCAGTGGCTGAATCCTGACTGGTGTCCATCAGGAGTGAAGGAGGACGTCATGTGGTCCACAGGGAGACGAGGTAACCATGACGACAACAGCCTCCTACTCTTAACGAAGCGGATGTTCTGACTATTTAAGTTAATGTACTCAACTTATTTTTTGGAGTGTACTTTTTTCTTCTTCGAGGAAACATTAGCCGTCATCACAACGCTCAGGATAATCTGTAAATGTCTATGTATTTTGGGGGATTTTATCCATTAACAGTTGAATTACATTTATTTTATAAACTTTGTGGACCAAGTCTGAGATGAATAACACTGGGTAAACTTTACTGTTATTATACTGACATTACTGAAGACAGAGGACGTGTTCCCATGAAGCATTTTGACAGAATATCACATTACAAAGTTTTATGGAAACGACAAAATAAAATAAAAAAACGTCACAAAAAAGTTTGTACGCTCGCTCTATAGGTGGTATTTAATTCTTTTAAATTTAAATCAGAGTTAATGACCAAAATGTTTGGTGGAAACAGATTTGCAGAATAAACTCTGACGTAACGAACATTCAGCTCACGTGACCGATCAGCTGTTTCCACTGTCTGTATTATAATAATCTCTTCTTTAAATGTATTTTTCTCCTGTCACAACTTTATTAATAATCAGAAACAAATAGTGACAAAAAGTTTAAAAAGAGCTGCAGTGATTAAAACTGGTGGTGTGTTTAGCCGAGTGTGGCCCCGAAACCAGTTTCTGCTTTGGGCTCCATTAAATCCACACAGTCTCTCCTCCAGAAGAAAAACAGATACCTGTGTGTGTGTGTGTGTGTGTGTGTGTGTGTGTGTGTGTGTGTGTGTGTGTGTGTGTGTGTGTGTGTGACACCCCTCTCACCTTTTTTGTTTGGAGAAAAGTAGAAGTGAGTAAAAAAAAGTCCTCACTTTTAAACTTTAAATGACATAATGCAAACTTTTTCTTTTTTTCTTTGTGCGTGTGTGTGTGTGTGTGTGTGTGTGTGTGTGTGTGTGTGTGTTGGGGGGTGCTGGTGTGCTTTGTGCCACATTGTGTTACAGCTCCACGGAGTGACTCACTGGTGGAAAGAGGGGAGGAAGATTTGACAAGAAATATTGCTGTTAAATGAGTTTGGACAGCATGACATCACGGGGTAATTAAAACAGCTCGCTGGAATTCCGTTTCCAATTCCTGCGCTCAGGTTTGCTGGAGGATTTCTTGGAGCACCTGCAGGTTGGTGTGTGAGCGAAATATTTTCACTGGACGGAGTTCAAACTTTGAAGGGAAAGAGAGGAAAAAAAAAAAAAAAAAAAACGGAGGCAGCGGCATTACGCCATTCTTGCCTCTCTTGGAAAAAAAAGTGGGATTTAAAGAAGTTTCTTAGCAGATATCCAGCAGAACCGTGCCGGAGCGTTTTACTGCGAGTCTCAGCCGTCTCTTGGATTTCTGCTCTGGACAGGATCTCCGCAGCACGATGGTTCTGACACGGGACGGATGGGAGGATAAGGGTTTGCAGGGTTTGTTTCTTCATCTTATAAAACTCAGTTACAGTCCACATCTCCGCTCGCGCAGCCCCGCATGTGTCCACAGCCCGCTTCAGACCGGAGAGCCGCGTTTTGTCCTTCCCAGCTCCGGCGGGGCGCAGAGGCAGCGCAGAGGATGAGAGACTCGGAGCGAACGGAACCGCTCTCTCTTCTGCTTTTGACCCAACAGCTCGACTGACTCTGAACACACCGCGCTTTATTACGATGACGGCCTGGCAGAAGGCACAAGGGCTTTAGGATGAAAGTTGTGAAGCGTCTTTCTCTTCTGCTCAGCTGCTGGACTCTCATTTACCTGGACCCCGTCCTCGGCTCACTCAGCCGGACCAGACCGACCGAGCACCACCACCAGCGGCTTGGAGAGGCGGCAGAGCGAGCGGCAGGAGGCGGCGGGGAGGGAGAGCAAGTCCACCGGCGGACCGGCGGGTCGGTGACCGCTCCTGGGACGTGGAAACCGTCACCGGGGAGTCCGGCGAGGATTACGCGGATCCGCGCGGGACCGCCGCTGATCAAAGGCGAGACGACTGTTGTTAAAAGTAAACTCACCTCTGCGTCCTCAGCCACGGCGCCGCGCACCGGAGCCGCGCCGGTGAGCCGCGCTCAGCCGCAGCAGCAGCACCGGGACCGAGCGGTCAGTCTGGGGCGCAAAGAGGCTGCGCGCTCCTGGCCGCCCGGCGGGGACGTGAGAGCGCACGCTCCCGCCGCTTTGAGCGCACATGCAGCGGGGAGAGGAGTCGGGACTGCGGCTGTTGGAGGCGGGAGGGGAAGCTCAGCGGGGAAACACTCTGGGAAAGCCGCTTCTCGAGCGGGTGCAGCCGCTCCAGCGCGCACCGGGTCTCCGCAAAGAGCCGCCGGCGCGCACAAACAGCAGCAGAGCGCGGCTCCGGTGGCGCAGCGGGGCGCCAGCAGCAGCAAGAGCCCGAGAGCGAGCGACCACAAACAGCCGCTGGTGACTCCTCACGACTACATGCTGTCTCTGTACTGGTCTCTGTCGTCCGGGGACCTGAACAGCAGCGCGCTGCACGAAGCGGGTCTGGCCAACACCATCACCAGCTTCGTGGATAAAGGACAAGGTAACACCACCTGCGTGACGAGGCTCCTGTCTCTGTGTCCGAATCACACTCAGAGTTTTATTATAAAGAAAATGTGACGTTAATTCTCTTAGTTGGAACAAAATCTCCATCCTTTAGCTCCAAAGCTTAAAGGAGCAGTCTGTAGTTTTACAGAAGAAGATAAAGATCCTCATTGGCTGATAAACAAACTATCATTGTTTTCATAACTCTGAATAAACTAAATAAACAAATTGATCTTAAATGGACAACACAATTTATACTGTTTTCTTTGTTTATATGTGGCGGACCCTGCCACCTTTCTAGCCTCAAACAGTGTTCTGGGACCTTTATTTTCCTCAGCTTGTTTATTCACTGATGGAGAAATTACACATTTCTGAGTTTGTATTATCACCTCATTAATATTGTAAATATTAAAATTCTGAGTTTAAAGGTGCGATACGTAAGAATTTCAGTCCAAAACATCAAAAGATTTACTAAAACGTGAAGAAATAAAAGTAAGTTAGCATGTTAGCCAGCTAGCCTCGGGCCTGAAAACATCTGCAGTCCATCTAGCTAGCTATGATAATCACCAAAACTCCCTTTGGTAGTCCCGCTAGCTGCACGGCTAACTGAGCTATCAGGCTAACGGGAGCTACAGTATGATCATGGATGTATAAAGCCCACTGAAGCCCCGTTTACACGAAGGGAAAACGCAGATATTTCCAGGCGGTTTGGCCTCTCATTTACACGAAAACCCCGTTTTTATCACAGAAAACGATTATTTCTAAAAACTCCGGTTATGTGTTGTCGTGTCAGCTGGGAGAAACGGGGTTTTAGCTTCTCACGCTCATTAGGCTATGCGCCAGAAAATGCTTAACGTCATGCGAGCGTTGTTTTGAAAGGAACAGGAAGTCGCTTGTGTTATTCGTTGTTGTTGATTCTGAGGATTCTGATTGGCTTGCATGGCTTTATCCTTCTCCCTACACTGCCGCCCAGAGGTTTGGCAGAGTTAGAATGGCGCTCGACGGCGTATTTATGCGGGTTGATGGAAATGACAACTTTTTTGAAAACAATGTTGTGTACACGATGTTATTTTTGAAAACGGAGGGGGGGAAATATTCGTTTCTCTAAATACCCTGCTGTGTATAAACGTGGGCTGAGTCAGAACATGTCCAAAAGACGTCGTTTCAGTGTCTCTGCTTCACTCGTGACGACCTCACAGGGTTCAAACTGCACTTTTAGACTTCTTGTCGACTTCGATCTCAGACGTCCAGAGAAGTTCTTTTGGTTCAGATTTACAGTTTTTATGAAATCTAACTTCAACTTGCAACAAAAACTGAAGCCTGGATATGAACCCTGGTGTTAAACTCAATAGTCTGAATGACACCTGAACTTTACCAGGTGAGCTGTTATCCAACCTTCATCAAAACATGGGACTTATTTAAGCTGATAAGTAGCTCGCCTGGTAAAGTACACGCCTCATGCAGGCTGAGCGTGAGACCAGGGGTTTGAGTCCAGCCGGTAGCTTTTCCCGTCATTAAAACTTTTTATTTTGAACCACAAAGACTTCTTTAGACGTCTGTGACTGATGTTGAAAAGATTACTGATTATACTTTGTAATAACTTTGTAACCGTGTGAGGTTTTTCACATGGACGTCAGGTCAATGCTGACAAGACGTCTCTTGGATTCGTTTGTTCTCAGCTGGTGATCTGCTTACATTTCTTACATTTCTTCTCCAAAACTACAAAGCTTTCTTTTAACTGTAAAATATCCCACATTTGGAACATCTCTGTGATATAAAGACATAAATCTCCACTGCCTCAGAAAGTCTCCAGTCTGTGGACACCTGAAGCAGTTCATCACCTGATTATTATCATTTACTCAGAAGATGATTCACAGCAGAGCGTCAGTGGTGCTGATGAGGGAAAGAGCGCAGGTCAAACACCAGCCTGGAGGTCAGCAGAGGAGGTGAACAGGGCTGTAAATGATCTGAGCGTAGACGCGACTGAGCCGGTGGAGTCGGCGAGGTGAGAGAGCGAGAGCATCTGGAGGGGAACGATGGGAAACGAGACGACTGTTACTCATAACTGTGCTGGAGCTGACTTCAGAGCTGCAGGAAGCTGAGTGAGCCATCACACGTCCAAACGTCACCACGGTGTGTGTGTTAAAGGAGCAGGTCAACAGTTTGGGAAGACGCACGTTAGCTTTTCTTGCAGAGAAGAAGAATGATGCAGAAATACGTCTTTGTTAAATCCAGGCGAGACCGAAGCGTAAAGAGCAGCATTGATGATTTTTAAACAAGACGTGCAGAGTTGTACATCTCATCGTGTTCATGTTTTGTGAATGCTAAGCTAAGCAGCTCTCCCAGTGTATTTGTCAAAATGTTGAACTGTCCCTTTAAGGTCCTCAGTCGTCTTCTTACTGTGAAGAATTAGCAGCAGTGGTTTGAAGTGAGAAAGGGAGTGTTTTCATTTTGAGAACTAGTTCAGCGCTCGCTCCGAACCTTCTGTTGGGCTCGGACTCGTCAGCGACGCCCCGATGATATCGAACATGTTTGACATTTATCATTTAAAGTCTGGATGATTACATCAGAACTTCCTGATGCAGAAGGCAGAAAGGCATCCCGGAGCAGCCGCCCTCGAGGCTAACGTTAGCTAGCATCCTGCTGTCGACAGAAACTTAAAATCTCTCGTCCAGTTCTCGCTGAAGAACATCAGACTCATTCTGCTTTTGTTTTTTTCTCTCACTGCGACTCGTTACTACAGCGCGTCGTTTTGTTTACGTCTGCTTCCCCATGAGATCTTGTGTTGTTGCACAGAGCGGCGTTCACTGTTTGTTCAAAACTGACTCATATTAAATGTGTCACGTGTCCAAACTCGACGCTGCACGTTCTCAAGGCCTCAGCAACAAACCTGCCGGGTGTGAAGTAGATCGGATGAACAGATCTGGAGATACGTGAATGACAGACAGACATCTTGCTTTAGAGTTAAGGTCGGCACACACCGGCTCCGACGTCGGACGCCTGAAGCGTTCGGAGAGAGTCGGACGAGTTCGGGAGCTGCTCTGTTCGGTGTGTTCAGCTGCGTCTGATCCGACTGAACATGTGAAGTCGGCCGTCTGAGGTTGGACGCCGTCGGATACTCTGATTGGTTGTTAGCTAGCTGTTCAGCGACCATTCTGATTGGCGGTGTGCCAGCGAATCAGCGCGGCGTGTGGGAGGGGCGGCGGAAGTGACGATGGTAAACAAACCACATGAACAGAGACGGCACAGAGTTACAAACAACACTTCACCGTTCGTTATTTTGGGGATAAACCAACGTATGTTTGGAAGCCATGGCTGTGTGGACCGAGGACTTTGAGGAGCAGCTGGCTGCCCTGGTGGAAGAGAGACCACCGTAATACGACATCACGCAAGTAATGCTGAGCTAACACTGTGTGTGCTTTGTTCTGATAAGCTACGGTCCGCACTCCGTTCTGTCATTTCCTGTTTTTATGGGTGACTGGCACGAGACTAGCGCCACCCGATGTTTAGGAGACTTATTGCATCTCACGCAGGCGCAGAACGTATACGCTGCTGTGTAGCCGGGGCGGTGTGTTTCAATGTGACTTTTCTACCGAACGGGTCAGACGGAGTGGTCGGAGAAGAGATTCGGAGAAGGAAGTCGTCGGAGCCGGTGTGTGGGGGCCTTTAGATGTTGGGTTGTTTGCTCATCGTGCGATCAAACGTCACCTGATGAAGAACATCAGCTGAGTTTTGAACTGAACTTTATGTTTCCAGGAGCTTTAAGCTCTGGATCCTGTATGTAGGTGTGTGTGTTTATACTGTGTGTGTGTGTGTGTGTGTGTGTTTCCAGCCATCTGGTGTGTCGGTGATCTACGGCCTCAGGAGGGTAAATAAACACTCCTGCGGGCCGCGGTGGGCTCGCCGCCCTGTGTAATGTTATCTTAACGGCGTAAAACTGTTTGAAACAATGTTTAAACGGCCACAGTTTAATATTCTTAGCCCGGCTAAAGGTTTACACTGAAAGCACTTAATGTACTTTTAATTTGCGCTTTATTTGCTTAGCGTGTCCTCAGCAAATCGCCGGTGACCTCCTCCGCCTGCTGGAGGTGTAACTGATGGCCTGACACCTCGACTCGCCTCCCTCTTCTTTCTTTCTTTCTTTCTTTCTTTAACACCCTCCGAGGACAGGCGCGGTCGTGATTTACTAACTGTTTAATCCACCCAAACCAACCCGCGGGTTAAAGACAGACAAGTAATTAAGGAATCTAATAACTGAGTGCATGTTCGGTGTGAATATCACACAGTATGAGCTGCGTTTGTAGCTTGTTCTTAAGTTATTAATCCACCTGAAGATGACACGAATCAATAAATCTTCCCTATTTGTTCTTCTCCTCGTCTTCTTTCTTCTCGGTTTTATCTGTTAACATGTTTTTTTTATTCAGATCAGCTGGAGCTCTTCTCCTCTTTCCTGCTGATTTGTGGCTCACCAGCTGTTTGTTTAATTGATTCCAGGAGAGCTTCACCTCCCAGACGGTTATTACACGCAGGAGCCAAAAAAATACCTACAGCTTAAAAGCAAACTTCTTTCTTTGATTCGATCGATGATTCAATCGTTCTTTCTTTCTTTCTTTCTTTCTTTCTCTCCTCAAATGGCTTCATTGGGACGATGTACATATTCCCAAAACGAGCGTGTAGAAGCTAAATACTAAATAAAAAACATATCACACCACATGTTTACATTCGTCAGAGTCGGAGCTCTGATTCAGTGACGGAGCTGAAACAAACGTGACGTCAAAAAGTCAAATCATATCTGTGATTTGGACGATCGTGACGCACCTCTAACTTTAATAAAACAAGATAATTCATCTCGTATTTTCCGATCTAAAGCATTTAAATCTTGGCAGCTGCTGAACGTTTTACAGCGTGACATCGTGTCCTGATGACTCAACAACAACAACAACGTAGTTTCGCTTTGACTTCACAGCAGACGGAGAGTTTAACTGAACCTGTAAACACTTCCTGTTTTAAACCCTCAGTTTGAGCTTTAATCAGATCTTCCACAGAGAAGGGCCAGAGTGTGTGTGTGTGTGTGTGTGTGTGCGGTTTGTTTCCTCTACAGCAGATGCTGGTTATCCGTCCGTCGGTGGTGAATCGCTGCAGGTCCGTACTAACAGGCCTGTTTACAGTCCGATGTGGTCTCCCTGTCTGGTTCTAATGTACTTTTCAATGCAAGCTAAAGTCCTGGATGGGAAGGCGGAGGGATGACGTGAGAAGAAGTGCTGCTGCTGGTGTGTGTGTGTGTGTGTGTGTGTGTGTGTGTGTGTGTGTGTGTGTGTGGGGATTTCATTGCTGGATTTCATTTGGACATGGAGGTTCGCTGGTTTCCCTCACTGACGACCAAAGAAAACACTACACACCACAGCAAACGCCACATTCCTCCTGATGTTTCTGTGGGAGTGTGTGTGACGACTGTGTGTGTGTGTGTGTGTGTGTGTGTGTGTGTGTGTGTGTGTGTGTGTGTGTGTGTGTGTGTGTGTGTTAGCGTCTGACCTGCAGAAGCTCCTTTTGACTATAAAACGACAGTTATAATCCTGTTATAATTTACCCGAGGTGATGTTTTCATGTCCAAACAGACAATGATTCCAGTTTGGGGATATTTCCATTAAAGGAAACTAATTTTATTCTGATATTTATATTTTATAAATTGTACGAGGAACCCTCAAACCTGGTGTGTTATTAGAAATAGAAACGTTGACGTTAATAATTTAATGAAATGGTTTTGGAGACTTTGTGGTCAGAGGTCGAGCGTGTAGGATTCAGCAGCCTCTCTACAGTCTGTGTTTGGTTTGTCCGCTCTGGGCTCCTGTAGAAACATGGCTGACTGACTGAAGGTAGTAAAATCTCATTCTAAGGTGACGAAAACACAACGATTCCTCGTTTCAGTTAAAAATGCTTCACACCAGACCTTTAACATCCGACTTTTAACAACCTTGATGGCCAATCGAGTACAGATTTCTGATTTTATGAGATGCACCTGAATGCAACATGAAGTCCCAGAAACTCCAACATGTCCAGACAGAAGTGCATCTGAAGTTTCTGCACAAATATTTACCTGTCAGTGTGACAGAAAGCATTAATCCATCAAACACAACAGTTATTTTCTGAGCTGCATTCACAGGAAGAGACGTATAAACCGATCGATGACATGAAGTGATATCTGTCAGTTATCTGATATTTGTCTGCTCCTGCGTGTGAATATTTCTTTCTGTCGGTCTGGACTCATATTTCTGTGTCTTTGTGTCGTCTCGTAGACGAGCGCGGGCCCCAGCTGAGACGACAGCGGTATCACTTCAACGTCAGCTCTCTGGAGCGAGACGGACTCCTGGGCGCCGAGCTACGCATCCTGAGGAAGCGTCTGTCGGACCCTCGCAGAGTCTCGATGGGACCCTCGGCTGCTGACGGAGGAGGAGGAGGAGGAGGAGGAGGAGGAGGAGGAGGAGGAGGAGGCTCGTCCCCGTGCCTGAAGCTGTACACCTGTGCGTCAGGTAAACAACAGGCTGTCCTGCTCCAGATGAAGACCCTGGAGGATCTGCTGGGCGGAGGCGGATCCAGCAGCAAATGGGAAGTGTTTGACATTTGGAAAGCCTTCAAAGGCGCCAAAAACCAGCAGAACCAGCAGCTGTGCTTTGAGCTGGAGGCCCTGGAGCAGAGAGGCGGTCGCCCGCTGGACCTGCGCCTGCTGGGCTTCGCCCGACCCGGCAGGACCAACAAGGAGAAGGCCTTCCTCCTGGCGTTTGGGAAAAGCAAGAAGCGCGACCTTTTCTACAACGAGATCAAAGCGCGGTCAGGCCACGACAACAAAACCGTCTACGAGTATCTGTTCACCCAGCGACGAATGCGCCGAGCTCCCGCCACGAGAGGCGCCAAAAAGACCCTGCAGCCGCCGCCGCAGTCCCTCCCCCAACATCAGCTGGTGAAGACGCAGACGAGGCCGCGGTGTCACCGGAGACGACTCCACGTGAACTTCAAGGAGATGGGCTGGGACGACTGGATCATCGCGCCGCTGGAGTACGAGGCTTTTCACTGCGACGGCGTCTGCGACTTCCCCATCCGCTCGCACCTCGAGCCGACCAACCACGCCATCATACAGACCCTGATGAACTCCATGGACCCGGAGTCGACGCCGCCGACCTGCTGCGTCCCGACGCGACTCAGTCCGATCAGCATTCTGTACATCGACTCGGCCAATAACGTCGTCTACAAGCAGTACGAGGACATGGTGGTGGAGTCGTGTGGCTGCAGGTAGCAAAGAAAGGTGAGACTTAGAGTTCTGTTCTGACCCGGTTCTGACATCCTGAGTGATCCGATCACAGGTGGACAGCTCTGAGTACAGGTGTGAACAAACCCAAGACACACTGAGGACTTACCTGAGATCTGATCAGTCAGACCACATTCAGAGGTGGTCTGGGTCGCATACTGAACTGACACAAGAAGAATTGTAACTCAGGTATCACATCACCAGACTCCCTTCACAAATCACCTAATTTTAAGTGTTGTTGAGTAAGAAGAAACTTTATAAACGTTGCGAAACACCAAATCTGACAGATTCTAAATCAGTGGTGCCTTCTGGTCAATTCAGCATTAAATGCAAAACATGAAATTAACTATTAAATCAATGTCACCAGACTCCCTTGACAAAATGCCTAATTTCAAGTGAGGAGAGACATAATAAAGGTCAGAAACATTATCTACGACAGATTCTAACTCGTTGTGTCCTTATTGTCAATTCAGCATTAAATGCAAAACATAAAATAAACCATAAACTCAATATCACCAGACTCCCTTAACAAATCGGCTAATTTTAGGAGTTGTTAAGTAGGATAAAACTTTATAAACATTATGAAACACTATCTACAACAGATTCTAACTGGTTGTGTCCTTGTTGTAAATTCAGCATTAAATCAGAAGCTGAAGTTGTTTGTCTCCTTGTACAAAGTGTCAGTTTGTGGCAGCATGTCTGTACCAGCCTGTCTGCTTCTGTGTCTAAAGTGCTGCCTTTACCTGCCTTTTACCTGCCAACACTGATCAGCTGTTTGAACACACTGTTTACACTGATGTCACCATTTACACTCCATTTATGAAAGAAGAAACATGTTATTGATCTAAACATGTCACATGTTACAAAGACACTAAACAGGAACAATATAGGCTCCTTCTTTGTCCCCGTGGAGAAAGTCCCCAGACTCCCTTAACAAATGTGTCAGTTTAGTGAGTTGTTGAGTTGGAGACACTTTATAAACTCTGTGAAACTCTGTCTCTGACTCATTCTGCATTATTTGGACCTTCTTGTAAATTCGGCAAATGTTCTACATGAACTTCTTTCTGTCTTTGTGTAGAAACATGGAGTCTGTTTGTCCCAGTGATGGACGGGTTTGTTTCATATACATCAGATCACAGACGCAGGTAAATGTCAGCTGTGCCAGGTGTGATCGGATCACTCAGGACAGATGTTGACACCGGGTCTGAACGAGAGTGAGACAGGTGACGAAGGACAGTCCGGCCGTTTGTTTGTTAATATTACGATCGAATCTTAAACTGGAAGATGGACGCTGTGTGAAACTGTGCGACCGAACTCACTGCTCTGCTACAGACACTACTCTTCACGCTCGAGTGGACAATCAGACTGCATACCAGAGACGGTTAAAGACTAAATAGAGGAGGATAAACTGATGGAGGTGATGCTCTTTAACGTCCTCTCAGTGTGTAACGTTGCTGATCAGCAGGACGCTTCAGGAGGACGACAGAAAGGAAACCAGATTAAACAAACTCTGCTCTCACGTTGGACTCGAGAACATTTCTACTGCTTCTTCTCTGTCTTCAGATTTGTATCTTCGTCCTGATTGGTGTAAAAAGTTTGTGTGTAACAGAAATGCTATTGAACATTAGTGAATTATACTCGAAATGCCCTTTTGTCCAGCACTTATCTGCCACCGTGCCTTCGCCCCCTCGGACGCACAGTGAAGAGCAACTCGTGTGTCTGATCCGAGACTGTTTTTACGAAGCATGTAAAGAATTTCTGATGTATAAATACAGGCCGGTGATGAAGTGCCGATCTGACCTGCTCCAAATGTGGGAAAGTTGCATAAACTACTCTTCAATAAAAAATGTCTAATTGACCGAGCTCCAAGCTGCTATCAGTGTGAACCTCTGCCCCCCGGGCTCCGTAGACTAAACTATCGGAGGAATTTGAGATTTCCAGGAGCCAAATCACAGATTTAACCCGGCTGAAAGTGTTTCTGTGGTCCGTTTCACACACTGCTGCAAGTTCGGTGGAAACGTCAGGAGATGAGGACGAGTTTAGAGGGAATCAAAAGGCTTTTCTGTCTTGATTAGCATCCTAATCTCCACAGTTAACGTTAAAAATGTATGTCAAAAGGTCTGTTTCATGCCGAGTCAAACCCCGATTTGCTTTTCCATTTACCAGTTCAAGTTGAGCTGAGTGATGGAGCTGCTGTGACGTATACTGCGACCGCGGCCGACCCCGTTCTTCCGCCAAACAAGCGTGTTGCGACGGCGAGACTCAGATCTGTGCAGGAGACGAGACAGAAGCACGTTTCTAAAAGCCTCCGTGTGTTCGGCTCTCAGGACTTTTGTGGCTGAAGCTCTTCAGTTTCTCTCCTGCGTCTCTGTTTGTCTTTTAAATATCTGCTTTAGGTTCCTGCTGGTGAAAAACAGCTTCATAATAAAACCGTTTAAATAACTAAATAACGGAGCACGTCTTTGACCGATGATGTCTTGAGTGTTGCAGTACTTTCGAAGAATTGCCATGAAACTCAGCTTCGCTAATTCAGTGAAACACTCGTTTCCTACACTGTGAATTTGAAAAGCTGACTTATTAAAGGTGTTACTCAGTACGTTTACATGCAGCAAGAAATTCGAAATTCTTATCGTATCAGACCTAGTTCGGACTTTTAAAATGCATGTAAACACCTTAGTCCGACCTACTTCGGACCACAACGGACATCTCAAAATCGGATAAGAACACCTAGATAATTCGTTCATTGTCGGCATATTAACGCCATGGAGGCTCAGCTATCGTATCGTATTTTTGCATTCTGCGCATGCTCGAGATTTTGAAGTGAAAGGAGACGTAAATAGTGGCGTTGTTGTTGCCTACCATCACTGCAGCCAAAAGATCCGTTGTTCTTTTTATGTGCATTATCAGGAGGAAAATAATGCCCGTAATGTACGCTACTGTAGCGTCGTCCAGCTCCATCTTTGTTTGAATGCCGTCAGATTGTTTGTTGTTGCTGGAAGTGGCTCTTTGTTGAGAGGGCTACAGCGCCATGTAGCGTACGGAGTCAGACATGCTCTCTGAACGGCATGTATACTCAGACCAGCGATCCGGTCTCATGCATGTCATTATCTGATACGAGAAGAATTTCGAATTTCTTGCTGCATGTAAACGTACTGACTGACGACACGCAGCCTCTGAATCTTCAAAAACATCCCTGTGGTCGAATCATCTGCCTCCCCTCGAGTTCCGTCTGTTTCAAACATCTCACTCCGGCAGTCGTGACCCTTCAGACGCGACCCGGCGACCCGTTCTGTTCAGACGGCAGCAGCGACGCTCCTCCGTCTGTCTGCGAGCTCACCTGTCCGCCTGGTGCTCGTAAAGCTCCTCAACCATTGGATGAAGCCGTCTGCGCCGGGCGAGCGGCTTGTTTCTCTTGGAGACGGAGTGATGTAAGCATTTCCTTTAATCAAAGCTGAGGCATGTCAGTGTTATTGCCCCCCCTCTCCTCTGAAGACCCGGACTGACAGAGGAGAGGCGGCGCAGGACTCCAGTTAAACAGCTTTAAAGCATTTAGCTGCTAGTTTGCAGCTCCGGATCAGAGATCTGCGATCAGAGATTACAAAGTGCAGACCACGAGAGGATGAATCCGACTGTCAGCGTCTGGACGGATGCTTTACGACAGGAGTTTGGGGATGTCAGCGCCGTTCAGTTTGTGTTTTTCATCCCACAGCAGCTCATTAATGCTCAGGACACCAGTTATAAAACTACGTATTTAAAGTCAAACCGCCGCCACGTCTCCATTATCACTTGTAGAGATTTATATTTTGTTTATCTTCGAGCTGAATGAAACACATGTTTGTTCAAAAGGCGGTGATTCATGGCGCTCGTGATTTGTGTGCCGGCTAACAATCGGCTCATTCTTTTCTTTTTCAGATGTGGGAACGAACCCGCTCGCTCGCACTTGACAGATCTAAATTTAGCCGCGCTCAACAAATGCCAGTCACAGATAAGATTCACAGTGTTGTGTTTCCCAGCCTCGGACCCGCTTTAAAAACCCAAGGTCGAGAATATCCATGAAAACACTCGGCTTCTTTCAGCACGTTGGAAAAAATCTTTCTGTTTCTTTAGATAGAAACAGATTTGCTGCATAGATGAAGCACTTATTTCAAAGTCCCAACTCTGGTGACACATTTAAAGTTCAAATCACTTTTCTATGTTAAGGTACCGCGAGTCAACAAGGCCTCAGAGACGCCTGGGAGGTGATTTCATGATGATTTCCCTTTATTTCTTATAAAAAAGAGAAAGAGGTTTGCGATTTCCACATAAACAGTTTGGCAGATCATCACAGAAAGACACAGAAAAGTTGTCCTGATCATTCTGCTTTTTTTTGTTTACGTGTCTACGTCCACCAACAAATCATACGATGAGGGATCTCAGAGGGACAGCAGAGGATCTGAGGATTGATTCACCGTTTGGCACAACTCACCCTCTCCTCCAGCAGCCTGCCTGTGTGGGGAAGCCCTGACGAGTCGATTACCGAGTGCAGTAGATTTCTGCAGCTCAAGGATGAAAATGTCTGATTATTACTCCATTACTTCCGTTCTTTTCCCTGTCAGCTCTCAGAGAATAAGAACTGAGCGTTCCATGGAGTAATAATCAGACATTTTCATCCTTGAGCTGCAGAAATCTACTGCACTCGGTAATCGACTCGTCAGGGCTTCCCCACACAGGCAGGCTGCTGGAGGAGAGGGTGAGTTGTGCTGTGTTTTTAATACAAATCCAGCAAAGCTAGCAGATGTTTGATGCTTCGTACTGTGTGCTGGGACTGTACATGTACTGTTGCTGAAGTTTGCTGCTGTTCTCACCATTAATTGTGGCTTTTTGATGGCGGTTTCTAGTTGGAGACATAAGCTGCAGTGTATTGTTATCGTGCGGTCTTTTCTGAGGTTGCTAAAACTAGCTAAGCTAGCGGTCAGCTAACTTGACCTCTCGAGGGGGAGTCTTACTCGGTGTCACGGTGTGTTAGACCATGGATTAAACTTACACCGGAATATCCCTTTAAATGTGCAAAAATACAAGCTGATTTATGGGTTTTTTGGACTCATTCAGTAGATGATAACTAACTTTTCCTTTAACATACATTCGTCCCTGTTTAGCAAGTTTAAAACAATCCAGACTGGAGTTCTGTTCGCAGCAGACCGGTCCCACGGATCAGCGCTCCTGCAGCTGAAGGAGGTTCTGAGTGGACTGTTGTTAAATGCACATTGGGAAACAGAATTCCCCACAGAGCGCGCCTGGCTTTAATTATCACACATTTCCAACACATTAGTCCATCTGAGATACAGACGCTGGATCATACAAACAGCTGATTTAGATCTCCACGTATGATTTATGGAGACCGATATCTCCTATGATTTATGACGCTGTAAAAGTGTGTTGGCTCGACAGGAAATGACACATAATTGGGAAATTGACTTCACGGTATGTTTTTTTTTTTCCTCCTATCACGGACGGCTCTGAAGCTCCATGCATGTTGGATATAAAGTCTCCAAACTTTCAGATGTTTAAACGTTAACATTCTTGATTCTGTAAAGATGTTTTGCACAAATGCCTGGAAACTTACCGGTGCTTTTTTAAAGTTCTTACTAACTCACAGAAACACTTTGAGCTCCTGACGCCTCTCGAGTTCGAGTTGGAGACACATTTAGGCCGAAGTATCTGGGTCATTCCATGAAATCGGTGCCTTTTCAACTTTGAAAAGTTAAAATTTAAATTATATTTAATTGCTATTTTTTCAGTAGCCAGGAATTAAAGACAGTTTAAAATGACAAGAAATTATATTGTGCCATCTCAGCTATGGAATTTCATATTTTATAACTGTTTTAGTCAAGTCCTGTTACTGGAAAGGTAACAGGGTTGACAGTAACAGGGTTGACCATTTCAAGCTAATTTGCCCATTGCTAGCTAAAACAAATGTTAGCTAAAGCACATGCTATGTACTTTGAAAGGAAATTGCATGTACATATTGATTATATTATGAGAAATAAATAATTGTTTGGATTTATATGTTAAAAAATGGTAACAGGGTTGACGTTGTATGCTTGTCCCCCTGGTTCAACCTTGAAAAAACATCAAAAATAGCACATCAGAGATGAGCAAAACTTACTTGTCACTGAGCTGTTAGCATCCTGGTTCAGAGATGATGCAACCTCCTGTAAATCATGTCAAATCTGGAATGTACCATTATTTTGATAGGGTTTTTTGGTTAGGGTAACAGGGTTGACATAAAATTAGGGGACACCGATAAATTGGTAAATATTTATTACAATTAATATATATTTTTACCAAAAACACTGTTTCACAATAAGATCATACTTAAAACAATATGTAAATGTGAACATTTTAACATTTTGCCAACATTTTACAAATTAAAAGTCCTGCTGACGTACAACAACAACAGTGAGGGACAGGCCAAAAACCTCACCCTCATCAGCTTAGAAATCATTTTTATTATTTAAAATAATATTTAATTGATTTTAATTTGATGTTTTATTGAGGAGAGAAGACATGGTAATGTTATATTTTCAAATTACATCTTTGTTTGTTGTTACTGTAATTTTATGACTGATAATTTCTTGGGGACACAAAAGGCACCGATTTCATGGAATGACCCATCTACCATTCACTTACGTTACGTACGAGCATTAACACACTCTGGTGTCTGAGGTGATGTTCAGGCAGTTAGCTTAGCTTAGCACAAAACGAGCAGAAGCAGCTAGCCCGGCTCTGTCCAACGTCGCGTCTCTCCTGGTGCACAAGTCATCTAAACATTATCACAAATCCGATTCCAAGATCCAAACCACGTTTCTGCAAACCACAGATACGTCCGAGGTTGATATTTGTACCAAACGTGTCACATCAGGTTCAGGTTATATGATAATTAGCCGACTGTCACATCAGGAGGTGGAGGTGAGGAACTTAACGGACTCTTGTTCTGGTGATCGAGTCGGCTAACAACGACCTCCTGACGCTCTGTTGACCCGTCCGTCCGCCTCGACCTCCTTCCTCCTCAGACTCTGCGGCTGTAAAACAACGTCAAACTGTTTCCTTGTTTGTTCTCGGTGGATGAAAGTCGTGACTCAGCCTCTTGTTTTGTAGACGTTTGCTGAAGCGACCGGTGCTGTTGTTTCCGTCCCTCTATCACCAGAAACCGCTCCAACAGCAACATCTCATCTCTGCCACGGAACCAGAACCGCGGCTCGTCAGAGCGCCGATCCAACAGAAACATTTCAAGAAGGTTTATGACATCACAAAGTTCAATAATCGTGCTTTGTCATTTGTGTCTTTGTTGTTGTTACGGTCACGTCAGTCGGTTTGCAGAAACGTTGTCCTTAAAGGAGCAGTTCACCCAGAAATGACGATTCAGACAGAAGCTCCTCCCCCGACGCTCTCTCCTAGAACTACTGAAGTAGCCGGAACTTCTTCAAATGTTACTGGCGAGCTCGTCCGTCCACTTCAGACGGACGCTTACGTTTTTATCTCAGCAGCTTCAGTGACGATGTCGTCTTTTGTATGGAGTTCCATAGTTTAAGTCCCCAGCTTCTTCAGTTGTTTAGGAGAATCCTGCGACGCTGTTCTGCTGTGAACTTTCATTTAACTTTGATGTTTTAGCAGGTAAAAACAGGAAAAGAGGGATTTTGTTTGCTAGAAGAATAAATCACATGCAGGTCAGCTGAATCGGTGCTGAAGGGTAAAGTTGGACCTTGAAGTCGTCGGTTGGCTTGACGGTTTTAAAAGTGTTTTTTCTTCTTAAAGTGAACATTATGGAAACGGACTCTCCATATTATCCCATAATGCAGCTCCGCTGGCCTCGCGCCACAGCCGTCCCCACTCGGCCTTTGGCCCGCGGAGCCCGTAATCAGATTAGGTTGTAGTGAACTCTGCGGTTCGCCTTCTCGAGCCCAGAAATCCGTAGTAAAGCAGAAACATCGGATTGTTTACGGGTTTCGGGTTTCCTCGTCGCTGTTTGTGGCCGGGAATTGTGGCAAAGTGTCAGGCCGAATCCAAGTGAACAGGATCAAGAACCCGGTTGAAGAGGGCTATTGTGTTTCCCCTCGGCTCGTAATCAGAACCATATGCCCTCCGTCGTACACGCCGGAGAGGGAGGCTTGTTTAACAGGGCTTAACTTCATTGAATACAACTTTAATGGTCGCCCCTATTACACGATTTAACAATGATGTTTCGGGAAGGCTTGCAAAAGCATTTCTGAGTGTGTGTGTGTGTGTGTGTGTGTGTGTGTGTGTGTCCCAGGAGAGGTCCGTACAGACCCGGAAGGCTCGTGTTCTGACTGAGAGCTGCAGACCTGAACAACTATGTCCGAGGTTAGTGTTCCACATCCACAACCTTCACGTGTGAGCGCTGCGTTTTTGATAATCACACATTTTCTCCCCACATGAACTGTAATCTGATTACTTTCTGTGACGCTCGTAGCTACAGTTGGAATGTTTTACGTAGATTTCTGATTTCAAACTTCTCATTTCCAGGGTTTTGAATCTTCACACACGAGTTTGCTGGTGAAGATTTACTGCTCTATCTCTGTAGCCCCTTTCAGATAGAAAAGGCGGCACATCTGCAGCAAGGTAAAGGCTGCAATGTGCCTCCTTGTCTGTCTAAAAGGGAGGTGTAATATTCCTCCTTTTCCAAACAGCCTCCACTTTTCCTCCTCTGGTAGGCGTCAACATGTGACGTGACGTGAAGCAGGAAGTTGGGCGTGAAGAGAAGCGGGTCTTCAAAATAAGAGCTTTACATTGCACCCCATCGGAGTTTAGAACTGGGCTCTTAGCGGGGGGCTTTTAATTTGAAAGTAGCGACCGCTGTTAGCTCGCCGCTACAACAACAAGCGGACAACCAAGACAGCTACAGAGAGCGAGGAGACGCTAGCATCTCCCGGATCTCAGCGGCTTTCCAGCTGCTCATCTTCGTGGATGAAGTGACGAACTGACTGCTGTGATCAGCTGTTTCCTGGTTTTAAAACTCCCGGCTGTGGGTGCGCAGCAGTGCACGTCATCCACACCTCCGCCCATCTCAGCATTTGCCACCACATTGCCGCCTCGGATTTACAGCAATGGAGGCGCAAATAAGTGTAACGTTACCCTCCGAGGGGCAAAACTGGTGGAACAAAACAGACCATCAATCTGCCGCCTTCTGTCTAAATCTGCGGAGCGAGCCACCAAAAGGACGGCAGATTGGTGGCTTACTGCCCAGAATAAAAACGGCTACTGACAGCGAAGACAGGTGAGCGTGTAAAACCACGTCACCGCGTCCGAACCAATCCCCGGATAAACGTTAGCGTAGACGTAGTGGAGTTCAAACTACACGTTTGTTTATGTTGAATTTTCTCTCTCTCTCTCGTTACAACGCTGTGATTATACTCTGATTAGTTTGAGACCCAAAAACCGCTTGGTTTGGTTAGAAAACATCGCGGTTTGGCTTAAAATACCAGTTTTGGTCGCCTTGATCACAGATGGAGATGGTCCGACGTCCCGTGAAAAATAGTCGGGTTTGACGCTACACAAATGTCTGGAAACGTCTCCAGGTGTCCTTAAAGATATCCAGTGGTGACGCTTGCACGACTGTGGCCTCGGCCGTCTGACGGAAGCCTTGTTGGCTGATAAGTGAATACAAAACGTCACGTTTGGTACAAATGTTAACCTGGAACATACCTGTGGTTTACAGAAACGTCGACTGATAACTTTAAGCGGACGATGCTTGAATTGCCAACGAGTGCAACAAGTGTTTTGCATGTAAGGATGGAAACATGTGAGCGAATCTTTCTACACGTGAAGCTGAAGAACAAACAGTTGAAGACATCGTGTCTGCTCGCCCTCTGTCTTTGTATTTTTCCTTCATCCTTCAGATTCAGCAGCCTGTTTCCTTCAGTTTTGTTGCCTGTATTCATGGATTTGTGTTATTAAATCTGACGTTTTTTGATCGTTTGGGTCCGACAGGTTACAGTCTGAGAAACTGAAGCGATGTTTCAGATCGTATTTCTGTTTCTTACAAAATAACAAAAAGAGCCGATGAGATATGATGAAGCAGCTTCGTCGCTCAGATCACACATATTCCTCCACAGTGTTTGAAAGATGTTTTGTTTCGTTGCTTTTCGTCAAATTGACAGATGATGAGCAGCGTTGAAACTGTGGTGTGATCTGCTGACCTGCCTCGCTGGCTTCAGTGACGGATGACGAGCAGGTTTTATATTCTGATTATCACGTTAATCCCATCATACGTGTCCGTCTTCCCTGCGACCTCGGGATATTTCTTCCTGCTCCGCTGTGTGTTTTGTTTCACCACATCTCCTTCCAAACCTCTTTTTTTTTCTTCTTCTCCTCGCTGCTATCAGATCTGGCTTGGCCGCGCTGACCGGTGTTTAACTCTTTTAGTAAATGCGGTTGTGGTTTTCCTTGACAGATGTTAGGGAGGAATTTTATCATGTGGCCCGCGCCAATAGCTGCGAAAAAGAAAAACAGAGCCGTTTTATCTGGCACGCCGCGTACGACACCTACGTCCACAGCTGTGTGTGTCTTTCCCAGCATGCATGTGGGTGTGTACATGTGTGTTTGCATATTATCTTTGAACTCGTGAGCATTGTCTTTCAGTAAGGTGTGTGTGGACCAGGTATTTTCCTCCAGAGTTCACCATCTCCAGCCTTGGCCGAGGAGCAGCTGAGAACATTTTCAGTCCAGTTTGAACCTCCAACTTTTTATCATGAGTTAGTGCTCGCTGCTGCTTCGCCCTCCTCCTCCTCCTCCTCCTCCTCCTCCAGGAATCACTGAGGAGAAGAAAGAAAAAAAAAAAGCCACAATTTCAGTTCTGCTGTGAAAACATAGCTCTCTCTCTTCAGCGGCGCAGACCTCGGCCTGGAAAGCATTTCGATCGAGGCGTACATGTTTCGTGTTAAGATACAGAAGGTCCATTCATTTCCATCCACTTGTTGAGTGTAAGAGCAGAAGCGCCGCGGTGTGTTGTTACCGTGACGCTGTCAGCAGCTGCATCTCCAGCCGCTTCCCTTCCTGTTTCATTATTTATGTGACCCGGATTTCTGGCTCGTTTGTTTTGTCCTTCATTTACACCTCAGTGCCACGCTGAGGTCAGCGCCGGCTGTTTGATCCGGTCACAGTGACAGTCAGGGTCGTCTGAGGTTCTGATCCGGAGTCAGTGGATGATCGTCAGCTGTCCGTCTGTGGAGAAGCAGAGCGGCGTGCTGCTCAACAGCACCGACAGCCGATAGATAGACCTATAGATATATATATATAGATATAAATATATATATCATTTTTATTGTTGCGTATTTTGATCATTTTTGGTGTTTTACATTATGGTCAGACAGCAGCTGGAGGTCCGACCCAAACAGCTGATCTGCAGCCTAATACCTTTCCTTCCTTCCTTCCTTCTTTCCTTCCATCCATCGATCCTTCTTTCCTTCCTTCCATCGATCCTTCTTTCCTTTTCGTCCTTCCTTCTTTCCTTCCTTCCTTCCTTCCTTCTGTCCTTCTTTCCTTCCATCCATCGATCCTTCTTCCTTCCTTCTTTCCTTCCTTCCTACCTTCCTTCCTTCTGTCCTTCTTTCCTTCCTTCCTTCTGTCCTTCTTTCCTTCCTTCCTTCTGTCCTTCTTTCCTTCCTTCCATCGATCCTTCTTTCCTTTCTTCCTTCCTTCTTTCCTTTCCATCTTTCCTTCCTTTCCATCAATCTTTCTTTCTTTCCTTCCTTCCATTCGATCCTTCTTTCCTTTCTTCCTTCCTTCTTTCCTTTTCCATCTTTCCTTCCTTCCATCAATCTTTCTTTCTTTCCTTCCTTCCTTCCATTGACCCTTCTTTCTTTCCTTCCTTCCTTCTATCCTTCCTTCTTTCTGTCCTTTCTTTACTTCCTTCAATTCGATCCTTCTTTCCTTTCTTTCCTTCCTTCTTTCCTTCCTTCCATCAATCTTTCTTTCTTTCCTTCCTTCCTTCCATCGATCCTTCTTTCTTTCCTTCCTTCCATCGATCCTTCTTTCTGTCCTTCCTTCCTTCTTTCCTTTCTTTCTTCCTTCCTTCCTTCCTTCTATCTTTCTTCCTTCTTTCCTTCCTTCCATCGATCCTTCTTTCTTTCCTTCCTTCTTTCCTTTCTTCCTTCCTTCGTTTCTTTCCTTCCATTCAGCTTTCTCTCCTTCTTTCTTCATTCCTTCCTTTCTTCCCTCCTTCGTTTCTTTCCTTTGTTTCTTCATTCCTTCCTTCCTTCCTTCCATTCAGCTTTCTCTCCTCTTTCCTTCTTCCTTTCCTTCCTTCCTTCTTTCTTCACATCCTTAAGCTGATATAATCTAAACTAAACTCTACTGTTTCATTTTAAACACTTCTGGTTCATGATGAACTTAAATCAGCCGGTGCTTTTATTTACAATTAATTTTAAAACGCACCATTTATTTCACTCACAGTCGGTAAAGATGTGACGCTCGTCCTCCGGCTCGGCTTTTAATGTCCGACGAGTCAATAAACTGAACTTTCTCAGATCGTAAACTATCACTGACGACTCTGCTTCACTCTCACCCTCTCATACGTGACCACACACAGAGCTCCATAGATACTGAGACACACACACACCCTCACACACAGACACACACACACACCCTCACACACACACACACACACACACACACACCCACAATCAGCCGGGACGCCTCACTCCGTGAACCATTATCATTACCAGGTGTTGAAAAGAAGAGATATTATTGCTGGTGATTCATCAATCAGCACAACTCCCCTCATACGTTCCTGCAGTTGCCAGAAGTCTTTTTTTTTTTTGTAAGGATGTAAAACATTTTGACCACCTGTGCGCTCTGGCTCCACGAGGCCCAAACCAGTTTTTCACTTTTCCGAAGAAAAGTGTCGGAGAAAAAAGACGAATACGAGGATACGAGTTTCAGCCTCGCACAACATTTATTACTCGTCGTGTCGAAGGTCAAAGCTTCAGTTTGAAAGTGGAGAGATGTATATCTTATTCTATATATATGTATATATATCTGTACCGTATACATTACGTGTGAGAGAGATGAGTGTGTCGGCGCAGCAGCTGAACAGGACAGATGTTTATCTCATTTTCACATCTAAACTTTGAGGTCAAAGAAGAATCAAAACACATTTACAGCATCAGACTCACTCGCAGCAGATCATTCAGACTTCAGCCCGTCTGCAGGTCAGGACGCCACTTCCTTCTTCTTCAGACCAGCAGAGTGGACCTTCAGCTGACAGGGAAGCTAAACTCTACTGTTTCAGTACCAGCTCGCCTCGCCTCGACTCAGCTCGCCTTTCTTGCGTTCCCATTACTGAAATCTGGTACCTGGTACCTGCTAAAGTGGAGCTTTTTTAGCATCACCTCCGTATAAGTTCCAACCGAGCTGAGCTGATACTTCTGTGTGACGTAAGCTGGCAGCCGGCCACTGATTGGACAGAGAGCGACGCCACTTGACGACTCGTGACGAGCGCGACGTCCGAGCCTGACGCCCGCTACCTTTAAAAACTAGCATCTGCGTTCAGTCAACATAGCGATTACATGGAAGGAACAACGCGCAGGAACACGGCGTGGACCGTGGCAGAGGTGGAGACGCTCCTGAGTGTTGTCGCTGAAGACGCATCCAGAACGAGCTCGATGGTGCGACAGGAAATGAAAAGGTGGACGTGTTTTGCGTCGCCCACAGCTAGCCCTGTTTATGTGTCGCGTGGATAAGTACGTCACTGATGACGACCCGCCCACGTTGATGACGACCCGTCCACGTCGTGACGACACGCCACGTTGATGACGACCCGCCCACGTCGATGACGACCCGCCCGCGCTGATGACGACCCGCCCGCGTCGATGACGACCCGCCCACGTCGATGACGACCCGCCCACGTCGAAGACGACCCGCCCACGCTGAAGACGACCCGCCCACGTTGATGACGACTCGCCGACGTTGATGACGACCCCGCCCACGTCTGAAGACGACCCGCCCACGTTGAAGACGACTCGCCGACGTCTGAAGACGACCCCGCCCACGTCGATGACGACCCCGCCCACGTTGAAGACGACCCGCCCACGTTGAAGAGATACTAATTCTAGATGGAAACGCGTCTGAAACCAAACCAAGTAGAGCCACGCTGAGCCGAGGCGAGCTGGTACTGTCGGTGGAAAAACGGCATTAATGTTCTGAACCCACAGACGTGTCCGGACTAACTGGATGTTACGTATTATTGCTAACTCGACAGTGGAGTTTACGTGTCGGACTATTTCTTGGTCAGGATCCTGGATTTGATGATGTTTGGAGAGAGCTAGCCGTTTCCCCTGTTTTCAGTCTTTATGCTAAGCTAAGCTAACTGGCTGCAGCTTCGTATTTAGCGTACAGACATGTGACATCTTTCTTCTCATCTGTCACTTCTGTACTAAAACCTTCAGTCTGTGGAGGAAAAGCAGATTTCCTCAGTGTCGATCTTTGATGATGAAGAGAAACTAAGAAAAATGAAACTGATTTTCTGGATGATGCACAAAGATAATCTGAGATTTGTTTGGTTTTGTATATTGTGATGCTGAAAGACGCTCATTATATCGATTTTTGATGAACGTCTTGTAATCTCATCCTGTACGGGCCGAACCAAAAACCACAAAAATCCTAAAAAACAATAAATAACACACATTAAAAATGAACTCTGGCGTAAACGCGGGATTTTCTCGCTGACACATTTAGTGTGAAGCTCTTCCTGCCGGTCCAAAGACAAACCCGTTAATCAATCAGCGGGACGTAAATCACTATTCAATTCGGAAACACGGCGAAGCCAAACGGACATTTATTTATACGAAAATCGTTACGGATCGTTTCTTCACCACTTCACCCCCGTGTCTGTCTCTCTCACTCCGCCGGGCTCCGGTTGACTGCTCTATTTATCATAGTCAGCATGTAGAGAGACGAGGCCAGACTCACACACACACACACACACACACACACACACACACTCACACACACACACACACACACACACACAGGCTGTTTTCATTCAGAAAGTTAGCATGTCGATCCCCCTCCTCGAGTACGAAGACGGAGAGGAAACACGGGCGGTGCAAATTCTTTAACAGTCTCCAGTCGCGGCGTTTGGCCGACACTCTTCTCCATCAAGGCATTCCAGGAGAGACAGATAATTTGTCTGTTTCCTCCTATTTGCATCTCGAAAACCACCACACAGCTGCTCTACGTGTGTGTGTGTGTGTGTGTGCAGGTATCAGCCTCAACACCAGAATAAAACATGTTGGCTCTTATATTCTACATCTACAAACTGTACGAATGTATATATTTCATATTCTATCAACATTTCACTGCGTGTCACGTGACGTTCACACCAAGATGAGCTGACTCTTACATTTCAGGAGGTGGAGGTGTGACGGCGAGAAGGCTGCCAAGCCAAAGACCACTGGTCCGAACGGTGTTTCAACATTTTAAGCATGAAACCGCTGGATATTTTTAACAAAACACAGAATATAAATCGTCCAGCAATCAGACGGCTGACAAACAAGAGACCGCTGTTCGAAGAGTGTTTGAACATTTTAAAGAGTGAAACTACCAAGAAATTGTGGCATTTTCCAGCTGTGTTTGTGGAGAAATCTCATATTTTTGACGAATATATGAATATCTGAGACAGCTGACAAACCAGAGACCACTGTTCGAGACAGCGTTTACACACTTATGAGCATGAGACCGCTGGATATTTCTACCAGGACATCGGGACATTTTTCAGTTGTGTCAGTGACAACAAGATGGAATATTTCTGATGAGATGACAGGACGATTTCCTGCCACGAGTACCACCACTGTTTGAGACTGATAACCTCGTTTGTAAGCATGAAACCGCTGGATATTTTTAACAAAACACAACATAAATCAGATTTTTTTTTGACGAGATGACGGAACAGCAGTCAGACAGCTGACAAACAAGAGACCGCTGTTCGAGAAAGAGTGAAACTACCAAGAAATTGTGGCATTTTCCAGCTGTGTTTGTGGAGAAATCTCATATTTTCTATGAATATATGAATATCTGAGACAGCTGACAAACCAGAGACCACTGTTCGAGACACTTATGAGCATGAGACCGCTGGATATTTTTAACAAAACACAGAATATAAATCAGATATTTTTTGACGAGATGAAGGCTGACAAACAAGAGACCGCTGTTCGAGAGAGTGTTTGAACATTTTAAAGAGTGAAACTACCAAGAAATTGTGGCATTTTCCAGCTGTGTTTGTGGAGAAATCTCATATTTTTGACGAATATCTGAATATCCGAGACAGCTGACAAACCAGAGACCACTGACACACTTATGAGCATGAGACCGCTGGATATTTCTACCAGGACATCAGGACATTTTCCAGCCGTGTTTGTGGCAAAAGAAACCAAACGTAATCCTCTCCCAACACTAACCAAGTGGTTTTTGTGCCTGAACCTGAACAGACTATAAACTCATCGCTGTCACCGTAAAGATACGTAACGTTTCAACACTTTGCTCTGGAGATACGGCTCCGTCACCGCCTCACACATCAGTGGAGATGTTTTAAATTCTTCTGTAAATCTGGGATTTACATCTGTGTCGAGCAATGAGGTGTGTGTGTGTGTGTGTGTGTGTGTGTGTGTGTGTGTGTGTGTGTGTGTGTCTACCTCTGCTGGGCTCTCTGACTTTGTGTGATCCGACTGATCTCCTCCCTCATCTTAGATTTTCACAGATCTCTAAATTTATACACATGTTAAGATGTTTTTTTTTTGTACATAGGTGTGTGTGTGTGTGTGTGTGTGTGTGTGTGTGTGTGTCTGTGTGTGTGCGTCTCATTGTCTGGCTCTTGCGAGTGTGTCCATGCGTGTGGGAGAGAGAGGCTATTTAAGCAGCATTACTCTGCTCGTGAGCTGCCAAGTACCTGTCGCCTCGACTTCGCCTTCCCTCTTTGTCTTCTCGCTCTCAATGTGGTCAGCACCTGCAGAAACAGTGCAGACACACACACACACACACACACACACACACACACACACACACACACACACAAACCTACTAAAGATGCACAAAGAAGCACGTTCTCATGTGTCGTCTGCACCGGATACAACGCGCCCACATTTTGAGAGACTTACCCTCCAACTCCTCCGTTTAACATCTCACCGTCTTTACGCCTTTATGGATTTATTTACTCACACGTATTAAAGGAACAGTTCACCCAAAAAGTTAACTTCAGTCGTTATATGCTGATATAAAGTCAGGTGAAGTGTCGTAGTCCACAGAACACTTCTGGAGCTTCACAGTAAAACAGAGTTGCAGCTGGAGACTTGATTTAAAACTTAAAACTAAGCAGCTACAGTGAAGATTTTGGTTTAAAAACACGTGTAACATCTTCTCAGATCTATTTTGCACGCAGATGCAAAACCGGTAAGCTGAAATAATTTTACTCTAGTAAATATAAAGCACATTTACACATATATTTAATGTGTATGTTAATGAAATGTTGTGAACTAACAGGATAAGGTGCATCACAAATACATTCATACATTCAACATTCATATTTTATAGGCAGGAAGTGACGAGGGAGGAGAAACCGAAACAACAAAGCAACAGGTTTGTAAACTGGCTGACGGTCACACAGCTGTATTTTATTTATAATAAGCCCCTGTATCTAATTACATAATGCTGTTTTAGGACAAAGGTGAAAGATTTTCATACTTAATGTGGAGAGAGGTGAGGGGGAATCAGCAGAGGAAACAAGAGAGCAGGGAAGGAGATGATAAACTGGGGACAAGGCAGGCTAACGAGGCTAACGAGGCTAACGAGGCTGACGAGGGCAGGAGGAACACAGGTGAGCAGGACTAAGGCCATGTTTATACATAGCAGGGTATTAAGAGAAACGAATATTTCCCCCCCTCCGTTTTCAAAAATAACATCGTGCACACAACATCGTTTTCAAAAAAAGTTGTCATTTCCATCAACCTGCATAAATACGCCGTCGAGCGCCATTCTAACTCTGCCAAACCTCTGGGCGGCAGTGTAGGGAGAAGGATGAAGCCATGCAAGCCAATCAGAATCCTCAGAATCAACAACAACGAATAACACGAGCGACTTCCTGTTCCTTTCAAAACAACGCTCACATGACGTTAAGCATTTTCTGGCGCATAGCCTAATGAGCGTGAGAAGCTAAAACCCCGTTTCTCCCAGCTGACACGACAACACAGAACCGGAGTTTTCCAAATTCTCCACTTTGCCCGGAGTTTTTAGAAATAATCGTTTTCTGTGATAAAAACGGGGTTTTCGTGTAAATGAGAGGCCAAACCGCCTGGAAATATCTGCGTTTTCCCTTCGTGTAAACGGGGCTTCAGTGCGGGAAATGGAAACAACACCTGACACAAGAGGATGTGATCTACAAAATAAACCAGGAAATAGCTAAATCGACCCAATCCAGGACATTCAGATCGGTCGCTGATGAGGGTGGAGTCTGTGATCAGAGGTCAGTGACGAGCTTTCACCTTCTAAAAGGACGAATCTAACCTGAGCCCGTCTGCACGAACACATCAGCTCTGCACTCGACGCATCTTCAGTTTCAATCTGAACTCCGGGACGCTCCTGTTGGTCTTTTTCTGTCAAAAATCCCATGAATGCAGCATCGCGGCCAACTTGGACACCCTCGCTGCTGGACCTCCTCACCGGCACAACGCACAATTAGATACACAAACACAGACTACACACACCCACGCACAGTCGGCTTTGGACGAGCCGAGCGCCTCTCTCCCACTCTTAGCCTCTTCATAAACACTGGGAAACCACGTGGAGCTGGCGCGCTACAATAAACGCAATAAAACCACATGAATGGCAAAATAAATATCACCACAGGGTGGCCTGCAAATATTATGAGGAACTGGTTTTCACTGACAACGGAGAGGAGAGGGAGCGTGTGTGTGTGTCATGTGTACTCACACATCTCTGGTTCATATTTATATGTTTTATAAACTTTATAAACTCATTTTAGTTTTCGCTTTACTCTCCATCTGTTTATACACATCGATATCAGGGTGTTACATCGGCCCTGGTGTCAACATCCATCCTGAGTGATCGATCACAACTGGACAGCTCTGAGATCAGGTGTGAACAACTCCAGCAGATGTTTCAACTGATACAACCGTTGAACTCGTAACTACAACATCACCAGACTCCCTTGACAAATGTAGTGATTTTAAGAGTTGTTGGGTTAAAACAAACTTTATAACCATTGTGAAACACTATCTTTGACAAATTCTAAATCATTAGTGTCCTTCTTGTAAATTCAGCATTAAATGCAAAACATAAAATAAACCATTAACTCAATATCACCAGACTCCCTTAACAAATCGGCTAATTTTAGGAGTTGTTAAGTAGGATAAAACTTTATAAACATTATGAAACTGTGTCTCTGACAGATTCTAACTCGTCGTGTCCTTGTTGTAGATTCTGCATTAAATCAGAAGCTGAAGTTGTTTGTCTCCTTGTACAAAGTGTCAGTTTGTGGCAGCATGTCTGTACCAGCCTGTCTGCTTCTGGGTCTACAGTGCTAAAGTCTTACCTGCCAACACTGATCAGCTGTTTGAACACACTGTTTACACTGATGTCACCATTTACACTCCATTTATGAAAGAAGAAACATGTTATTGATCTAAACATGTCACATGTTACAAAGACACTAAACAGGAACAATATAGGCTCCTTCTTTGTCCCCGTGGAGAAAGTCCCCAGACTCCCTTAACAAATGTGTCAGTTTAGTGAGTTGTTGAGTTGGAGACACTTTATAAACTCTGTGAAACTCTGTCTCTGACTCATTCTGCATTATTTGGACCTTCTTGTAAATTCGGCAAATGTTCTACATGAACTTCTTTCTGTCTTTGAGTAGAAACATGGAGTCTGTTTGTCCCAGTGATGGACGGGTTTGTTTCATACAGAGCAGGAAGTGAACCGACAACTCAAAGCTGTCCAGGTGTGATCAGATCACACAGGTCTGATCATAGTGAGTGTTATGTTTACCATGTTCATCACGTTAGTTTAGCCAGTCAACCTCACAGAACACGACATCACATGTTAATTAGTTTTCAGACCTTATGCTAAGCTAAGCTAGATGTCTGCTGGCTGTGTTTTTTCCCAAAATGTGGAACTATTCCTTTAAATAGACGAGCGTGTTGACAGAAGGAAGGTGACACGCAGTAAAGGTTTCCGAGCTCGGGCGACTGACGTCCGTGACACGCACCATAACCTGCTGAGTCACCAGCAGACTCCTAATCATGGTTTTATTTAAAGGTGGATAATCACACCTATAATTTTCACTCCTGCTGTAGACTCGGGCCTCTGCAGGCATCTGGAGTGTGGGCCGCGGTGTCACAGTCCTGCACGCTACCACAGTTTATTTCAGACCTGCTCCTTGTTTGAGCAGAGCACTGAGGTGTGCACACAGATCAAAAGGCCGTGTCCAATATCCTGAGGTTTCCGTGTCCACGTTGGGATCAGACGCTCCTGCGAACACGCTTTCATACACATATAGTAACGTTAATTACACGTAGCTGAATTACTGTGCAGCTCAGGACTATGATTATATTTATTCCTTTTACCTCAAAATTAAACACAATCCTGGAAATTATGACCACAAATGCGACACCTTTCTATTCCTGTGAGGACTCGGGGCCTCTCGCATGTATTTTATAGAAATCCTACTGAAGAGTCTGAGTCCACAGAGCATCTCTGGAGCTTCACAGCAAAACAACATTACAGCATTCTGCTAAACAACTGAAGTAGCCGGAGAAAATGTCTCCACACAGCTCGTCTGCTGTGATCCACGTCTGCAGAGACGGACTTTAAATCTTTAAAAGATGTTATTAACTCCACTTTCTAAGCTGAGATCTGGTTCCACGAGCTCGACTGTTTGTTAGAGGTGTGAATAAAGTCTAATAAACTCGTTTTATGTTTCTGGGTTGTGAATCAGAATCACACGATCAACACAACATTCATTTAACGTTATTCAGTTATTTCACTTAAATCAAGATCAAGTTTAGATTTTTGTTTTTGTTTTATCCTTCAGCTCGAATGTTAAATTAATCGTTTGTCCAGTTTGTGGTTCTGATGTGTGATGTCACTGACAGCTGGCCTGGTAATGTGTGCAGCAGTGAACACTTAAATATATATATATTTATATATTAACAGATTTTAAATGTAATCTTTAGAATCTTTAATGAAGTAATTCAACTTCTTTTTTGTGGGTAAAAACTTACCACACACAATATTATTATTATTATGTCTCTAACTTGTCTAAAAACATCTTTGAATTCATATTAAAGGTCCAGTTTTCCTCTTCAGGTACAGAAGCTTTCCAGCTCAAAGCGTCGTTGGAAATGAGGCGCAGCAATCAACTTTTACTACTTTTACGGGATTATGATTCTTAAATTGGACCAGATTTTATGGAGAAGTCAGAGTGTTTGCAGTGTTCGACACACAAATTTAATTTGTACGTAAGAAAAAAACCCAGTAAAAGAAAATCTGAGTGAATCACTCGTACGCGACGCTTCAGACTGAATCTGTTCGTGATGTTTGTCTCTTTCATCCGTAGAGACGTTTGATTGACACAAACGCTCATTCAGAGACACAGAGAAGTCTCCGGATGGCACTTTCTTCATTCCCAGACTCCTCTTCTCTCCGCGTTGCGTAACATGAAACCCTGATTAAGAAATGAAACACAGTGTTCTGGTTCCATCGGCCCACATGCACTCTTCGTTAGCCGACCTTTAGCCTCGTTAAAGGATTCCATCTCTGGTTTGTGTAACTGAACCGCAGCTCTTTTGTCTCTGTCAGCTGAAATGCGACCATTTCCTGATAATATAATTTTATAATAATGTTTTCCAGCTTTTTTATTTTCAGCCATATTGTATGCATCTTCTTCACTCATTGCTCAATTTTTTTATAACCCTCAGAAGCTCCCCGCGAAAACTTGTAGAAAGCCAAAAGCCCTCCGGTGTCAACACAGAAAGATCTGTGGACGGACGTAAGACAGAGGACATATGAAGCCGTTTAAATGTTTCATGAGGAGGTTTGAATGTTATTAATTAACTACTGTATGTGGGATGACAGCGGCATCGTTGTCAGAGACGTGAATCAAAGAAGACAGAGAGAAGTTTGTAATGATGAAGAGAGAGTAACCTCTTCCACGCCGCCTCGCCGCCGTGTGAAGCTGCAGAGGAGGAACGTGGACGTGACGTTGACGAAACGCACGGATGTCGACGTCACGATGTGAAGCGTCACGCCTCGTCTGGATCTGCTGAGTCTCTGTGAAGAGAGTCGGAGACGCAGCTGCTGGTTTAATCTTCAGGTTTGAATCAGGACCAGGACGAAGCTCAGGAACGTCTCTGAAGGTGAACGGAAGTATAGAAAATATTAAAATATGAACAAACAGTAAGAGTTTTACTGTAAATAGGCATAAAGTACCCAGTTAGTTACACAGTTCTAAGTAGAACCATATAAGGTTCTTCGGCTTGTCCTCATAGGAGAACCCTTTTTGGCTCCAGGTAGAACCTTTTATAAAGGTGGAGGGTTCTACCTAGAACCCAACATAAAGGGTTATACCTAGAACTGTGTGTGTACGGTTCCACCCAGAACCCCCTATGAGAGGTTCTACAAAGAACCCATACAGGATCTTATACCCATGCTTTCAACAATCCCTGAAGAACTCTTTCTCCAAGAAAGGGTTCTCTGGATCAGAATGGTTCTTACTGGAACCGTTAGTGTTACCAAGAACCCTTTTAAAACCCTTTATTCAGGAAAGGGATTTTAAAGGGTTCTCTGGATCAAAATGGTTCTTACTGGAACCGTTAGTGTTACCAAGAACCCTTTTAAAACCCTTTATTCAGGAAAGGGATTTTAAAGGGTTCTCTGGATCAAAATGGTTCTTACTGGAACCGTTAGTGTTACCAAGAACCCTTGAAAAACCGTTTTCTTTGGGAAAGGGTTTTTCAGAAGCAAATGGTTCCAGGTAGAACCTCAGCCCTTGTAGAAGAACCCTTTTGGAACCCTTATTTCTAAGAGTGTTGCTGTAAATGGGTGTCGGCTAATCTCAAGCTAAATTAACCAACACTCCTGATTTTGATCCTGTTAATCTCCTGATTTCTCAGTTCCTGTGCTGATGGTACCTGGAGACCCAGAGGAGGAGCTGAACAACATCGAGACGCTGGATGAAGAAGTTCACACTTCTGATACCTCTGAGTTATGAATTCAAGATTCAAAGTCATTTTACGTTCACATCTGTGTATTTATTCTCCTGTGCAGCGTTGTCTCGGCCATCGTTGGCAGGAACGTAACAATGAATGTGTCTGAAACTACGTATTGAAGTCACTGAAGTCTTTGCGGTTGGTGTTTAAGAGATGTTTGTGAACCTTGTGTGTGTTTCTGTCGTCTTTCCAGATCTCCACGGCAGAGAGGAGGTCATGTGGCTGAAGAGTCGTACGTAAGGTGACGTCACCGCGGCTCTTTTTCTTTCTCGCGGCCTCGGTGATAATATTCACCGTATTTTTGTCTCCTGTGGATGATGTCATCACCCACATCCTCCTCGCTCTGATGTCCCGATGTCAGATAAAACACAAAGGGATCGTAAACCTCAGAGGATCAGTGGATCACACACACACACACACACACACACACACACACACACACACTGTATTTGTTCTCTCCGGTACGCAGAAAATCATTAAGCTTCTGGACCGACTTGTTTTTTTAAATAAAGGATTGGCAGCAGATATTTCATTCATATCATTTTAACGGCGCTAAATTCTCTTTTCACCTCCGTAATATGTCACCGGGGAGCGCTGAGTGCCGGCGCAGGGAGCGATATTAAACCCGAGACCGCTGTGGCACCGACGCCGTGACTTCCTGTGTGCGAGCGAGGACAGAAAGAAACAGAACCACTTCCTCTGGGAGCGTTTCGCGGCGGTGTCGGCTGTCAAATGAACTCCAGCGCCGCTCGTACTGGGACCCGAACAGAATACAGGTATGTTTTGTTAAATTTTTATTACACGTGGCCCTTTGCGTGAAACCTAAGCCCAGTGGGTAAACACAGAGTTATGCCTTTTTCAACAATGCGCTCCCGTTACCGAGTCCATGTACACAATTATGTCACTTCCTGCGTAAAATGTGCCTGCGTGCCCTCGAGCCTCACAGTTCAGCTCAGTCAACGAAATATTGATGAACGTCCTCGACTTCACCGCTCGCTACAGAGGCAGCAGATCTTGTTTGGCTTTAAAAAAAATAATGTCAGGAAGGAGCTAAAGGCTAAAAGTTCAGCAGCAGCAGCAGGCTGTGAAGGAAACGAGCGAGCGCAGCTTCATCGGCCTCCGAACAGACGCCGTCTGTCGCTGCGACTGGATTCACCGCCGGCGTTTGTGTGTGAGCCGAAACCGATCGAGCCACAATAACTCAGATCTGAGTGAATGATGTTTAAACTGAATGAACTCTGGCTTAAGGAAACACCGGGGAAAGATGGTGGATTGTGGGAAAAAAGCTTTTTAGGACCCAAGAAGAAAAAAAAAACCCAGCCTCTTCCTGATAGTTATGAATGACCGAGTGTGAGTATAAATCCAGCGACTCGTCTCAAGTGAACCGAGACAAACTCGCCTGTTATTTACAGCGAGGTCGTTCGATTTACGGCCTCGAAGCCTCTGAAAAACACAAGAGAGGAAGAGAGAGAAATTACACGAGTAAACACATCGAACTGCACACACACACACACACACACACACACACAGAAACCGAGTCACTGCTGAGGCTGCTGCATTTCTAACAACACTCACTGCTCTGCTTGTTATAGTTGGCACTCACACACACACACACACACACTTCATAAATAAGTCAGGGAGTAATGCCTGTCCATTATCAATAATTAATGATTTCCGTTGGCTCCTGATTTCGGACGCTTCGTCCAGGAAAAATTCATTATATTTTCATGTGTTTTGCCATTAAAGTTTTTCACGAGCAGTAACTTTGTTTCCACGGCAACACCTGAGGGTTTGATTGACACCTGGAAATGGGATTATTATCCCATCAGGGTTCTGATGCGATGGAAACGTTGTTCGCTTCTCCACAGACGGACCTGAGACACGAGCCAGCAGCAGAAGATAAAAACCAGTCCACTCAGCTCAAAGCTAACGTCATGCTAGCAAGCTACAAAGTTAGTTACGCTGCGTACTGTAGACAAACACCAGCCCCTTTCAGATAGAAAAGGTGGCACATGTGCAGCAAGGTAAAGGCTGCAATGTGCCTCCTTGTCTGTCTAAAAGGGAGGTGTAATATTCCTCCTTTTCCAAACAGCCTCCACTTTTCCTCCTCTGGTCGGCGTCAACATGTGACGTGACGTGAAGCAGGAAGTTGGGCGTGAAGAGAAGCAGGGCAGTTTCTGCTTTTCTCCCAAAATCCTCTTCCCGTTTAACATTGGGGCTTATGGGGCAGTTGCTGGAGTTTGTGTCGGTTAGACGCAGATAATTCAAAAACCGTACATCCTCCCGATAAAGTGGACACATTGCCAGACAGAAGACAAGTGTGGCTACGTTCTTGGAAAATATCACTATTGTAGTGTGAAATCTGTGGCTAGGATCGTCATCTAAAGAAACATTTTCGGAGAGTTTTTTTCAGGCTCCCCCACTCTGCCAGTTGGTGCTGCGCGAACATTCCGCAATACACACTCATTGAAAATCCTGAATTTTTCTGAGTTTTCGAAATCACTCACGATCAATTAAGGGTCACCGTTCAAAAACTAAACATCGTAGAAAGAAAGTTCAAATACAACTCAAATAGAAAAGACTTGTGCCTACATTTTAAAGTTTGAATGGTGTCTCTAGGTCAAAGTCTGCCAGAGCAGGAGATGTTTGAAAAACGTCAATGATTTTGTGACTTTTTTGACCCCGTCCCATTCATTCCTTATGGGAAGTTTTTCGCAGTTTTTCTTCAAAATAAGAGCTTTACATTGCACCCCATCGGAGTTTAGAACTGGGTTCTTAGCGGGGGGCTTTTAATTTGAAAGTAGCGACCGCTATTAGCTCGCCGCTACAACAACAAGCGGACAACCAAGACAGCTACAGAGAGCGAGGAGACGCTAGCATCTCCCGGATCTCAGCGGCTTTCCAGCTGCTCATCTTCGTGGATGAAGTGACGAACTGACTGCTGTGATCAGCTGTTTCCTGGTTTTAAAACTCCCGGCTGTGGGTGCGCAGCAGTGCACGTCATCCACACCTCCGCCCATCTCAGCATTTGCCACCACATTGCCGCCTCGGATTTACAGCAATGGAGGCGCAAATAAGTGTAACGTTACCCTCCGAGGGGCAAAACTGGAGGAACAAAACAGACCGCTAATTTGCCGCCTTCTGTCTAAATCCACGGAGCGAGCCACCAAAAGGACGGCAGATTGGTGGCTTACTGCCCAGAATAAAAACGGCTAGTGACAACAACACAAGCTAGCTCACCATGTCTTTGTCTTTGTCGGCCGCAGCCTGAAATATAAAGCTTTTACACCAAAAATCAACTGTTGACCTCATTCCCACTTCCTGCAGGCAGCACGTCTTGTCGCTGACGTCACGTTTGACATCACGAATGTGCCGAATTGTGAAAGAAGCGTCTGTAAAACTGTGGATGAATTCTTCTGAGCATCACAACCCCCGAGACACGACCCGCTTCACTGTCAGAGTTCGGTCCAACAACATTTGGAAAGTCTAGAAGAGCCGCACGATTAAATTGTTTTATCCCCCTTCAAGTTAGTTGGGCGCTAAACTGGAAGACAGCCGACTCAGTCGAGCAGCTGAGCAGCTTCCATAGGAATGAACGGGGCTCCACCTTCGACACTGTGTCCAGTAATAAAACCTCGACATCCCAAACTCCTTCTTTATTCACACGCCACCACCGGATGTTGATAACACCTGTGACTAAAATGTATTCGACGTGCAGATAACTGATCACGTCTGTAGAAAATAAATCCCTCTCTCAGGCGTTCAGGAGCCTTCAGCCTTTCACTGGACACGTTTGGACGTTCACAACCTGCGATGAACCTTCTGATGAACTCAGTGAAACCTCTGTTTGTTACGGAGGTCGACCCCTCGGCCTGTGAAAGTGCGAGCTCAGCGTGTTTTTATCTGCTCATCTGAACCTTGGCTGCTGTTCCTCAGAGTTTTTTGCCCCAACAAAGCCGTCTTTCTCCCTCCCGTCGACCACCTTTCCTCTTTGTTAGCTCCACTTCTGTGCCACAGTGTTGTATTGTTGAATTGTAATGAGTTTAATTAAAGCGGCAGTGTGTGGGGTGAACGGCGCTGCACCTGCTCTCACTTACCGCCTCCACAACCTGGACTGATGTTCACAGATGTTGACCAGTGAACCGATCGTAACTTTTAGATTGTTCTGCTTCATGTTGGTCCCGAGAGTTTCACAGCAGTCGCAGCCAAACAAAGTGGACTTTGTCCTTCAGGTGGGCTCGGTATCGTCACAATCAAGAAGTCGCCTGCAGGAACAACTCAGAGCTCTGCAGACTCAGCGGAGGTCTGCAGGTTACGACGCTTTTCCACAAACATTCTCAGGTTTTTTAAAGACACACTGTGGAATTATTTCTCCCATCTAGTGGTTAAATGTTATTCTGCATCCAAACGAATACTGCTCTCTAGCGCCTCGCGTTTTCAAACGTGCGTTGCAGCCTGTTGGAACTACGGCAGGCGGGATGTGTCAAGATTCAAGAAGCTGTGACAACAACATGTCTTCAAACAGCACTTCATCAAGTTTAGTTTCGGGTGATGAGGTACGTTATTTCAAACAGACTTCAAACTGCAGCTGACGAGCGCGTCTGGCTAAGCTCCTTCTCCGTTCCACAGTCACGCTGGCTCTGAGTGAAAACGCCTTTAGCCTTATCTGTACCACGTAGAGCTTTTTGTCCCTCTCACCAGTTCATCGTTTTTTATAGAGCGGAAGGACATGGAAGCCTCCGTAGAGCTCGCCCGTCCTATGGAAATACAGAGAAGTGATTCTTCCCTCAGGAGGAGAAGTGAGATTGTTGGCAGAGATCATTTTACACCAATGAGGACTTATTTATGAAGGAAGACGCTGATTTGAGGTCATAAATTACTTAAAATATGACTTAGTGGACTTTTAATCGGTAAGTCGTTAGCAGTCTGTACGTCACTGACGTCATGTTTCACGTCACAAATGTGCTGCAAACAGCTGTAACAGAAGAGAAAACAAAAGTTCGCATCCCAAATTCCTTCTTTATTTACGCGCCACCACCGGATTGTCACGTTCACCCGGCTGAGCCGAGCCGGTACAGAAGCTTATCTTAGTGGGTTAAAGTGGGAATAAGTTCAACATCAGTATTTCTAATCAACTGAAAACAGTTCACTTCCAAAAGTTCGGTGCTAGACTTTAAGAGACATCTTCCCCTCCTCGGGTCGCTCGTCACGGGTCAGCTGCAGTACGAGACGTCACGTCCGTCCTGGGTCGCATCACGACTCGGCAGATGTGAAGAGGTGATGTGGTTTGTTCTGGGAGGAGCTACGAGAGGAAGTGTCATGAGGTCTCTGCTCGGTCGTCTCTCTTCATCTTTAATCTCAGTCGTAATCACGTCTCTATTTCCTTTTTCCTTCCTTTCCTTTCCTTCTTCTTTGTCAGTTCTAGTACCGATCTCTCTTCTTTTGTTTCCCCTCAGTCGTCCTCTCCTCTCACTTTCTCTTTCCTCTCCCGCTGTGACTACCTTCCTCCTCCTCGCCATCCTGATCCTGCTGACATTCTCACCCGCTGCTCGTCGTTAAGAAAACAGCGCTGCTCTCTCTGCGAGGTGCCGGGCAAACACAGCCGCCGCCAAATAAGAAAATATCACTTCTCTCCAAGGCAATTTCCTTCGGCAGAGTTTTCCTCGAGTGTTCCGGCTTCGCTCGCCCTCGCATCACCCCGAGAAAGAAACGGAGAGAAAGAGGCTTTTCTCGAGTGATTAATGTCGAGGCAGAGTTTGATGGTCGGTTGTTATTCGTCAGGCGCGAGCGAGAGGCTCGCTGCTCTGACAGCCTGTTTGTCTGCAGCTAACAGGCTGCAGATGGATTCGTATTCGAGCGCTCATTTGTTTGTGCGGATGTGTTTGTGTCCAAGTGCACACGATCGGAAAGAGGAATTTGTTTTAAATGGGCTCGTTAAGTCAAAGATAACTGTGACCGCTTGGAAGGAAATTACGGTGAGACACCGTGCGGAGACATCGAGGCCCGTGTTTATCTCAGAATCACTCAGAGGAAGTTCTGTAATCGCACGTCAAATCTCTTTTGGAAAGAAAACCTGAACCAGAACTGAACAGGCCTCTATTTACAGACTGATCACTGACCCTCACTCAGAAGTTGTCAAGTAAACTCAAGTGAAGTACAAATAAGGGTTGTCACGATACTAAAATTTTCAACTCGATACCGATACTCAGGAAAATATTCGATACTCGATACCATTTTCGATACCACAAGGATAAAAACAAAGACCCCCAAATTTAACAGAAATATTTTTATTAACAAGAAAAATGCAACATGTAAAAATTAACAGAACCACAGGTTAAATATTTATAATAAAAAACAGTTGTGCAAAAAGAAACTGCAACTATGATAACAAGTTTCAGGTCTGAGGTAGTGCAGAAAATCAACAGATGGTAGAGTCGCTGTGTGTGTTGCTGTTTGGCTGCAGGTCGACTTTTCTCTGCTTCATTCTGGGTCTTCAAGAGAGAAAATAACACTTTTCAGTCACCAACATTTATGTAAACTTATTAACTCTATGCTTATTTATACTGACACTGTGTCAATTAACGTAATATGGGCATACTACGTGCCTGATTTATTTATTTACGTTGTTTATAATCATTAACGTGACGTCAGCCTTTAATTGCTAGCTGCGGCTAATGGCTAATCATAACACGGCCAACATTAATGCGGGCCACCGGCCACGATAACATCAGTCATAGGTAAGTTTGAAACGAAAGACACTAACCTGTCGAAATTCACTGTAAAGGCCAGGCTGTCGGTCCTTAAGATGTTTCGCCAAGTCTGAAGTAGCCTGCTGCTTGACTTGGTCGCCGCCGCCTTGTAGCAGTGTTTGCACACAGGCCTATCCGCGTCCTTCGGCTTTCCGTGCACGTCAGGCTCGAAGGCAAAATACCTCCAAACAACACTTTTCCCTCTTTCATTTTCAACCAAAACTGGTTGGTTTGGACCTCCTGCAGCAGCACTGGCCATCATGCTCTGTTGTTACTGGGCACGTCATTAGTATCGATACTTTTTTGAGTATCGATACTTTTGACAACCCTAGTACAAATACCTGAAAAATACACTGAAGTACAGTAACGAAGTATCCCGATCTCTGTGGCGATGTGGACTTTTCCTCGAGCAGCACCGGCAGCGTCTCCTGGATGGATCCGACGACAGCGAGACGAAAGGTGGAGGCAGCGTTGTAGACGGTGCTGGTGGGTAAATGCATCGTGACATGTGGACGGATGAATTCCTTTCACTTAATCAATGAGACAAAATTGATGACGGGCATCATTTCGTCTGCCAGTGTTCAAACTCCTTTGTTTTTCTGTGGTCGTCTCGCTTTAACTGTCGGTCACAGGGCTCCCCACCAATGTTTCGGTGGTACTGCACGTAATCATCTGCATCTGCACGCTTTCAGAAAATGTGCACAAAGGAAGACGGCCTCCGTTCGTATCCGTCTCCAACGTGGAGCGTAAACGAGCCTCTCGTCTTGATCGATGGTGCAGGTGTGCACGTGGGAGTTAGGAGGAGTTCAAACACATCCACATCCCCCGGTCTCTGCGGTTGTGGTTGCCTCCTTTAAAGAACCTCAAATGTTCTCAAACTGACAGCAGTCGATGAGCTCCAGCTTTCAGCGGCTCCTGCTCCGACTGTATTCTCGCCCCGTGGTGCTGCAGGGCAACACTGATTTTTCGGTGCTGCCAGTTGGCTCCGTCCAGAGTTTGAGCTCCTTCCAAGGCTCTCGTTTTCCCACGGTGAGGCACGACGGGTCAATGGTTAGCACAGTTGCACCAATTTGAGTTTGTTTATGAGAGTTTCAGGTGGGCCGGAGACTCTCCAGCACAGACTGTCGTATCCTTTGATGAACCTGCGACCCGTCCAACGCGGTTCATCTTCCGTCTGATCCGCGCTCTGATTGGTTCCAGCCAGCAGGACCCTGAGAGCAATTAAGCACGAAAAGGCAATTTTATCCACCGAACTGAAAGTTTGAGGATAACTATCTGCATTAAACTGCTTTGCTTTTAATGCCAGCAATTTGTTTTCCACAGTGGATGCATCAATTTGGAATCACACGACAGACTTTCCAATAACATCGGCTCTGAAACGGTTGTTGAGTCTCGGGCTAAATTTATCCGTGCTGGCCCGCAGTGTAATGATGTCTGTGACTGGATAAACAACTTCTAGGATCTAAGGAGTAAAGAATGCTCATAATGGGGCATTTTACCTGATTGTTGCTAAGCCACCCTGCCAAACACACACCATCATCGCGGGCCACCCTGCCAAACACGCACACACACGTGTACACATACCGTTCCCGCGGACAGATGTTCGGGTTTGGGTTTTGCCGTGCCGTTTCCCAGGGGGGCGGCCATGATGCCTCGCACCTGCTCGCGAATAATGTCAGGTCTGCTTCCAGGTCATCAATCATCGCCCACCGCCCTTTGCCCTCGCCATGGCAACAGAGGAGCCAAGACCACCGAGGTAAATCAGAGGACCGAGACGAACTCCGACGACTTTAAAACGACCACCAGACAAAAAGTCCAGTCGAATCAGAGATGACTGAAACATCATTCACACAAACTCTGTCTGTTTCCATCCGTCATTCAGAGGCGCCCAGAATCATGTCGTGCCGGAGCAGAGCGAGCGGAGCAAACGTACGAGACGGCAGGCAAACATTTCTTATCTCAATCGTGGAAAAAACAAGGACCAGCTGAACATCAGCGGCAGGATCAGGGAAACTCTGACTGACTTATATACAAACTGAACTAACGAGGGGATGAGGTGCAGGTGGAGAAACACAGGTGAGGGTAATGAATGGAAAAATACTAGAAACAGGGAAGAAGCTGATGGACTGAAGAAACTCTGGGAAGATGGAGGAGATGCATCAGGACACAAGATATGTGGGTCAAATGGATCTCAAACCACCTCAGCAAGTGATCTGAGGTCACTGTCCAGCTTTGTGGTCATTTATGATTTAGTGCTCCAGATGACTACAACCACAAAATAAGTACAAAGACTCAATCCTGTTTCAATTTCTACCACTTCAGCTCATTTTCGAGTTGCCCCAGAACCGAAACACGAGGGGTGTTGGTTGGAATCTCCCACTAGGGAACGGGACAACCCTTCGAGACCCTCGTACATCACCAGGAGTCGTCGATGGCGTTTATGTAAACAGACGTGACCTGACGTCTCCAACATGGCGTCTTCAGCTGTGGTCATTTCTCTCATGTTACCGTGGCAATGTCAATTTCTATTTATCTGATGGAGATAGAAAAGCACAGACGCCATCGATCAGCTCATCAAATAAAAACGAACACGGCTTCATTACCTGGACATCAGCTGTGTTTTACAGGCTAACATTAGCAACCTGCGCTCCTGCCGCCGAACCAAGTGCAGCAACTTCACCGCTCGACTTCAGGTACGTGTCAGGTGTTACATGCTACACTCTTAGAAATAAGGGTTCCAAAAGGGTTCTTCTACAAGGGCTGAGGTTCTGCCTGGAACCATTTGCTCTGAAAAACCCTTTCCAGAAGAAACGTTTTTTCAACGGTTCTTGGTAACACTAACGGTTCCAGTGAGAACCATTTTGATCCAGAGAACCCTTTAAAAACCCTTTCCTGAATAAAGGGTTTTAAAAGGGTTCTTGGTAACACTAACGGTTCCAGTAAGAACCATTTTGATCCAGAGAACCCTTTAAAAACCCTTTCCTGAATAAAGGGTTTTAAAAGGGTTCTTGGTAACATTAACGGTTCCAGTAAGAACCATCTTCCAGAGAACCCTTTTTTGGAGAAAGAGTTCTTCAGGGATTGTTGAAAGCATGGGTATAAGATCCTGTGTGGGTTCTTTGTAGAACCTCTCATGGGGGGTTCTGGGTGGAACCTTACACACACAGTTCTAGGTATAACCCTTTATGTTGGGTTCTAGGTAGAACCCTCCACCTTTATAAAAGGTTCTACCTGGAGCCAAAAAGGGTTCTCCTATGAGGACAAGCCGAAGAACCTTATATGGTTCTACTTAGAACTTTTATTTCTTTCTAACCCAGGAGGTCGTGTACGGAGGCCGGAGGAGGTTACGTGCAGCAGTTTGTTTCAGGTGATGACAATAACGTATCGTAATAAAAGCGGTAACGCGTAATTCAAACACGACGTACGGCACCTTTAACAGGAGCGGCGCTGCACAGTGCTGCAGTCAGCGAGCGTGTAAACACACTCAGCGCTGCGAGGATTGAACCTGTGATGTTTTGGTTCTGCGGACCCTCTAACCTGCTGCCAGGTTACATAAAAGCCGGGCCAACACATAACCGCCGTCTTTGTCTGGAAGGTGCTGGAAGCCACGAGAGCCCCTCGCACCCCGAGGTGTTTACTGGAGGCGGCAGCTGCACGAGAGATGCCCGAAGAAAGGAGCTCTTTCACCTGAGAGAGGCTGCAGGAGGAGGTGGGGGGGAGGACGAGGGGTGAGGGGCTGCAGGAGGGTGAGGAGGTGACGGACAGAAAGGTGAGATCGAGAGATAAGACAGAGGAGAAAGTCATGATGAGAAAGTGAGACAGGAAAAAGAAAGAAAACGTCAGAACAGTTTCAGTCAGGATTCGTTCTCTGGAGAAAGCGTCTATACAAGCCGAATTTTAAGATTCAATAAGATCAAATCACATCAACAGATTTATGACTCCAGGTTGAGAAGCTGCCGAGGACTCACACACTCTTCAGCGGTCGAGATCAGAAACACGTTTTTTTAAAATGCTGATCACTCCTCGTTCTCTCAGCAACGTTGGATCTCCTGTCCGTGGTTTCAAAACGCTCTCTGTTGTTGATTCCTACCGAATATGACCCCTTGACTTTTACCCAAACAAAACACAGGCATTTGTTTCCAATGAAAACACAAGCGGAACAATTCAAAACAGAGGCTCGCACCAGCATTCTTTGGTTTTTTCGACAGCGAGATGAAATGAGTTTGCGCTCCGCCGGCCGCCACAGAAATGTCTCTCTGTTTCTCTTCCTCCGTCTCGGCAGCACAGAGAAGACAGGCTGGATTCGAGCTTCACACACGAAGACTCTGGTCTTCATAAATATTTCTGTCCCTCAGAGATAATCTGTGGAGTTTTATTTGAACCTTTAGTCGCATTACGAAGCTGTTTTACATGATATCATCCAGAATATGTTTTACGTTATTCGTATATGTATATATACGTTCTTCCAGGTGGTTTCACGGTCGTCCACTCGGCCTACAGGTGGCGGCAGAGCGTCGACAACAACAGAGAAGAAGAAGATTGCGAGCTGGTAAACGTGTGAACAACGCTGGATTTTAAACGTCTATAAAAGCACATCTTGCGTGTTTTACGAGGACGGAAATGCACTCAACACTCGAGTTTGACCTCGAGGATTCACGCGATGAGTTTCGGTGAGTAACGCTGAATATAAACAGAACTTTAGTTTGTTTACGAGGAGGGAGCAGCTTTAACCGAGGCTTGTTCTCATTAAGAGGCCGCCTCGATTCAGTGTGTGAGCACATCCACCAGTTCTGTCCAAGGAAGTGAGTACAACTTTATTTATCAAGCGGTGGTTGAAAGAAGAGTTGCAGAGCGCAACAATACACTGCAGCTTATGTCTCCAACTAGAAACCGCCATCAAAAAGCCACAATTAATGGTGAGAACAGCAGCAAACTTCAGCAACAGTACATGTACAGTCCCAGCACACAGTACGAAGCATCAAACATCTGCTAGCTTTGCTGGATTTGTATTAAAAACACAGCTCAACTCACCCTCTCCTCCAGCAGCCTGCCTGTGTGGGGAAGCCCTGACGAGTCGATTACCGAGTGCAGTAGATTTCCACAGCTCAAGGATGAAAATGTCTGATTATTACTCCATTACTTCCGTTATTTTCCCTGTCAGCTCTCGATAATAAGAACTGAGCGTTCCATGGAGTAATAATCAGACATTTTCATCCTTGAGCTGCAGAAATCTACTGCACTCGGTAATCGACTCGTCAGGGCTTCCCCACACAGGCAGGCTGCTGGAGGAGAGGGTGAGTTGTGCTGTGTTTTTAATACAAATCCAGCAAAGCTAGCAGATGTTTGATGCTTCGTACTGTGTGCTGGGACTGTACATGTACTGTTGCTGAAGTTTGCTGCTGTTCTCACCATTAATTGTGGCTTTTTGATGGCGGTTTCTAGTTGGAGACATAAGCTGCAGTGTGTTGTTATCGTGCGGTCTTTTCTGAGGTTGCTAAAACTAGCTAAGCTAGCGGTCAGCTAACTTGACCTCTCGAGGGGAGTCTTACTCGGTGTCAAGGTGTGTTAGACCATGGATTAAACTTACACCGGAATATCCCTTTAAAGCTGCAACACGTCGACTTTCTTCACTACAGTTACGTGTGTCGTGATGAAGACGATGAAGAAGAGAAGACGTGAACGCTTCCTGCTGTATTCTAACTTCAGCCCGACACAGACACACAGACGAGCACTTCGCCTCTCTCTGGCTAAAACCCCGTCCGACCTCTCAGCAGACTTTAAGCCGTGACTAATCCTAAATAAAAGGGACTTTTCGGGTCAACCGTGACATGTTTTTAATGTTTGGAGCAAAGATCTCAAAACATGTCTCTGTCCCTCCGGTGACTCTAATCAGTTCCTGCAACAGCTTTCTGCCTCATGGCTGAAATCAAGCTGTTGTGCAGACGAGTGTAATTTTCACATTGTTCACGTCCACAACATGTAATTTGATTTTCAGCGTTTCATCTCGACTCGCATCGTTTCAGATAATTAAAGCGTCATATTACAGCCACAGTTTCCTACCGTCGACCGCCGATCCGAGTCTTTCCGACCCATCGTCTTCAGACTCTCTCGCTAATTACTCGGGTCGGTTGGTTCATTTGTAACCGAGCCGGTCCAGCTTCCACTTCCTCGTTCTCGTAGATTATATAAGTGGTATAAAGTCACGATGAGTTAGCGGCAGCTCGGAGTCGTCTGAAGTGGATGAATAAAGTGTTCGGCCGACCTTCAGCCTCGACTCGCCTGCGTTCATCGTGTATTAGTGTGCACGTGCGTGTGTTCGTTCCAGTGTTTGGATAAATGTGTCAAAATATTATTATGGGATGGAGATGCCAAGAAAGACAATAGCGGTGTAATCCAGCCCTGCTGTCAAACACACTTAAAACCTGGACAATGAGAGGTAAACTACACTGTCTGTGTGTGTGTGTGTGTGTGTGTGTGTGTGTGTGTGTGTGAGTGATGACAAGGTGTGGTGGACCACCCTGTTCTGGACAGTTGTTATTGATTTCGGTGTGTCCGAGCCAAATGTTCATTATGCTGACTCAGAGCCACTTCCACGCTTCCCAGAAACCGTTCTGGAAAAAACAAAAGGTGCATCTGTACGTGAGTGTGTGTGTGTGTGTGTGTGTGTGTGTGCCAGTTGTTTCTATCAAAATCGATTTCGGGCCGAGGAGAGCGATGACAGGAATCAAACTGACCACTTGAGTCTTCTGACAAACGGCAAATCAACAGCGGCTTCTGCAGACGTGCAGCTATTAAAGGGACAATTTGTAAAATATGGCCATAATTTTAGTTGAGTGTTTAGAAACAACCGTGTTGACGTCTGTGTGCTGTGTTGCAGAGATGTCTGCTGAAGTTAGCGTCGCTCCGTCCTGTCCTGTCTCCTAAAACCTCTTCGTACCTCGAGGGCAAGTCTCCAGGAAGTGACCACGTGATGCACTGCGGCCCTAAAAGACTTTTCCCCGTAACCTTACGAAAGACTGGATACTGAATCATTCCACTGTCAGAATTTGAGCCATTTGGTCCGATAACCGTGGACGGCCGGAGCTCCTGCTGCTCGCACACCTGCAGCCCGTCTTCTCATCATCTGTATGATCGCTGTTTTCCACTCGACGCCGTGGTATTCACGGCCGCGCCTCTCGTACTACTTCCAGTGAATTTTTACTTGGAAACTTCCGTGATTTTGCGTCTCCTCGTCTTTCCTGGAGGCTGTGCCGGTCCGAGCTCCAGCTCCACAGCCACTCTGCCGCCCGGCCTCCTGCCAGAACCTTCTGTGGATCCACCTGAGCCTCGGCCCTCCAGCACCGAACCACTTCACCTGAGCAACCTGAATAATCCCCTGTTTTCCCCAGTCTTGGTGTCTGACTAAAAAAACCCTTCATATTGTAACCCTGTGCTTCTGATAATAAATTACTTGTAATGTGATTTAAAGAGGTCATATTATACTTTTAAGGGGTTTTGCCTTTCCTTTATTGTGTTATGAAACATTTTTCTGCATGTAAAAGTTCTGCAAAGTTAAAAAGTCCAAAGGTCCAGCCAGAGAGAGTCACTCCCTCCCACAGGAAACACCGCTGCACTGCCTGAAACGCCGGGTTTAAAGTCGAGCCTTTACTTCTGTAACTTACGTGCATCACAATGTAACAGACCTTACTTAAATATCTATATTTATACATTTATTTTAACATATATACAGCTGCACTGCAGCCATGGTTACCAGCTGTAGCTGCGTTATTTTAGATCACACTACCTTGCTCGGCATGACCCGCCCCTTCTCTGCCTCTGATTGGCTACATCCTGTGGCTAAAACGAAGCATTTAAGACACGGTGTGTAAAGCGGTGCTGCAGCGATGAACAATATGAGAATAATTATGTGTTTTTTTGAAATTTAAGTCTGTAAATCTTTTCTACCAGGGCCTCTAAATAAAAGTATGAACCTGAAATATGACCTCTTTAAATAATATTTGCAAAAAGGCTAATTATGTGTTCTGAATAGAGACAAACTGAAGGCCTGTACTGTTCTTCAGTTGGTCATGATGCTTTTTTATATGACCTGTATTTAACCAGGACGTCACATTAAGATCTCTTTTACAAGTGAGACTTAGTCAAGACGGGCTCAAAATAGCACCATGAAGGACTTGACGAGCAAACAGCATCAAATTAGATCACAATAGACAGAGAAACAATCATTTGCTGCTTGGACCTGTGTTTGTCAGATAAAATGTCCAAACTAAATCTTGATATTTGGCGGACGCAGTCAGAGTGACGCCTCTCGTGTCGCCTGTAATGTCAGCACTTCCCTCAGAGCGGACTAATGGTCGTAAAATGGCCTTTACATCCCACAATGAGCCAAACTCGCGGCACAATTTCCCCAAATGCACAGCTCCAATATTCACTTACCCTCCTCTGACCTGCCGTACGAGAGCAGCACGTTAATGTAAGAAGCCTCTGGGAAGCCGAGCAGAGGCGAGCGAGTTAATATGAGCCGAGCGTTGACAGCTTGAGGGCTCGTACGGGCTCGTTACGCGAGGACAAACTGTGGGGGTTTGTATCCAGCTTCAATAAAACGATATGAGCTCTTTCTGTCTGTCTCACTTCCACTTCTCTGTCATTCAGCCCGTATTTCTTCTTTAATAAATCACACAGAGGCAGACGGGCGCTCTCTCCTCGCCGCCACCGCGTCGCGTTTCTTTCTTTCTCAGCTTCTCTGTTGAAAGTGCGACGACTCGTGAAGAAGCTGTGCCACATTTACCCGCCCGGACAGAACATGTGCTGAGAATAACTCCTTTAATTACTTCAGAGCAGGAGCAGAAATTACTTTAAAGGACAAGTTCAACACTTTGAGGGATGTGTTCGTTCACTTTCCGGTGGAGAGTTGAAGGAAAAGACAACCAGCTGCTGCTGAAGCTTCATATTAAACCAACATGAGCGTGAATGTGCATTTCCCCAAACCGCCAAACACGAAACAGTGAACACATCACAGTACGACTGAAGCCAACATGTCCAGAGGATGTTTCTCCACCACACCTGTCTCACATCATCCTGGTTATCACAGACTGAAAACAAATGGAGCTGTAAGTCCAATCACAAAAGAGAGGCAGGCAGAGAAAAAGTCCAAGTCCAAACTCAAAGAGTGAAGGATGAACAGACGCTTCGGTACAAACTAAACTAAGGGGACGAGCAGCAGGTGAGACTGTGTCTCAATTCAGGGTCTGCATCCTTGGAAGGCCGCATTTGAAGACTAATTACATCACAAAGCCATGCAAAGGCTCCTTCAAATGCAGCCAACAAATGTGGCCTCCTTTCCCCTCTTTCTGGAGGACGCATTCTTTGCGCGCCCGAAAAAGAAGAAAGAAAGAGAGAAAATGGCGACATCGCATGGCGTAGATCGTCACTTTCGTGGGCCTGGGCGGCAGAAATCGTCACGTAAGGGTGAGGAGCGGGAACATCTGGCGATGCAACCAGGAAATGCTCCAAAGGCTAGAACGGTTGACACGGCCGTCAAAGGTCTCTCCGAAGGACTCGCCTTCAAAGACCACAAAGGGGAGTCTGTGAATATTCTCATTCATCCAGGTCATAGTTATCTCAAGGAAATTGAATCGAATGCAACTGGATTTGTTTTTTTCCACACAAAGGCTGCGTCCTTCCGAAGGATGCAGACCCTGAATTTAGAGACAGCCTGTGTGTCTCCACCTGCTGCTCGTCCCCTCGTTAGTTTAGTTTGTACCGAAGCGTCTGTTGATCCTTCACTCTTTGAGCTTGCATTTCAGTTTTCAGTCTGATTGGTTACATGTCACAGGTAACAGCCTACAAACACAGAGTAATCCAAATCTGCGAAGTAGCTAAAGTTTAAATGTAGTGGAAGTTTCAAGTAGCAGAAAATGGAAGTAAGTAAAGTACCTCAAAATTATACAGAACGTGAGGAAATTGTTCTCAGTCTCTCAGTCTGTTGGTCGACCTCTAGTTTGTAAGCTAAGTAAGTTACTTTAGTACTTAAGTTACATGATATAAGTTACTGCACTGTGAAATCGAGGTTTATAAAGAACATATCTGAATCCTGATGCTGTTATTGAATGACCATGCATCGTGTCATCATCACTGACTTCATAACGAAACCAAAAAAAACACAACTAATGTCTTTACCCTCCTCTTTCTCCTCTCGCTGCCTGTGTTTAACTTACTTTTCCCTTTCAGCCTTCCTCCTCTTATTCCTTCTGATCCCTCTATCACATCTCCTCCTCCTCCTCCTCCTCCTCGCCCTCCTTCATTGTGCAGAAGGTAAACTTTCTCTCCGGCAAAGGAAAACATGGAAAAGGCAGCGCTGCCCTGTAGCTGTCATGATGTCATCGAGTCCCTCTACTCAGCTTAAGTTATCTGGAGCCGCTTTATGACTCGACTGTGAGTGTGTGTGTGTGTGTGTGTGCGCGTCGCAGAGAGATTATGTTTTTGTGTGTGTGTGTTTTTACGACAGGCCGGGGGCTCGGTGTGCTTACCCAGCCTAATAAATCCTGACAAGCTCTCTACAATAACCTGGATGAGGTTTCTCTTTTCTCTCACTCACACTCTCCTTCCCTCGGCGGCCGGCCTAACCTCTGCGCTCCGCCACATATTATACCTGCCACCTACTGTTTCCTCAACTCCTGGACAGGGAGGAACACACACACACACACACACACACACACACACACACACACACACACACACAGGACAAACCTGTAATATTTATTGACTGGATGGGATTTGAACCCTCCGGTCTCCTTCGCTCACAGCCAAACCCGACTGTAATCACCAGACCGGGAGGAATACTACTGTTTGAGCCAGCGAGCAAATCCACGATCTGGATTCTCGACGTGTCTTCAGATTACCTGAATCGTCCCGTCAGACTGTGTCAGGACACGCGAGCTGACAGAGCTTCTGGCTCAGACGTTACTCTGAGGATTGATCGTCTGTTAGAAGACAGAAGAATGGATCATTTCAGACACAGTAGCAGCAGCGCCGGTCTTTGGACTGTCAGTCAGTTCATCACGTTGTTCCAGGACGAAATATCTTAATGACGACTGGATGGATTACCATGAAATGTAGTTCAGACATCTATAAAAACTATTCTTCTCAGCGTGAATATGAATTACATTGCAGAGGCAGAAGTCCACATGTTCTTTCCTCCAGTAGAAATTCAGATACTTGTGTAAAAGTAGAAGTTCTGGTACAGCTTCTTTACTCCAGTAAAAGTACTGATACAGATTCTTTACTCCAGTAAAGGTAGACGTACTGATACAGCTTCTTTACTCCAGTAAAGGTAGAAGTACTGATACAGCTTCTTTACTCCAGTAGAAGTACTGATACTTGTGTAAAAGTAGAAGTACTGATACAGCTTCTTCACTCCAGTAAGAAGTACTGATACAGCTGCTTTACTCCAGTAAAAGTTCTGGTACAGCTTCTTTACTCCAGTAAAAGTACTGATACAGCTTCTTTACTCCAGTAGAAGTACTGATACAGCTTCTTTACTCCAGTAGAAGTACTGATACAGCTTCTTTACTCCAGTAGAAGTAGAAGTACTGATACAGCTTCTTTACTCCAGTAGAAGTACTGATACAGCTTCTTTACTCCAGTAGAAGTACTGATACAGCTTCTTTACTCCAGTAGAAGTAGAAGTACTGATACAGCTTCTTTACTCCAGTAGAAGTACTGATACAGCTGCTTTACTCCAGTAAAAGTATCTGATACAGCTTCTTTACTCCAGTAAAAGTACTGATACAGCTTCTTTACTCCAGTAAAAGTTCTGATACAGCTTCTTTACTCCAGTAAAAGTAGACGTACTGGTACAGCTTCTTTACTCCAGTAAAAGTACTGATACAGCTTCTTTACTCCAGTAGAAGTACTGATACAGCTTCTTTACTCCAGTAGAAGTAATGGTACAGCCTCTTTACTCCAGTAAAAGTACTGATACAGCTTCTTTACTCCAGTAAAAGTACTGATACAGCTTCTTTACTCCAGTAAAAGTACTGATACAGCTTCTTAACTCCAGTAAAGTAATCGAGTACAGGCTCTGACATGTCCTCAGAGTATCAGAGTAAAAAGTCTCCCTCTGAAGGACATCTGTGGTCAAAGCTAACTGAAGCTCACGTCATATTAATATAATTCAAAGACTATTAAAGTTAAAGGTAGAATCAGCAGGATTTGTCCCAGCTGTTCCTGAACGCACCACAAAGACAGCTGATTGTTGAGTCTCATTCCCAGGACGTCACATAGACACATGTTGGGTTGTAAAGCGTCCCGAGCAGCAACAAAGAGAGAAAATCAGAAACTCTCTGCAGATACGAGACACTAACACGCCTTTTCTCCACATTCCAGCCTCCCTCTCTGTCTGTTCACGGCTTCTTACGGCTTTTACGTCTTTGTCTCGTCTCGTGTCTGCTGATGTTGGGAAATAACAATAATCCATAATTCAGCTCAGATGCATCAAACTAAAGTAACGAGGCTGTTCTGAAGCTGTGAGGAGGAGAAAGTTAACGTGATGATAAATATCCATCCGTCTTCGTCCTCTCTCTCTGTTTCTCTCTCACACCTCTGGAGTTTTTCTCTCACCCAAACAAACTCTCTTGCTCCCCCTCTCGTCCTCTCTCTCTCCCCGACACACACACACACACACACACACACACACACACACACACACACACACACACACACACGCACACACACACACACACACACGCACACACACACGCGAGGAGCAGTGAGGGATGAAGTCATTATCAGCTCTAATAGGTGACGTGCCAGTTATTTCCACAGCACTGCAGGGAAATAACATGACAGCAAAACAAACGACGCCATTAGTCATACTTAACACCACCTGTAAATCAACCGTGTGCGTATGTGTGTGTGTTTTTCAGAGGGGGAGGGGCATGTCGTACAATGTGTGTGTGTGTGTGTGTGTGTGTGTGTGTGTGTGTGTGTGTGTGTGTGTGTTAACAGGTTATTTGCTCCACAACTGCAACTGGTGGAAAATATGAAGCGTTCAGATGACTGACAATGTGTGATGAGTGCACACACACACACACACACACACATAAAAACACACACACACACACACTTTTACACTGTGAACAGAGATTCTTCACACACCACCACTGATCCACGTTCATATTTTCCACTACAGGACCAAACGAGTCGAGCCAGAACTCTCTCACTTACCAATCTGTCATAACGAGGACCCAACTGGGCCAGTGAACCTTCACGGTGAGCCCGGTTACTCAGTTACTCAGAACCGGGCTCGTAATCATCCGCATGTCGTTTGCAGCAAGGTAAAGGCTGCAATGTGCCTGCCTTGTCTGTCTAAAAGGGAGGTGTAATATTCCTCCTTTTCCAAACAGCCTCCACTTTTCCTCCTCTGGTAGGCGTCAACATGTGACGTGACGTGAAGCAGGAAGTTGGGCGTGAAGAGAAGCAGGTCGAATTTGTCTTCAAAATAAGAGCTTTACGTTGCACCCCATCAGAGTTTAGAACTGGGTTCTTAGCGGGGGGCTTTTAATGTGAAAGTAGCGACCGCTATTAGCTCGCCGCTACAACAACAAGCGGACAACCAAGACGCTAGCATCTCCCGGATCTCAGCGGCTTTCCAGCTGCTCATCTTCGTGGATGAAGTGACGAACTGACTGCTGTGATCAGCTGTTTCCTGGTTTTAAAACTCCCGGCTCCACTCACATCCATCTGGGATCGCTCCCGTTGGGAGGGATTTCGGCACCAGATTTTCAGGTCGAGCCAATCAGGACCGCCGGGCGGGAGTTTCATAGATGTGACGTAGCGGAGAAGCGACTGTTTTGATTCAGACAACAATGGCGGCTCGCATCGAGGAAGCAAGCGTCAACATTGATGCTGCTGTTTCATCCGTGTCGTCCAATCTACCCAATATTGTTTCGTTAAAAGAACATCAGAGAACGGCTCTGAAGGCTTTTGTTGGTGGAAACGATGTTTTTGCCCTTCTCCTGACCGGAAATTGACTTTTATATTTCTGTTTGAAATCAGCGAGCGAGCCACTGGTTTGAAAGGTGACCAATAATGTGGACGTGGAAGAACAGGAAGCTTCAGGAACAGTCATGAACATCTTCTTCTCACGAGCACTCAGCGGCTGATCCGTCCTCCTGAAAGCCAGCGAGGTCGTGAGAGGCCGGCGGCGGCGGCGGCTGCTCGGGTGTTCCTGCGAGTGTTAATCCTCTCTAAACCTCCAGCAGCTGGAGCCGCATGTGGACCGACATAAAACCGGAGAGCTGCTGAGTGTAAAGAGTCTGATGGGACCGTCAGTGAAAACCAGGCTGCAGCAATTAAACAGCAAGCAAACAACGAGCCACTCAGCAGCCACGACCCCCTGCACACACACACACACACACACACACACACACACACACACACACACACACACACGCACACACACGCACACACACACACACAGGTCAGGCCTCTTCTGGTAAAACGGCTCCCAACTAAACAATAAAAACTAAAACAACACCATTGTCTTAAAGTGTGTGTGTGTGTGTGTGTGTGTTAAGGTGGCAGCTTCAACAGAACAGTTGAAGTGAAGATGATTATTCTGTTTGACAAGCGAAAGATAAAGACAGATCCGATGAGACGGAGTGAACAACAAGTGAAGAAGACGATGGACGAGTCTGAGCCAATCAGGACGGAGCAAGAAACCTCAATACTTCAGGAGTGAAGGTTATATTAATAATAATTTAAGTGATATTTCCGGATTAAAAAGTAAGATTATTAGTGAGTAATTAAAAGAAATTTGTTTTAATATTTTAGATAGTAAATTCATAATGTTACAAGAATATAATCTAAGATTGTAAATGCAATTTTGTTTTAGGAAAAGTTCTATTATTTCAATAAAGGTTTAATATTTTGACAAAGAAGTTCAAATTTCATAGAAACTAACAAGAATTTTCTGAGAAAATAAAATATATTTCACAAAAAAGTTGTAATATTTCAATATTTCAGTGGTAATATTTATTATAAAAGTATAAAATCACCTTTTTGCAAGTAAATACTTTCAAAATAAAGTCTCAATGAGAAAAAAGGCACATTTTCAAAATTTTCATATTTTGAGAAGAAAGTGATAATATTTCCAGAATAAAGTCAAGAATTAATTTACAAGAAAGAAGTCTGAATATTTTGAGTCAAACTTTTTAGTATTTTTAGAGAAAAATGTTAATATTTCGAGAATTAAGTCTCAATTAAAGTCATAATCTTTCTTTGAATTATATGATTTTTGATTGAAGGGAACAAAGTGATAATTGTTAACTTGTAAAAGTCATATTTTTAAGAAATGTTAATATTTCTGTAAAAAAATTTGAGATTTTTTTATTTCCTTGTGTTTTCAAACAGTTTTCTTGTCAACTCCAGTCCGTCTGTTACAGCTTCATCATTTCATCTCAGTTTATTCTTTACTTACTTTTAAACAGTGTAAATAGTCAAATATCTAAATATTCCTTTCATCTTAAACAACAGTCGGTGGATGACGTCATCGCCACAGAAACCTGCTCTCAGGTTATTAATTCTTCTTCCGTGGTTGTTGGAGGTTCAGCTGCGGTTTGAAGCCTAAAGTGAGCTGTTAGTGAGGCTGCATGTGTTCCTGCTCGTGTTTGGAGAGTGTGTATTCGTCCACATGCATATTTGTGTGTGTGTGTGTGTGTGTGTGTGTGTGTGTGTGTGTGTGATTCAGAGCTCTGGGAGTCTATAAAGTAAGTTCTGGCCATTCAGTGGGTGATTATGTTAGCACAAACTTTACAGAAGTGAGGTCACCTCTGCTGGGTGTGTGTGTGTGTGTGTGTGTGTGTGTGTGTGTGTGTGTGTGTGTGTGTGTGTGTGTGTGTGTGTGACAGTGTACCATGTGTTGCCAACACCAACACTGGGCTGGCTGGACTGGTCAACCTGTTGGCTTGTCACTGCCTCCCTCCCTCCTTTCCTTCCTCCCTTCATTTCTGACTCTTTTACCTTTTGTTCCTCCAATTAAACCCAGAACTCACTCAGTACTACAGCGAGCAGTTAATTCAGAATTTAGACTCTTAGTCGGCATCATTCTGCAGCATCGCTGACAGCAGACGTACAGTCGCTGCGGCGAGACTATTCTGATTTTTAAAAACTGCTTCAAAATGTGGGAGGATCGCTGAGACTACACCGTAAGCAGCCGATCACACCGATACAGCTTCTTTACTCCAGTAGAAGTACTGATACAGCTTCTTTACTCCAGTAGAAGTACTGATACAGCTTCTTTACTCCAGTAGAAGTACTGATACAGCTTCTTTACTCCAGTAGAAGTACTGATACAGCTTCTTTACTCCAGTAGAAGTACTGATACAGCTTCTTTACTCCAGTAGAAGTACTGATACAGCTTCTTTACTCCAGTAGAAGTACTGATACAGCTTCTTTACTCCAGTAGAAGTACTGATACAGCTTCTTTACTCCAGTAGAAGAACTGATACAGCTGCTTTACTCCAGTAGAAGTACTGATACAGCTTCTTTACTCCAGTAAAAGTACTGATACAGCTTCTTTCCTCCAGTAAAGTAATAGAGTACAGGCTCTGACATGTCCTCAGAGTATCAGAATTCCCACATAGTTCTGAGTAACATGAGAAGCATTGCATTGTGGGATTGTTAGCAGAGAGCAGCGTACCTCCAGTGGACAGTGCTACATTCAGGAAGCCAATTATCTTAAAATGACCGAGTAAAGTCGACTGATCACTCTGAATTGTTAAAACATTTGAGCTTGTTCAACTATAATGTAATAATCTACCTAACGTGGTGATTCTCAGGTAAAAGTAAAGTCATTTCTTAGGTTTGCAGAGTGTTCGTCTTATTCGTGGGCCTCATCACACCTGACGATGACCTCAGGTGTGATGAGAAACAAAAAAATCACTCCCATCAGCTGTTTTCACATTTCAGGTGATACGTCTTCACTCAGGTAACATTCAGGATGCCTGATGTTTACCTGTAATGGAGCACAGTAGTGGAGTAAACGAGGTGAACACTTCCCCCCCGCTGTGATCGAAGCTCACCAGACGTTTACAGAGCGGCTCTGATTCTGCTCCAGACCTGCTGGTTCTGTTTAGCTCGCAATAATTTGAGTTTGGGAAGTTGTAAAAGCTCCGGGCGATCCTTCGTATTTATGGAACAATAAAAAGAGAAAGTAGACGGACTTTCTGCTCGCTGAGCTCGAGATGATCCAACACCAGGCGGAGTGTGTGTGTGTGTGTGTGTGTGTGTGTGTGATCTTCACTCAGATCACTTGGACGATGTCGGCGCTGATTACATGGCTGTTCTGTAAACTGTTTTACGTGCTGTTTTACTGCTGCCTCTGTTTTGCTGGATGCTTTTTCCTTCGAGCTGATTAACCTCCTGTTTTTTTCTTCACTCAGCGAGGAGCTGGTGTTCGAACAGACGGGAACCAAACGGGTAAATCTGCTGGCAAAGGCAGCAGAGGTAAATGAGAGGGGCGCCTGCAGGGCTCTGACCAGGGGGGACAGCAGCAGGGTTGATGGCTCAGTCGAATGTTGACGTGTCCTTGAGCAAGAAACTGAACCCCAGCTGTTCCCAGCTCAGTCGGCAGGTTAAAATGTCAGCAGCGAAGGTTTCTGAAACCACTGATGTGTCCATATTTGACTCTGGCTACGTATTGATGATGAATGTTTCATCCAAATCTAATCCAATAACTGTCGAGACATGTCGGATAAAAAATGTCACTGTCACGTTGTTAGTGTCGATCAGGGTTTGTCCTCTGACCACCGTGAACATCTGTGTCATCGTTGGGATATTTGACAAAATGCATGAAAACTTTGACCTGCTGGTGGCGCTGCAGGAAAAGTCAGGAGATCCAGGTGACATGCAAGAGAAGAAGTTATGCCGTTTTTCCACCGACAGTACCAGCTCGCCTCGGCTCAGCGTGGCTCTACTTGGTTTGGTTTCAGACGCGTTTCCATCTAGAATTAGTATCTCTTCAACGTGGGCGGGTCGTCTTCAACGTGCGGTCGTCACGACGTGGGCGGTCGTCATCAGACGTGGGCGGGTCGTCATCAACGTGGGCGGGTCGTCATGCGGGCGGGTCGTCATCAACGTGGACGGGTCGTCTCAACGTGGGCAGGTCGTCATCAGTGACGTACTTATCCACGCGACACATAAACAGGGCTAGCTGTGGGCTACGCAAAACACGTCCACCTTTTCATTTCCTGTCGCACCATCGAGCTCGTTCTGGATGCGTCTTCAGCGACAACACTCAGGAGCGTCTCCACCTCTGCCACGGTCCACGCCGTGTTCCTGCGCGTTGTTCCTTCCATGTAATCGCTATGTTGACTGAACGCAGATGCTAGTTTTTAAAGGTAGCGGGTGTCAGGCTCGGACGTCGCGCTCGTCACGAGTCGTCAAGTGGCGTCGCTCTCTGTCCAATCAGTGGCCGGCTGCCAGCTTACGTCACACAGAAGTATCAGCTCAGCTCGGTTGGAACTTATACGGAGGTGATACTAAAAAAGCACCACTTTAGCAGGTACCAGGTACCAGATTTCAGTAATGGGAACGCAAAAAAGGCGAGCTGAGTCGAGGCGAGGCGAGCTGGTACTGTCGGTGGAAAAACGGCATTAGAGGACTGCCAGCGTCAGCAGGGTCGATCCACTGGAGAGCACGACAGTCTGAACAAACGTCACAGTGAGTCTTCACATAGTTCTTGTTCAGGCCGACGCTGAACTCCATCCAGCTGTTACATCAGTAAAATACATCGGTTGTTGCACACGGATGATTTTTCTCAGAGTGATCGCTGAAAATATAAAACCCTCTTCAGGTCCGGCCTCCTCTCGAACCTTTCAGTCACCATCCAGCGTGTGTTCACTTCATTATATCAGCCTTCGTTAGCATCTGGGTTGTCGGGGTGACCACGACAAAACACACGTTCACTTGTTCATCAAGTGTAACTGAAGTTTTCCATTTGTTTGGTTTACTCTGAAGGCCATCGCAGATTTTGTTTTCCTTCTTCACTGGAAGTGTGTTGGCTGCTTTCACCACACTGGCGCTCTCCGAGCCCTTTGTTACCGAGCCCCGAACTACAGATGCTTTTAGTTCCCATGAGCCTTTACCACTGACACACACAGTGGCAGTATATACTGTGTGTGTGTGTGTGTGTGTGTGTTAGTGTTGGCTGTGTTCCTGTAGTGGCTATAATCAGGGGCGTCTTTGACATGTCACAGTTTCCCCACCTAGGCATGACCTGCCCTCCGCCAGGAAACACTGAACAAACCAGCAGTGCCACAGCTTGTGTGTGTGTGTGTGTGTGTGTGTGACAAGAGAGTGTGTTTTTTGTGGAAGGTGTTTAAAAACATTATGTCTGCATGCAGGGACCCGACATGTACATTCATGCGTCGGAGCTTCAGAATAATTCGTACTTTCACTCACTCACATTTAAAAACAACTGTTAAAGGGATATTCCGGTGTAAGTTTAATCCATGGTCTAACACACCTTGACACCGAGTAAGACTCCCCGTCGAGAGGTCAAGTTAGCTGACCGCTAGCTTTATTATAACTCCATGGAACGCTCAGTTCTTATTATCGAGAGCTGACAGGGGAAATAACGGAAGTTATGGAGTAATAATCAGTCATTTTCATCCTTGAGCTGCAGAAATCTACTGCACTCGGTAATCGACTCGTCAGGGCTTCCCCACACAGGCAGGCTGCTGGAGGAGAGGGTGAGTTGTGCTGTGTTTTTAATACAAATCCAGCAAAGCTAGCAGATGTTTGATGCTTCGTACTGTGTGCTGGGACTGTACATGTACTGTTGCTGAAGTTTGGTGCTGTTCTCACCATTAATTGTGGCTTTTTGATGGCGGTTTCTAGTTGGAGACATAAGCTGCAGTGTATTGTTATCGTGCGGTCTTTTCTGAGGTTGCTAAAACTAGCTAAGCTAGCGGTCAGCTAACTTGACCTCTCGAGGGGGAGTCTTACTCGGTGTCAAGGTGTGTTAGACCATGGATTAAACTTACACCGGAATATCCCTTTAACCTGCGAACGTCTGCGAGGCCGGAACAGCACCGTTAAAACATGGTGGGCGGAGCCACCGTGACGTCATCCAGCGGCTTCTGAAGAGCCAGAATGAAGCTCAAACGCCTACTCCACCTAACTCCTGGTTAATCAAAACTGGTTTAAGAGGTGGTGAGCCGAGTTAACTAGAAAGCTACGAAGCTAGCTAAGGCTATCTGTGTGATTACTGACCGTCAGACCGGCTCAGTTAAATCCAAACCGTCTCCGTGCGTCGGCTCAGTTGTGAAGTGTTGTGAATGTTTCACAGTGCAGAAAGATGTTTCTCAATATATTTGATTTACACTGAAGGCTGTGGATGCTGACAAACATGAACCACATGTTCCATGATGTAAGTTGTGAATAAATGAAACATCATGCAGTAAGAAAACATCATGCCTTAAATAAATCAAATGTACTGACGTCCCTCATGGTGCTCAGTGTTTTTTTCTCTTAGAGACCGTCTCAAGTGACGACAAGCTGAGTTCTTTACATGACTTTCAACTCGGCCCAGCAGGAAGTCCAGGCGCTCCGCTCTGCGTTTACCATTTCTGTTATTTTACTGTAATCAACAGCTGGCATTGTCTCTCACACATATAAAATACATCAACAAACCCGAGGCCAAGACAAACTGCTGAAAATGAATTCTAATGCAAGAAATGTTCGCTGGAGGCTCGCGGGGAGAAAACAAGTGCAC
>CM077785.1:35490193-35622550 GCA_039737535.1 Lagodon rhomboides
ATCATCAGGAGGAGGAGAGGAGGACTTTATATCATCAGGAGGAGGAGAGGAGGACTTTATATCATCGGAGGAGGAGAGGAGGACTTTATATCATCAGGAGGAGGAGAGGAGGACTTTATATCATCAGGAGGAGAGGAGGACTTTATATCATCGGGAGGAGGAGAGGAGGACTTTATATCATCAGGAGGAGGAGAGGAGGACTTTATATCATCAGGAGGAGAGGAGGACTTTATATCATCGGGAGGAGGAGAGGAGGACTTTATATCATCAGGAGGAGGAGAGGAGGACTTTATATCATCAGGAGGAGAGGAGGACTTTATATCATCAGGAGGAGGAGAGGAGGACTTTATATCATCAGGAGGAGGAGAGGAGGACTTTATATCATCAGGAGGAGGAGAGGAGGACTTTATATCATCGGGAGGAGGAGAGGAGGACTTTATATCATCAGGAGGAGAGGAGGACTTTATATCATCAGGAGGAGAGGAGGACTTTATATCATCAGGAGGAGGAGAGGAGGACTTTATATCATCAGGAGGAGGAGAGGAGGACTTTATATCATCAGGAGGAGAGGAGGACTTTATATCATCAGGAGGAGGAGAGGAGGACTTTATATCATCAGGAGGAGGAGAGGAGGACTTTATATCATCAGGAGGAGGAGAGGAGGACTTTATATCATCAGGAGGAGGAGAGGAGGACTTTATATCATCAGGAGGAGGAGAGGAGGACTTTATATCATCAGGAGGAGGAGAGGAGGACTTTATATCATCAGGAGGAGGAGAGGAGGACTTTATATCATCGGGAGGAGGAGAGGAGGACTTTATATCATCAGGAGGAGGAGAGGAGGACTTTATATCATCAGGAGGAGGAGAGGAGGACTTTATATCATCGGGAGGAGGAGAGGAGGACTTTATATCATCGGGAGGAGGAGAGGAGGACTTTATATCATCAGGAGGAGGAGAGGAGGACTTTATATCATCAGGAGGAGGAGAGGAGGACTTTATATCATCAGGAGGAGGAGAGGAGGACTTTATATCATCAGGAGGAGGAGAGGAGGACTTTATATCATCAGGAGGAGAGGAGGACTTTATATCATCAGGAGGAGGAGAGGAGGACTTTATATCATCAGGAGGAGGAGAGGAGGACTTTATATCATCAGGAGGAGGAGAGGAGGACTTTATATCATCAGGAGGAGAGGAGGACTTTATATCATCAGGAGGAGGAGAGGAGGACTTTATATCATCAGGAGGAGGAGAGGAGGACTTTATATCATCAGGAGGAGGAGAGGAGGACTTTATATCATCAGGAGGAGGAGAGGAGGACTTTATATCATCAGGAGGAGGAGAGGAGGACTTTATATCATCAGGAGGAGGAGAGGAGGACTTTATATCATCAGGAGGAGGAGAGGAGGACTTTATATCATCGGGAGGAGGAGAGGAGGACTTTATATCATCGGGAGGAGGAGAGGAGGACTTTATATCATCAGGAGGAGGAGAGGAGGACTTTATATCATCGGGAGGAGGAGAGGAGGACTTTATATCATCAGGAGGAGGAGAGGAGGACTTTATATCATCAGGAGGAGGAGAGGAGGACTTTATATCATCAGGAGGAGGAGAGGAGGACTTTATATCATCAGGAGGAGGAGAGGAGGACTTTATATCATCATCAGGAGGAGGAGAGGAGGACTTTATATCATCGGGAGGAGGAGAGGAGGACTTTATATCATCAGGAGGAGGAGAGGAGGACTTTATATCATCAGGAGGAGGAGAGGAGGACTTTATATCATCAGGAGGAGGAGAGGAGGACTTTATATCATCAGGAGGAGGAGAGGAGGACTTTATATCATCAGGAGGAGAAGAGGAGGACTTTATATCATCAGGAGGAGGAGAGGAGGACTTTATATCATCAGGAGGACGAGAGGAGGACTTTATATCATCGGGAGGAGGAGAGGAGGACTTTATATCATCAGGAGGAGGAGAGGAGGACTTTATATCATCAGGAGGAGGAGAGGAGGACTTTATATCATCGGGAGGAGGAGAGGAGGACTTTATATCATCGGGAGGAGGAGAGGAGGACTTTATATCAACAGGAGGAGGAGAGGAGGACTTTATATCATCGGGAGGAGGAGAGGAGGACTTTATATCATCGGGAGGAGGAGAGGAGGACTTTATATCATCAGGAGGAGGAGAGGAGGACTTTATATCAACAGGAGGAGGAGAGGAGGACTTTATATCATCAGGAGGAGGAGAGGAGGACTTTATATCATCAGGAGGAGAGGAGGACTTTATATCATCAGGAGGAGGAGAGGAGGACTTTATATCATCGGGAGGAGGAGAGGAGGACTTTATATCATCAGGAGGAGAGGAGGACTTTATATCATCGGGAGGAGGAGAGGAGGACTTTATATCATCAGGAGGAGGAGAGGAGGACTTTATATCATCGGGAGGAGGAGAGGAGGACTTTATATCATCGGGAGGAGGAGAGGAGGACTTTATATCAACAGGAGGAGGAGAGGAGGACTTTATATCATCGGGAGGAGAGGAGGACTTTATATCATCAGAAGGAGGAGAGGAGGACTTTATATCATCGGGAGGAGAGGAGGACTTTATATCATCGGGAGGAGGAGAGGAGGACTTTATATCATCGGGAGGAGGAGAGGAGGACTTTATATCAACAGGAGGAGGAGAGGAGGACTTTATATCATCGGGAGGAGGAGAGGAGGACTTTATATCATCGGGAGGAGGAGAGGAGGACTTTATATCATCAGGAGGAGGAGAGGAGGACTTTATATCAACAGGAGGAGGAGAGGAGGACTTTATATCATCATCAACATCAACACATCAGGAGATACAGAACAAGAGCTGGAATCTGAAACTCTAAAAAGACGTAGTATATAAAGTATAAATATGCAGAAAATGAAGAAATACTCAAAGTACAAGTACCTCAAATTTGTACTGGAGTAAATCTTGAGTAAATAATCACATACTCTCTCTCTCTCTCACTCTCACACACACACACACACACAGTGAGCAGCTGTGTGGTTAGATCATCAGTTTGTACAGCAGGCTGGTACCCTGTCCTGCGTCAGTAGGTGTTAGTGGTAACATTAGCCAGGGGGGTGAAGGAAGGAAGAGCCAGGCAGGAGGAGGAGGAGGAGGAGGATGGAGAGAGTGAAAGAGAAACAGAAAGAGAGAGTGAGGTGGAGTGTTAGCATAACCCGAGGCTTAAACGTGTCACTCCTGTTGTTGATTTAGCCCCCACGCTTTAAACACTCAGGAAATCAGGCTGTCTTAGCAGGAGAGCCTCGCTGTCGTCGCCTCGGACGGCGTCACCTCCTTCAGCTCCACGTCGCTTTTAGAGCAAATACATCCTGTTATCTTCTGAGCCTGTGTTTTTCTCATTTTGTCTTCTCAGAATAAATGTTTTTGCACTTAGCATCTCTGTAAACTGCAGTTTCTTTATGTGGAAACTCTTTTGGTTTGATTTTCAGTTTTATCTCGTGACACCGCTGTGCTTCAGCTGAAGGAAAAGATCATGTGTTGGCTTTAAATACCTGTTCTAGTTGCCACAAACGAGGCTGGAGACGTCCGGACTCCTCATCAAACAACATCTGATCTGTTTATTTGTTTTTGTACATTTTCCTTCAGACGATCCAGAGGTTCCTCACAAACTGTGCTCACCGGCCTTCTCTCCTGTAACTCCGCCTCCAGATAAGAAGGTCAGGTTATGAAGATGTGACGTGAACCTGATATGACACGTTAACACGGCACGTAGCCTTTGACACGCACAAATATAAAAGTTTACAGAAACACTAACTGCCAGCCTCTTTTTCCTGGCGACGGCGTTGATTTTTCTCCTCCGCCTCTCTTTTCTCTGTTTCTTTCATTTTGTCTCAGACATAAACTGAAACAAGTGTGACGACATGAAGGCGAGTTCGATGACACCGGTTGACACAACAGGATGCAGACCGGGTCGACCGCGCCAGACATTATGATTAGTGGTTTTATTTGGCGTCCGCCTCGGCTTTGGTTTGGAGGTGAGTAATACGAGTTTCTGGAAGGTGCCTCGGTGTGGTATTTTTTATTCTGACATGTTGCATTTTCATCCTGTTACAGCAGGTTTGGCTGCCGTGATCTCCGCTGGGAATGTCTGCGCTGGTGCCACGACTGTTATGTGGACGCAGTCTGAAGGTACCTGAACACACTGTAAAAAATACACACAGTTAACTCAACAAAAACAGTGAGGCCCAAAAAAACACTGTAAAATAACAGAAAATAACATCTAATCCCACAAAAACAACAACTTTCCCAATTGAAAGTAGTTTTTTAGCTTTAATTTTACATCTTAAAATATATATTTACATGTAAAAACAGTGAAATTACATTTAATTTACTGTCAGGCTTAAAACTGAGTTCCATTATTATTAAGTTTTTATTGTATAATTCTGTTTTTATGAATGTTGGTAAGAACAAAAACCTAATTTACTGTTAATTGACACTAATTTAATCCAGTTGTATAAATATAATTACAGTTTTAAACTTGATTGTTTCCTCTAATAAGTCAAAAATCTATGAATCTATCTATGAAATTATGATATATTTGTGAGTTTGTACTTTTATGTGGAAAAAAATAGATTTTCTGTAAATGAATGGAGCATTAATGGGTTTTCATGTTATTTTACATTAGATGTGTCAGTTCACAGTCTACCTATGTCATTTTATTGATATTTTTATATTTCCAAAAACACAGGAAATTATGTAAAACTGCAGATTCTGTCTCACAGTGTGGAGGTCGTATATTGTAGAAACTGACTTTGATTTTATCGCACGTTTCCTCTTTTATGGATCTTTTCTGCTGTTCTGCTGTCCACGCTGTTTGTTTTCATCGTTGTCTCTTGGTACAAAGTAAACCATAAAATTACTATCTAACAAACTAAACCCTGCTGAAAATGAGTATATCACTAAACCAGCCGGGTCACCAGGATGTATCATGGAGGCAGAGGGCGCGGCGCTGACATCATCACAGCCGAACAGCTGACCGCAGTCTGAGTCACACCGCTGGATGTTTTCGAGGACACCTGCAGACGTTTCTGTCCATTCTGTTGCATCTAACTTGGGTGTTTCTTTTTTAAGGAGAGCTGCAGACATTTCCAGTGTTTTTCAGACCGTCTCCACCCGCGACTCGTGTCGACCCAAACAGGTAATTTAAGCCAAACCGTGATGTTTTTCTAACCCTGACCGAGCGGGTTTTGTGCCTTAACCCAACCAGAGCTTCAGCAGAGAGCTGTGACACGGGAGAGAAACTCAACCTTTATGAACGTGAAGATGAAATTTATCTGCGGTTCTGCAGAAACATACTGAGCTAACATTTATTCTGCTGATTGGGTCGGAGTAGATGTTGTGTGTTCGCTCTCCCTGAGACCGGACGACGGGCTCAACCCCCCCTCCATCTGTCTCCATTTATGAATCTAATCTGGCTGCAGTTTTATTTGGATTCAGGATCCAGTTACCGTTCAGGCAGCATGTGGTGAGTAAAGTAAATTACCTGTGAATCTAATCTGAAGCTGCGATCGTGTGTTACAGGTCGATTTAATGGCTTCTGTACTTTAGTGCTAATAACCTCGTTTCTTCCAGACCAGGGGCCATGTGGCAACAAGGTGCTCACACACACTCTGCTCAGACCTTCACCGACTTCTTGCCCTGTAGTGGGAGCAGATGATGGAACACACACACACACACACACACACTTTACTACGTGCCTTTGAGGAGAGGCAGGGCCATCACTCACTTTGTGTGTGTGTGTGAGTATAAATACATCCTTGACCTTTGTTTTCTTTGCACTTTTTCTCCTATGGGATACTGTCAAAAGTGGACACACACACACACACACACACACACACACACACGTAACACACTCAGTACACACACACTGTAGCATGGCGGGCAGGATGGCGTGGTGGCAGCCGTTATTTATGTCTGCTTTCTTTAGCGAGGTTTCTCACAGGAACAGGAGCCGAACAGGAATCCGGCGCTTCCTCTGAGTCCGCCATTTATCACTCTTTATTAATACAAACACACACACACACACACACACACACACACACACACACACACACACACACACACACACACACACGCTCAAGTCATGCACACAGTCGCAGACTAGACGATTACACATAAACAAATATGTATCGAGCAACACAACTACGGGGGTAAAGTATTTTTTGTAAGACAGAGAGAAAACAGACTCCAGTAAAAGTAAAAGTACTGATACAGCTTCTTTACTCCAGTAGAAGTACTGATACAGCTTCTTTACTCCAGTAAAAGAACTGATACAGCTTCTTTACTCCAGTAAAGTAATCGAGTACAGGCTCTGACATGTCCTCAGAGTATCAGAGTAAAAAGTCTCCCTCTGAAGGACATCTGTGGTCAAAGCTAACTGAAGCTCACGTCATATTAATATAATTCAAAGACTATTAAAGGTAGAATCAGTAGGATTTGTCCCAGCTGTTCCTGCTGATTGTTGAGTCTCAGAACCATGTCTGTTCACGGCTTCTTACGGCTTTTACGTCTTTGTCTCGTCTCGCTGCCATGCACGATGTGCTCTGAAACATGTACTGAAGTACAGTAATTAAGTATTTGTACTTAATTACTTATTTTCCACTTTTGTCAGTCATTTCCATAATTTACCAGCTGGTGGCTCGTGCTAACATCCCAGGTTGAAAAAACAGAGCGGTAAACTTGTGGCATCGGGACAGAAGTCAATCGTCTATTTTTAGCTGCTAAAAATCAAAATATGCTCTTTTTTTGGTGTAAAACATGAAAAGATCAATTAAGTAATAATTTTAAGGGGTTTCACCAGAAATTTTAGTCTCGACATATCGAATAAAAAAAAACAACTAAACTCTAAAACAGATGAAATTTAATCTCGCCGACACATTTTCAGTCTGGAACGGAGGCAGACTGTCGGGACTTTTGGTAGCTTCCTGGGAGGGTTATACAGCGCTAGATCAAGGTCAGAGATGGTGACTGGTGTGTGTGTGTGTGTGTGTCAGGTGATGTCACTGCAGGGAGTACAGCATCTGACTGACTGTGGAGGAAACAGACCTGACGTTACCCCACTCAGTCGCGTCTCATAACTCACAGCTGAAGTATTATTCTAAGTGTTCACGTTCGGCATCAATCTGAAGCCGCTCGGTTTCATTTCCTCACAAGCGTTCAGGGTTTCAACCAGCCTGCTGGCCCAGAAAACTCCACTTGACCTTTTTAGTTTTCCCTTTCATTTAGTTTTCTCTCTCGCAGATCTTTTTCTGTTTACGTCTCTCCGACCTTTCCTCCCTCTCCGTCTCACACACACATACACACATGCAGTATTTTCTTACAGTCATCATGCGTTAAACAGCAGTGATTGATCGTGTCCACAAGCTGTGAATCGAAAATCTACACAGGCCAAATTAGAAAAAACACCAAATAATAACAGGAAGCTTTGCTCCTGACGGCTCCGGCTCTTTCAGGCTCGCCAGGAAAGTTCATTCTGACATAATTTGAAAAAGGAGACGAATTAGAGTCAATCAGAATATATGAACTGTTCTCTGACTGTTGGTGAGTGTCTCAAAGCATGCCATAATACTAACACACACACACACACACACACACACACAGAAGGTCTCTGATGCTGTTCATCATCACTGAAATCTGCTCTCAAACTCCACATCATCTGCAGGATGTTATCCACGTACCTGGAGGACTCGGCTCGACTCAGCAGCAGCTTCAGATCATCATGTGGACACGAAGGCTGAAATGATGATAAGATTCCCACAAGAATTAAAATATTACATCTGTGTCACATTCACATTTTTTCTTGCATACAGTAAACCAGCGTTTGTACATGATGAGACCAGCACTTTATTTTCTAACATCCATCATGCAGAAATCCACGACACACTGTGACTGTCGGCCTGTGACTGTCGGCCTGTGACTGTCGGTCTGTGACTGTCGGCCTGTGACTGTCGGCCTGTGACTGTCGGTCTGTGACTGTCGGCCTGTGACTGTCGGCCTGTGACTGTCGGTCTGTGACTGTCGGTCTGTGGGGGCTTCAGCAGGAAGCAGCTGAATAGCTGGATGGCTTTGAACAATCTGTGGAGGCAGCCATGCATGAGCCTGCTTACTCTGTGGCTCTGGAGTCGCTCCATAACTGACCCTCTGTCACGTTCATCATCAAGATTCATTGTCCTTTGAGAGGAGGAGAGAGAGAAACAACTACAACCTTCAATCTTTTTCATTCATAGTTTGATTTTTTTCTGCCTAAATGAACTAAATAATCAAACTCTTTGTTTTCATGACTGAATAAACTGAATAAACAAACTGACCTTAAAGGACAATACAATGTATACTGTTTCACTGTGTTTATATGTGGCGGACCCTGCCACCTTTCTAGCTTCACACAGTGTTCTGGGACCTTATTTTCCTCTGAGAGCAGCTTGTTTATTCACTTATGGAAGAAGAAAAAAATCTGAGTTTGTATTATTGCCTCATTAATATTGTAAATATTAAAATCCTGAGTTTGAATTTCTTCTACTAAACTACACAGTGCCCCTTTAAATGTGATTATTTTCTGGTTTACTTCCTCCTCTGTGACAGTAAACTGAATATCTTTGAGTTGTGGACAAAACACAAGACATTTGAGGACGTTATCTTGAGCTTTGGGAAACACTGATAGACATTTTTCACCATTTTCTGACATTTTATAGACCAAACAACTAATCGATTGAACAGCTTGTTTATTCACTTATGAAAAAACAATTGTAAATATTGGAAAATTGGAAATATTAATAATTCTGAGTTTGAATTTCTTCTTCAAAACCACACAGTGCCCACTTAAAGGGACACGAGGCAGGATCAAGAAATAAGACTCAATAGTGACACGACGGCCGTAAGGATGCTGTGACCGTTATTTCTTTAACCGCTGTTCACGTGACTGTTTACTGCGAGACCTCCGCGGAAAGACGTTGGTAGCCTCCAGCTGCTAACTGTGCTGTGTGTGAGGGATAGCCTTATCCCCTACACACATGAAGCAGCCGGCTCGCTGTGTGTAGCGACACACAAGCGGCGAGTCTGAAAGGCACAGGCGAAAGCAAAGACGCCATATTGGGGGACAAAAACATCGTCTCTGATACGGGACTGCTGTGTGTTAGCGGCTAATGCTACTACACAGACACAAACAAACCGTTAGCATGTGGCTACAGCCAGCTGCTAACGTCACCTCCCGGATAACAGGCTGGGCTTTCGGTCCCATATATAAAGGGACATATTTCTAACTATTCGGTTTCAGACTAAAGGACCGTGGAAAATGCGCAGTCTGTAACTATTCAGTGTTACACAGCGGTGGGCTAAGCTACATGTTAGCAGCTAACGCTACTCTGCACGTCAGGTCACTCCGAGTCCTCGGTGATCTCATATGATTTTCAAATCAAGCTCTAAACATGACCTGTAATGTTTTCTTACCTGGTCTCTAGGAAATGAGCCATGTCAGCATCTGTTTTCAGTCCCAGTTCAAGTTGAAGCCGCCTCCATGAGTCGAACCGTATCGATGTTTATTCTGGTTCCGGTCCGGCTTTGGTCATAATTTCGTTTCAACTCTCGACCTGCTGCTGATAAAACCTTCGTTTTCTTCTTAGTATGACTTTTTAGTGGACAGAATTCATTACTACGCAAACACTAGTTCGGTCCACCGCGCTTGTCTTCTTCCTGTTTCCAAGCCGACGAGGACGTGCATTCGGCGTCATCTGACGTGACGTCCGTAAGACTGGGCGGGAAATTCGCCCGAATTGCAGCGCACAGCCTGTTCAAGTCAACGGAGAGATATGTCGGTGGGCTCATTCATTTTGTTTTTTTGACCCTAACTTAAAATGTATGTTTATTTTTTCACAAATCCTGCCTCATTTCCCTTTAATCTTTAACAATATGTCATATTGTGGTGTAAAAAGTATAATATTTCTTTGTGAAGTTTAGAAGAATAAAGTGGAACTTGTATTTAAGTAAGAGTAAATGTACTTAGTTAACAAAGGGAACCTGGATTGTGGTTCTTAGATTTAAATACTTTGTGCTAAAATAAATTTGCTTCATAATATAAAAACAAAAACAACGCGGAACCTTTCTCCGCTGAGCCTTTTTGTCTGACCGGACGGAATAGGGTGCCGGACAGATTCCGTTGACATTGCTGAGGAGGAGGAGGTGGGGACAGGACTGGCGTTACCCAACCTGAAGGTTTTACTGAAGGGAGCCGCGGTGTGGTGGCAGCCCGCTTCTCAGCTGCGATACTCGGACACGGTGCAGTCATGTATCGGCGGCCGCTGCAGTCCGCCGTCAGAGGCGTTTTTAATGCGACAGCGTCCAGAGCCGCCGGAGGAAAGGTAACAACATCACTGCTAACGTTAGCTTAGCCGGCTAATAGGATTTAAGCTAAGTTGACTAACACGCCACATTCCACACTGTTCTGAGAGCTAACGGTGCGTGTGGACAAACACACAGTTTAACACAACGATGAGGAACAACACATGAAAGATGGACGCGTGTTTCTGTGAAGAGTTTGTGTGTGTTTGAGATTTTCATCAAACCACAACAGCTAGTTTAAAAAGATGAACTAGTTACCTGTCGAGCTAATCAGCTGTTTGTGCAGGTGAACTAAGCTAACATCACTTCTGCTCAACACAACAGTGACAGACACACAGAGACCACTGACCTACTTCTGCTCACATCACAGACACACAAACAACTGGAAACATGAGCAGAATCAATGTTAACTATTCACCATAATGTCACAATATCACAGAGAACAGATTTATTTGAGAGGATAAACATGTTCCTGTAACATGAATTACTGTGCTGTCAGGGTTTCCCACCATGACAGCAGCACCTGAGCTGCTTTAGGAGCCATTAAAGTCAAATTAATTTAAACTCAATGTGAAGAGCATCAGAACTAATTAAATCACAGGTGTAGTCGCGTAGCTGGTCCCCAGTTTTATCATATTTTTGTGTGCTGTTTATTTATTACCAGCTCTACGCAGATATGATGATCGCAATGGTCTTTTTATTACACTGAGAACATGTCAGGTTTCTTTGGAGAGGATCCCAAAGTGTGTCCACCTAACAAACCGAGAGGAGACCCTGAAATTTGGAGATGAAAACTGTTGAGAAAGAGGCAATTCTGCCTCTTTCTCAACAGTTTTCATCTCCAAATGTCAGGGTCTCCTCTCCTCTCTTCTGGACGTCAAGATGATAAATCTTTGTACCTGAAAGGATGAGTTGAAAAGAAAGAAAAACAAATAGGCAGAAGGGCAAAGAATGATTATTTTCATTATCTATTAATCTCCGAGTTATATATCTTATCGTTAAATGCACCAAAAGGAAGTTTTACATGGTTATGAAACAGTCTCAGTTTCACACTGATACCTCTGTTTGACCTACATAAAGCTCACGGGACCATCAGCCAGAAGACTGACTGTTGCTTCATAGTTACAAAAGTTATTCTTATTGCCTGTCACTGGGTCAGATTCTGCCTTATCTGGGTCGGATCGGATACAATTAAAACAATTCTTTCACAACCTCCATGACCAGACTGGACAAAACAATGAAAGTTCCTTGTAGCCGCTTTAAAAACAACATAAAAACCCAGAAAAACACCAAAGATGTTCAGTTCAGGGCTGCGACTATTGATTGTTGTTGGTGTACATAAATATCTTGATTATTTTCTAGATCAATCGATAAGTTGTGTGGCCTCTGAAATATCGGGAAATGGTTTTAAAATGTTGAGCAGTTCCTCAAAGCCCAGGATGAGTCCTCAGATTCAGTTTACTGTCCCACAGGAGGAAAGAAACCAGAAAATATTCACTTTTAAGAAGCTGGAAATCAGAATTTTGACTTTCATCCTTTATCAAAACATTAGGCGGTTGATTTAAGAGTGTGTTGAAGCTCTTTTTAAGTTCACAATGATAAAAAAAAACACAAAAAAGGGGAAATTCTCACATTAGAGAAGCTGTAACCGGAGAACGATTGGAACTTTTTTTTACATAAATGATTAATGTAATTGGCAGGTTAAGTCCAAAAACCAGAGATCTAAAATCTTAGATTAACTCATAAATTAAGACAATAAAAACAGCAGAACCTCCCATTTGAGAAAGTAGAATCTTGACATTTTGGGCGAAATAGTCAGACACTGTTTAATTTTCTGTCATTTAACTAATTGATTAAATTCTGTAATTGTTACAGCCCTCTTGGCGATTTATACGTTTTAAAACACAAACTATAAATAACATATACATATTTTTTTACATATGGGACCAGATGTGGTTTTAGTGTTGATGCTGTTGTGGCTCTTCTAATTTGACTTTCAGATTTAAATCTCACACCTCAGTGCAGCAGTTATGAAAGAGACGTACTGTACTGATATTTCCCTCCGACAGTTAATATTTCCAGTTCTGTTTTTATCAAAGTGTTTATTTGTGCCAGGACAACATTAGACCCGCTATCACCAGCTACTTCACATGCTTGTTCCTCTCGTCGTATCAGTGTCACCAGCTGATCGTGTCATTGTGAACGTTGTTGTCTGACTGCTTCGTCTCTCTCGTCTCCATCCAGGTGTTAGATCAGGAAGCCTGTCATTGCCAGAGCTTTAGTAGCTTGCCAACTGGCCAGAGTCCCCTCTCCCAGTTTAACACCATGTCGGACGCTGCACATGACCACACAGGTAACAACAACAACAACACACACACACACCGTTACACAAACAGTACGGTCTGAGACCACGAGTGTTGTAGTATTTGGTTTGTTCCCTGTGGTACAGAACACAGTCTTGAATATTCATATTTCTCAAGGTATTTTATTGAAGTTAGAAATTCCAGTATCATGACAACACTTCCAACTACACACCTGTGAAGTTTTCAGGACTGTATCTTGCACAGATATAATAAATACATGGGGAAATACTCAGAGTTGCATCCCTCTAATGCCGTTTTCCCACCGACAGTACCAGCTCGCCTCGCCTCGACTCAGCTCGCCTTTTTTGCGTTCCCATTACTGAAATCTGGTACCTGGTACCTGCTAAAGTGGAGCTTTTTTAGTATCACCTCCGTATAAGTTCCAACCAAGCTGAGCTGATACTTCTGTGTGACGTAAGATGGCAGCCGGCCACTGATTGGACAGAGAGCGACGCCACTTGACGACTCATGATGAGCGCGACGTCCGAGCCTGACACCCGCTACCTTTAAAAACTAGCATCTGCGTTCAGTCAACATAGCGATTACATGGAAGGAACAACGCGCAGGAACACGGCGTGGACCGTGGCAGAGGTGGAGACGCTCCTGAGTGTTGTCGCTGAAGACGCATCCAGAACGAGCTCGATGGTGCGACAGGAAATGAAAAGGTGGACGTGTTTTGCGTCGCCCACAGCTAGCCCTGTTTATGTGTCGCGTGGATAAGTACGTCACTGATGACGACCCGCCCACGTCTGATGACGACCCGCCCATGTTGAAGACGACCCGCCCACGTCTGATAGACGACCCGCCCACGTTGATGACGACCCGCCCACGTCTGATGACGACCCGCCCACGTTGATGACGACCCGCCCACGTCTGATGACGACCCGCCCACGTTGATGACGACCCGCCCACGTTGAAGACGACCCGCCCACGTCTGAAGAGACACTAATTCTAGATGGAAACGCAACGCGTCTGAAACCAAACCAAGTAGAGCCACGCTGAGCCGAGGCGAGCTGGTACTGTCGGTGGAAAAACAGCATTAGTTACCACCACAAATGTTGTCTCACACACACACACACACACACACACTGAAAACATGGCTGGTGAACATGTAAGAGCAAATACTCAGCTAGAAAAATCAAGCTGCAGCCTTTTTTGAAGCAAAACGTCTGGAAGCAGTGATGAAGGCCAACTGGGGTCGTGGTGGCAGTAATAAAGCTGTCAGGCATGAAGACAACATGCAGCTTAGAATAGGTCAGTATATTAATTTACGGAGCAGCTGCACTCTCCCAGTAAAGGCCATGTTCCCCAGGTGTGTGTCGTCATACTGAAACTGTGCTGTCGAGTTAATGAGGGTGATTCAGTGTGTACACGCGAGTATGAAGGAGTTTCTCCTCAGCTCTGTCAGCTGTCACTCAACCTTCTACAACTTCTCCTCTCTCTCTCTCTTCTGTCACTCTTCTTTATCTGTCTCTCTTTCTTCTCTGCTCTGTTCTTCACCTCCTCTGTCATCCTCCCCTCGCTGCTTTTCCATTCGTCGTCCATCAGCTCTACAACGTGAAGGAGACGCCCCAGCACACGGAGGAGGAGGTCGGGGCCTTCACCAAGCTCATCGAGGCCATGGGCTTCACCGGGCCTCTCAAATACAACAAATGGGTGAGTAATGGTGGACAGAGGGGGAGTGAACACGGAGGCACATACCTGCACATGATCACGTATGTCTTCACAGTTCATCAGTCATGTGATGTGACCGGTCCTGCTCATGATGACGGACAGAAACCAGAGGCTGGAGTGGAGTTTTAAATTATGAGACCACAGCTGAGCGCAGCATCAAAATGTTCCAACACAATAACAGCTGCACCTTTCCCCTGATTTAACCCGTCGGTTGAGTAAGAACATGTCAACAACACCTCGAGGGAAACATCGTAGGGAGGGAGGCATTTATACGTGAAGCAGAGATGAAGGTGAGAGTGAGGCGTCAACATCACCGTCCGTGGTTCAGTCAGGATCAGGTTTGTGGTCAGAGGAGCTCTGACCTCACAGCAGGGAGCTGAAACTATGGGCTGTCATCCAGGAATATCTCTCCCAGCATGTAAACACACACACACACACACACACACCAGCAGGTGTTCACTCAGTGAGGCCGTCACTTTTTCAATAAAACAAATTGCACCGATATGGAAATTCGGTGTCGATACCAATATCTTCAAATGTTTGTTTTTGTTGTTGTTCTTTTCTTCATTTTTCGTCAAGACAACAAAAAATTCCTCTTTATTAAACTGTTTTAACTGTTTTTTGTTACACGTATCTGTGAATGAGCACAGAGGCAATCATCCACATTTATAAAACAACCTGTACCAAAACATGAAAGAGACTCTTTTTAAAAATAGAACTCATTCAGAAGTGTTTTATGCTGCTACACAACTCAGTGAGGACAGTTTTTCAACACTAAGCCCAACAAATACATTTCCTTTATGTAAATAATGTTAATGTAATTAAAATATAAATACAAACACTGTCAGCAAATCAAAATGTAGAAGAAACCTTTAAGTTGCCGTGATGTCCTCCTACTTTGCCTTTTTGTGGTCGAGCCGCTGATCTTTCTCCGACGCAGTGTGTCGCTGCCACACCGACGACATCGTCTTAAACAAACCGTATTGCACGTTGCCAGAGTCGTGGAGGAAGTAGTGCAGGTGTATGGCTGCAGTCTGCAGAGAGACGAGGCTGGACAGAGTGTGTACCTGGGCGATATGAATGAGACGCAACAGATTAACATCGGCCACCTTGTTTAGATGTCGGTCAAGCACCTCCATATCAGCTGATACTGATGTTAAGAGGCCTGGTTTGAGATCAGTGCCGCTCTTTTCTTTGTCCTTTATTTGAAGAGGGCTCTTGTTGTCCAGGATGGACCTGCTGCTTCTCTCTCGTGTCACCAGTTTGGCACATGCACAGTGTTTTTATCGTTGGAGGGAGCGACGCTGTCACTCCATCTCATAAACGAGAGAGGCTCGACCTGGCAACCAGAACCGGAGAACGTTTTCACTTTTTCACACTGCACATCTCACATCATCTATATTATTTTATATAAACAGATCGTCAGTTAATCTTTGACATCGCACTCACAAACAACTTACAAAGACCTCTGTGTTGCAGTGGCCGTCAACATGTGACACAACAACAGAAACGGTGTGGAGTGAGAAATGAAACGGACGTGTGGAGATTTGTTCAACTATCGTAGCTCACCATCATGGCAGGTTTTTGGTTTGAGGCGATTGTCCTGAGAGTCACTTCACTTAACAGTTGTTTTCTAATTAGACAGTTTCTTTGGTCGTTTTATACGTTCAGAGTCAATTAGAAAAAGCACATTTAAGTTTTAAGAGAAAAATGTACTTAAAATAAGGTGCTTTACCAGAATAAAATGGTTAAATTCAACTTTAGTTCTGGTTTTTATTTAAAAAAAGGTCATTAAAAACAACTCAATTGAAACATTTAATGGTTTAACGTCAGTGTACGTCCCAGCTCTAACTGTGAGCCTCACCAGTGATTAAAAAACACTTTTACTGAACAACATGCACTTTGTGTTACATTATTTATTGTCGATTAACTACCTGTTGCTGACACGTCCAATAATCAATTAAGAAAATGACTTTAAATCAGCGTTCCGGACTGTTGGTCAGATGGACATTATGTCGTTGCTGTGGCTGCTCTCTGGTTCCATCTCAGCCTCGTAGTGAGTTTGTTTTCCAAGAATTCCCACATCAGTAAAGCATAAACATTTACAGCCGCAGAAAGGTTCGGTTCTGTGGGAGGTTTTGGCCGAACAGCGAGCGAGGTGGCGTGTGTGCACAGGAATGTGTGTTGTTGTGTCATCTAGTAAAGTGTTGGGCTTCGCGCCGGCTTGGCAGCGTTTGGCCTGAGCAGTTAAACGTGTCTGACCTCATGTCCTGTTCCCTCGCAGGTTTGTGTAGCTGTTTGTATTCTCCTCTCCTGCGTACAGTCGGTACAGTTCAGTGTGTGTTTGTGTGTCTGTGGCAGCACAGTTAGACACCACAGCTACAGGATCAGCATCACGGAGGTTATCAAAGAAAGAGTTGGTTCAAAGCTGGTGGATAAATGTGTCCACAGGTTTTTCTTGTTCATTTCAAAACTGTTTCTTTGTATTTTTAGCTTCCTACCTGCAGCGACTACAATCGTTGGTTTACAGGATATTAGAAAGACGTGTACGATGTCACTGATTTTGTTTTTCTCTCTCTCGTCTTCACAGAAAATCAAGATTGCTGCCTTGCGCATGTACACGTGCTGCGTAGAGAGAATCAACTACGACGATTTCTTTGAAAGTAAGTGTGAAGCAGCTCCAACGCTGCGAGGGCAAAATCAGGAAACGTAGAAAACAGTTTTACAATACACGAGGTGAAATCTGCCAGATGGTGGGACATTAAAGGCCCCCACACAGCGCCCAAGGCCGACTTCCTTCTCCGACCACTCCGTCGCCTCCTGTCTGATCCGTTCGGTAGAAAAGTCACACTGAAACACTCCGCCCCGGCTACACAGCAGCGTATACGTTCTGCGCCTGCGTGAAATGCAACAAGTCTCCTAAACATCGGGTGGCGCTAGTCTCGTGCCAGTAACCCAAAACATAAAAACAGGAAATGACAGAACGGAGTGCGGACCGTAGCTTATCAGAACAAAGCACACACAGTGTTAGCTCAGCATTACTTGCGTGATGTCGTATTACGGTGGTCTCTCTTCCACCAGGGCAGCCAGCTGCTCCTCAAAGTCCTCGGTCCACACAGCCATGGCTTCCAAACATACGTTGGTTTATCCCCAAAATAACGAACGGTGAAGTGTTGTTTGTAACTCTGTGCCGTCTCTGTTTATGTGGTTTGTTTACCATCGTCACTTCCGCCGCCCCTCCCACACGCCGCGCTGATTCGCTGGCACACCGCCAATCAGAATGGTCACTGAACAGCTAGCTAACAACCAATCAGAGTATCCGACGGCGTCTGAACCTCAGACGGCCGACTTCATATGTTCAGTCAGATCAGACGCAGCTGAACACACCGAACAGAGCAGCTCCCGAACTCGTCCGACTCTCTGCGAACGCTTCAGGTGTCCGACGTCTGAGCCGGTGTGTGCCGACCTTGAGACCAAATCGTAAAACTGAAGGATGGTTTGTCTGAGACCCCGACGATAAATAACAGCTTATACTGCCAGTAATGAGGCCTGTTTACACCTCCAGTCAGTAATAGTATATTACTGCTCAAACAAAGCAGTGAAATAGAGATAATTTAATCGCTGGCGCTTGATCACGGCACATGCACTTACGACCCGGTGTGGAAGTGATGATTAGGGCTGTAAGGATTCTGAACCGGAGTCCAAAGCCACAACACAGACGTCGACAGTCTCCAGTCTTGGTGCCATCTTCCCAGAAAAGACTGAAATCTGGATTCCCTTCTCGTCTCTGAAACACCAGATTCATCGGACAGTTGTGTCCTGCAGTAAACGGCTGCTGCTCTTATCGACTTGACTGCGCATTTAGGGACGGCTCGTGAATTATTAAATGTTATGTTGCATCTGTCTTTTGAAGGACTTTGTGCTAAGCTTTTATTAGTTTATTCGTATTTATTTATTTTTTGTTTATGTGAAGCTGATTCGTAAAGTTGATCAACCTTCAGTGTGTTTAATTGATTTAATAAAACACAGAAATGTTTCCCTGTTTTCCTTTTCATATACAATAATTAATGTTAGTTAATGTAATTGTTCTTTTTCCAACTAATTAACAAATAGTTGGAGTTATAATTAAGAATAATGTAAATGTCTCCACACATGTGAGTGTTTGTGCTGCACTGAGTTAATATGAAGCTTTTATTAGTTTATTCGTATTTATTTATTTTTTATTCATGTGAAGCTGATTTGTGAGGTTGATCGACATTTAGTGTGTTTAATGTATTAAATAGTAATTAAATTATATTTAATTTAATAAAACACAGAAATGTAATTGTTCTTTTTCCAACTAATTAACAAATAGTTTGATTTTTAATTGAATATAATCTGTTTGTGTTTGTGAACGCTGTGTGTTTGTTGCAGAGTGCTCGCTCCCCGACACACTCAACTCCTGGTTCTTGGTAGCGCAGCTGCATGTGTGGTGAGTCTCACACACACACACACACACACACACACACACACGATGGCCATTTTTCCATATTTTCTTTACTGCTTCTCTCCTGATCCGATCACTTTTTCCTGTCATGTGCTGTCTCTTCTTATTTTTCCCCTCGTCTGACTTCACTCTTCGCTCTGTCAGGATGTGTTTGGTTCGGATGCGTCAGGAGGGCAGAGAGGGAAAGTACATGTGCCGTTACATCGTCCACTCCATGTGGGAGGACGTAGAGCAGAGGAGCAAAATCATGGGGGTAAGTTCTCTCTGCTGTGTTCATAGACAGCTTCATGGTAACCGTCAGGTCGTACAGCAGGATTAAGCCCACAGATCATATAACAGCGTGTCCACCGTAAACACATGTTGTACAGGACACGTACCGCCCGATGCACAGCATGCCTGTGATAACACACAGGGTCAGTGTGATGTAAATATAGCCTGATGTCTCTATACACTGATATCATGTGACGATTATTCCTCTATATGGAAACATGATGAGGCCCACAGTGTCTACAGACCTACAGATAGATCGGTATGAACCTTGAGGGAACTGAACTGAACCCTCGGGGGGAAGTTCACATGCACAGATGGAATGAAGTTCCCTCGAGGTAACAGTGTGTGTTTCATCTGGTCGCCTGTCGCTTTAACTTCCAGGAGAAAGTCAGAAGCCGTTTTTATTCTGGGCAGTAAGCCACCAATCTGCCGTCCTTTTGGCGGCTCGCTCTGTGGATTTAGACAGAAGGCGGCAAATTGTTGGTCTGTTTTGTTCCACCAGTTTTGCCCCTCGGAGGGTAACGTTACACTTATTTGCGCCTCCATTGCTGTGTAAATCCGAGGCGGCAATGTGGTGGCAAATGCTGAGATGGGCGGAGGTGTGGATGACGTGCACTGCTGCGCACCCACAGCCGGGAGTTTTAAAACCAGGAAACAGCTGATCACAGCAGTCAGTTCGTCACTTCATCCACGAAGATGAGCAGCTGGAAAGCCGCTGAGATCCGGGAGATGCTAGCGTCTCCTCGCTCTCTGTAGCTGTCTTGGTTGTCCGCTTGTTGTTGTAGCGGCGAGCTAATAGCGGTCGCTACTTTCAAATTAAAAGCCCCCCGCTAAGAACCCAGTTCTAAACTCCGATGGGGTGCAATGTAAAGCTCTTATTTTGAAGACAAACTGCGAAAAATGTCCCATAAGGAATGAATGGGACGGGGTCAAAAAAGTGGCAAAATCATGGACGTTTTTCAAACATCTCCTGCTCTGGCAGACTTTGACCTAGAGACACCATTCAAACTTTAAAATGTAGGCACAAGTCTTATCTATTTGAGTTGTATTTGAACTTTCTTTCTACGATGTTTAGTTTTTGAACGGTGACCCTTAATTGATCGTGAGTGATTTCGAAAAAATTCAGGATTTTCAATGAGTGTGTATTGCGGAATGTTCGTGCAGCACCAACTGGCAGAGTGGGGGAGCCTGAAAAAACTCTCCGAAAATGTTTCTTTAGATGACGATCCTAGCCACAGATTTCACACTACAATAGTGATATTTTCCAAGAACGTAGCCACACTTGTCTTCTGTCTGGCAACGTGTCCACTTTATCGGGAGGATGTACGGTTTTTGAATTATCTGCGTCTGAACCGACACAAACTCCAGCAACTGCCCCATAAGCCCCAATGTTAAACGGGAAGAGGATTTTGGGAGAAAAGCAGAAACTGCCCTGCTTCTCTTCACGCCCAACTTCCTGCTTCACGTCACGTCACATGTTGACGCCTACCAGAGGAGGAAAAGTGGAGGCTGTTTGGAAAAGGAGGAATATTACACCTCCCTTTTAGACAGACAAGGAGGCACATTGCAGCCTTTACCTTGCTGCACATGTGCCACCTTTTCTATCTAAAAGGGGCTAGAGAGAGTGAGGAAGTGAACAAGACTAAAAGTAACGTGAATAAAACTAGAACATTATCTCATCTGTGAACAATCGTAAGCTGGATTTTCATCAACAATGTAGAGATGATTATTATCGACGTGTGTTTATTGGCCCCAAACGGCTAAATTACGTTTGCGAGCGGCTGGCGAGCAGCGCAGAATCATCTCTGGTGTTTTCGACTGATCGGGTTTGTCAGAAAAACATCAAAACTGATAAAAATGATCGGGGTTGACATCTTCAACCGTCCAAAACCCAAAAATATTCAGCTGATATTAATGCAACGTAGAAAATAAGTCAGAATGTTTGAAAAATGAGCTACAACCAGTCACACAGTTGTGTTTGTGTGATGCTGTGTAAATGTGTGTCTGCAGCAGCGAAGTCGTCGCTCTTTGTGATTTTCTGCGACGTCAGCGGCTCCGTTTTCTTCGCCTCCGTCTCACAACAACTAAATTACATGCTGCTAAATAAATATTCATTATTTTCGGGACGTTTCCGCTCCGGGCCGACGCAGCAGTGCATTAAGTTTTATTCGTGCCATTGCATGCTACATAGGATGCAGGTTTTGTTTATTCAACGTTTTACATCAGCATAATTGTGCCAGCAGTTCTCAGGCAGAAAGCGAAGCCAGATCCCCGGAGAGCGACGCCTGGCCGCGGTCGCCGTGTCCACAGAGTCGCTCCTCTATTCTCTGTCAGTGGAGCAGCTCCAGGAAGTGTCGCTCATTGACATCACAGACTTCAGGCTTGGCTCTGCTCGCGCGTCGCTTTCAGAAAGACTTTCTCAACTCAACTCAGGCTGGAGTCAACTCGCGAGTTCATGTGGGAGAACAAACCGCAGCGAGTGTTTGTGTTAGTTCACTGTCACTCAACAAGCTGTAAACTTGGATTAAAAGAATTAAAGGTCAAAGTTAATCTGTACGAATCGATCTTTAAACATACGGGTGAGTACTGGTGTACCTGTGGTCGGTTCTGTGGACCCGACTCGACCCACCAGCCCAGTGTGGAAGCTAACAGAACCACAGCAGGGTCCAAAAATCTCCTCCCGTCTTCAGCTCAGAGACATTTCACTACATTTATGTGATATCTTTAGTAAACTTTATCTTTAGTTTGCAGATTTCATGCTGCTTGATATTTAAATACATTCAATATCAGATACTTTTACTCAGGTGCTACTCGTATGAGTGACTTTTACCAGAGTAATACTTTAACACAGTATCTTTACTTTTATTAAAGTATGACTTTTAGATACTTTAACAACACTGGAAATAATTCATGCTTTTCAAAAATGTGTGACTTTAAAAACAAGTTTTCAACTTTGAACAATCAGAAAAAAGTTTAAAAAACGATTCAAACTAAATAATCTGACTTTAATCTGCAGAAGCTCTGCATCGTTTCTGATCCCACCTCATATAAAAACTGATTAACTGAGTAATTTACTCCTCTGATTTAATCTGCTGTGTGTCAGGTTTGTCATTTTGTCCGTGAAAGACGATCAGTCTGTTGATCTGAACGATTTAAATATCTTGATTAGGGTTTCAACTAACAACAGTTTTCATTGTTGATTAATCTCCCGATTATTTGATCAGCTGTCAAGTTGACGTCCTCAGATGTCGTGTTTTGTCCAGAGGAAACCAGAAAAGATTCACATCTAAGAAAGGATTTCTGTTTCTGAAAAAAAAAAATTACTCAAACAATCAAGTACCAAAAAAGATGGCGATCAGTTCAATAGATGTTTAAGTTCAAGTGGAGTCACGAGTAATTTGTTTTTCTTTGTCAAGTCGAGGCTGAAGTAATCAGATTCATCGTCGTGTCAGAGTCGAGTCCACACTGCTGAGTTCTGATCATCACTTTTAAATTCTAGTCGGCCGTTAAAATCATGAATCTGTCGGTGTGGTTTGGAGTTAATCTGTCACTTTTGCCGTGCGCTGTTAAAGAAAACACATAATCCAAGTCACCGATATTTAAACGATAAGCCGGGTGGCAGGTAAATGATGTAGAGGTGAGAGATCTATATGATGACGATGAGGTTAAACAAGTGGGATGGTTGAACTGAAGCCAACGTTCAGAAGCTTCTACGTACGTGAGATCCTCAGGTTTGTTAATTTTGCTTCGTGTGACAGAAAGAGGTCAATTCAATAGTTTAAGTTCAAGTGGAGTCACGAGTAATTTCTTTTTCTTTGTCAAGTCGAGGCTTCATGTCAGAGTCGAGTCCTCACCGCTGATTTCTGATCGTCACTTTTAAATTCTAGTCGGCCGTTAAGATGATGAATCTGTCGATGTGGTTTGGAGTTAATCTGTCACTTTCACTCTGCGCTGTTAAAGTTTTCTGTCTGTCTTTGTGGAAAACACATAATCCAAGTCACCGATATTTAAACGATAAGCCGGGTGGCAGGTAAACACTGTAGAGGTGAGTGATCTATACGATGGTGATGATGATGATGATGATGATGAGGTTAAACGAGTGGGATGGTTGACGTTCTTCTACGTACGTGAGATCCTCAGGTTTGTTCTTTTTGCTTCGTGTGACAGAAAGAGGTCAGAGATGAGAAATTACAGTGCGGTTTGTGAGGTCACCGTTTGGTGTGTGTGCACGCATGCATTGGGCGGAGCACAGGGGGGAGTGTGTGTGTGTGTGTGTGTGTGTGTGTGTGTGTGTGTGTGTGTGTGTGTGTGTGTGTGTGTGTGTGTGTGTGTGTGTGTGTGTGTGTGTGTGTGTGTGTGTGTGGTTGGTGTTTTCACAGCTGCGTATGTGAACTTTTGTCAGCATGTGTACACACACACACACACATGTGTATCCCATGTGCTGGCACACGGCTGCACACGTGACCGCGAATTAAAAAATCTTCATCAGTTTGACCTCAAACTCTTAATTTGTGTCTGATATTAAACACCTGGTGACATCACAGCCACAGATCCATCCTCCTGATCATTGATCACACGTGTCAGAGACGAAGCCAGGAGAGAAAATACAAACATATAGAACGAAACAACATAAATTTAAGAGGAAAAAACATTAAAATTGGAAATAAAGGGAGAAAAAGCAGCAAGTGAAGCCTGACCTCTGACCTCCTGTGGTGGGAGAGCTTGTTTTTACAACAGCGCACCTCCACACTGTTCTCAGCTCTACGTCAGCTGCACATGTATTTTTACAGCACAGCAGGCGCAGTGATTGGAGCCGCGCTCAGGTTTCATGTTAATTGTCGTCGGGAGCAGTGAAAACATCATTGGTCATTTTCTCCGTGTTCATAATTACGGCTGCGACCAGATGAAACCAACCGAACTCTACAATGACTTAGCTGTCTGTCTCTCTGCCGCCGAGCTGCTGCTGCTGCATCTCAGCTCCACCCTGAACACAGACGGAGGTTCAGTCGACTTTAGTCGTGTGCAGAAATATTGTGGGGAAAAATCATTTTACAGGAACTGTGTACAGGCTGACTGCAAAGTTAAAAGTTGTTTGAAATATCACAACAACTATGAGAAGAACTGGCATCAAATTTTGTACAAACATTCACGTTTCCTTCAGGAGGATTAGTAATAATTTGGGTGATCCTGATTTTTCATGAAGCGCCATCATCGGGTCATAATTTCAAAACATCTGGCCGAGGGACTGTAATGCCGTTTTCCCACCGACAGCACCAGCTCGCCTCGCCTCGACTCAGCTCGCCTTTTTTGCGTTCCCATTACTGAAATCTGGTACCTGGTACCTGCTAAAGTGGAGCTTTTTTAGTATCACCTCCGTATAAGTTCCAACCGAGCTGAGCTGATACTTCTGTGTGACGTAAGCTGGCAGCCGGCCACTGATTGGACAGAGAGCGACGCCACTTGATGACTCGTGACGAGCGCGACGTCCGAGCCTGACGCCCGCTACCTTTAAAAACTAGCATCTGCGTTCAGCCAACACAGCGATTACATGGAAGGAACAACGCGCAGGAACACGGCGTGGACCGTGGCAGAGGTGGAGACGCTCCTGAGTGTTGTCGCTGAAGACGCATCCAGAACGAGCTCGATGGTGCGACAGGAAATGAAAAGGTGGACGTGTTTTGCGTAGCCCACAGCTAGCCCTGTTTATGTGTCGCGTGGATAAGTACGTCACTGATGACGACCCGCCCGCGTTGATGACGACCCGCCCACGTTGATGACGACCCGCCCACGTTGAAGACGACCCGCCCACGTTGATGACGACCCGCCCACGTTGAAGACGACCCGCTCACGTTGAAGAGATACTAATTCTAGATGGAAACGCAACACGTCTGAAACCAAACCAAGTAGAGCCACGCTGAGCCGAGGCGAGCTGGTACTGTCGGTGGCTAACATTTACAGAAATGTAAATACATTTGTGATGTCCTTTATAATAAATAAATAATAAATACATAAACGTATACGTGCTAAACTGACCTCCCATCAGCCTCAGCTGTGCTTTGTGTTTTGTGCTAATTGCTAAATGTTAGCATGGCTGCAGACTCACCAGCTTCACACCAACATCAGTGTGTATGAGCAGGTTTTCAACACAAAAGCAAAAATGTTGACTTGACTCCTTTTCATGTCCTGGAAACGAGCCAGTCGTTGGGAGCTGGAGCCGATTAACACCCGAGACGACTGCAGAGTCATTTCATGCAGGATTGAATGCTGATTGTACCCAATTCAGATAAAGACAGAAGCCAGATGTTGGTGGGGTTTCTGTCCAGTGTGAAAGGGCTCCAAACTATGTGACTCAAACTCCAGCGGCTCAGAAGTCTCGCTGGTGATCGAGTTTAAAAGCTAAATAAGACGATGATTGAACCAGCAGCAGATGAGATGAAGCTCCTGTAACGTCCGAGTGTTTAACACCGGCTCCTCTGTGCTTCAGGTCGACGCCATCCACAGAAAGGAAGCGATGAAACTGATGACGGAGACGTTCTACGCAGCGTTGTTTGGATATGATGAGGTGAGAGACACGTAATTTTACATCACAGAGTCTCTTCCACTTTACTGAAGCTTTCAGTTCCCTTGTGAGTGTATATAAATGTGTGTGTGTGTGTTTTCAGCCGTTAATCCCAAACGAATATCTGAAGATGTGTTTTCTTTGCTGTTAACTTTGTCTCAACACGTCAGTCTTTAAAACAAAACAAGTTTTTCTTGTAACAACTGGCGGGCGAGACGGAGGAGAAGAAAGAGAAGAAGCATCTGTTGATGCAAACGTGTTTTCATGCACTTAAAACAGAGAATATATCTGCAACACAACTCTTTATTTTACTGTTAATGTGGCTGATGAAAAACAGATTTCTGAAACATTTCCTGTGGACACGGAAGAAAATGAGAAGACAAATCAAACATCAGAGCGATTTACAACCTAAAGACAGCTGTTACACTCTGTGTGTGTGTGTGTCTGTGCGTGTGTGTGTGTGTGTCTGTGTGTGTGTGTGTGTGTGTGTGTGTCTCTGGTGTGTGTGTGTGTGTCTGTGTGTGTGTCTGTGTGTGTGTGTGTGTGTCTCTGGTGTGTGTGTGTGCAGGGACTCCTGTCTGATGACTGTGTGCTGGCTGCAGCTCTGTGGAGGAACCTGTTCAATCGGGAGTGTGAAGACCCGCAGCAGCTCGAGCTCATGGTGGAGTACGTTCGCAAACAGGTGAGTGTGTTTGTTCACACCTGATGCTGTGTTTGTGTTCTCCGTTCATGTGTGTGACGTCCTGTGTCGTATACAAACACACATGTGACTGTTTTGTTCTTCAGAAACACAAATGTCCAGCAGAGGATGTTCACATGTAAGCTTATGAGAACACGACCCGACTTCAGTACAGTTTCCTGCTGAGTTTACGGTCTCAGTCTGTAGTTTGAAGTCTTCTTCAACACAGCCTGATGTTTATTTACTAAATTATGTTTCCAGTTAGAGGAAACTGGACGATGAAGCAGGTACGACCTCAGGTGTGGCTGTTTTGTGAATGACAAGTCGCTTCCTTTGGTTTGACTTCAGGTTGTCAGTCAGATCCAATCAGGATTTCATTTCCCAGCTCCACCCTCTCGTCCAAATACGGTAACTTCTGGCCCAAAAATTTTTTAAAAAGATGGCAGCAGTCATAATTCAAGAAATTCCCGCCGTTTTATTCACAGCTTCTTTACTTCTTCTGCCTGTCTGCTGTCTCAAGAGAAGAAGAAGATGAATAAAATATAAAACTGTGGATAAAAACTAAAAACAGACGTTGAGCTGGTGATTTAATCATCCAACAGGAAGGAAGAAAAAATAGAAACAAACAAACTAAGCGCTGCACTCAAATTTCAGGGTTCTCATTTCTTATCAGCCTTAAAATAATATCCTGATATTTATGGGCTATATTGTGATAAACAATATCTTGATCTCCTCTAAAACTTCATAAATGTCAGGACGTGGAGACAAAATCAAATATCACAATATTTTTGGACCTAACACCTCGATATCAATACTCTGACAATACTGTAGTGACTGTTGGTACTTCATTCTGTGGTGAACTGTTCCTTTAACTCCTCCTACGTCGGTGAGTTAAATCCAGTCCTGGTCAATATTAGACCAAATATCCGCTGTCAGAAACGTTTCCCCCTCCCTCCTCCCTCCCTCCTCACCTCCTCACCTCCTCACCTCCTCACCTCCTCCTCGCTCCTCTCTGTATGTTTTCTTTGCCTCTGTGAGATTGAAAACACTCTGCTGCTGTCAGAAACACCTGCAGGCTGAAGGTCTGAAGGTGCTGCAGGACCTCGTCTCTGCTGCAGCCTCACCTCCTTCATCCTCTCGTTCACTGTTTCTCTTTCTGTTCCACTGCTGCGATTCACTTTTAGAGTTCGTGTCGCCTCCTGCTGCTTCTTGTCGAGAGAAGGACTGACTGAAACACGCACACAGACACACAGACACACAGACACACACACACAGACACACAGACACACGCACACAGACACACACACACAGACACACACACACACAGACACACACACACACAGACACACACACACAGACACGCACACAGACACACACGCACACAGACACACAGACACACACACACAGACACACACACACAGACACAGACACACAGACACACACACACAGACACAGGTGTGTCAAAGGTCATGGAAAGTGTTCAACTCAATCAGCTGATAAAGTGTGTGTGCAGGTCTTACGTTAGAAAACAAACAAATGACACACTCCACTGGATGTGTAAGTGTGTGTGTGTGTGTCCGTTATAAATGTCTCTCCTGACTCCCTCACTGTAACACACACACACACACACACACACACACACACACATTCACATCTCGAGGGAAAGTAAACAAGTTTGTCAGGTTGATTCCATCACAAGCGTAACACATTAAACATGCTCACACACACACACACACACACACACACACACACACACAACAATCGTCTGGTCCCTCCGTCGTCGTGGAGACAGCGTTATATTAACTCGGCTCCGGTCTTTAATTGAGCTGATTCGCTTGGACGCGTTCAGAACGGCGCCTCGTTTATTTGTTTTGTTTCTGGACAGTTGATGAGGATTATAATTGATCTCGCCGTATTAATTACGGCGCTTTCGATATGTAATGTCAAACCTCGTTAACTGAAAACTGAAAGAAACTCAAAAGACGTCCAATCAGCTTTTGTTGTCCGAGAAGCAGAAACGGTTTTTACTGGCAGCTGAAGGAAGTTTTAAAGTTCAGCGGAGATTCTTGAGTCTCTGTGAGGCGATCAGCTGATCGTTTCTCTGCTGAGCTGCTAGAGAGCAGAAACGATCCTGATGTCAGCTGTTACTGAGTTACTGCACATCTAGATCCTTCGTCTCAAAGTCTGTGAGGTTTTTTTAATCGTGAATTAAATGTGTAGCAGTAAGAAGCTAATGTTCGGCTACAAACAGACGACATCACGGTCACACGACTCAAACGTCTCCACCACTAAGAGTCTTACTGCACAATTACTATCCAGGTTTTCTATAAACTGATCAGAGTACAAGTTGTGAAGTCAGAGTTAGAACAGTGTGGAACTAAAGTGGCCTGTAGAGACGGACTAGTGAGGAGACGAGTCTCCGTGTTCGCTGTGAGGACGTTTAATGTCCCCGACAACCTCTGTAGTCTCATTCAGACACTCGTTAGCAACCGCTAACTGTTTTTACACATGAAGAGCTTCAGAATTAAACTGTGGGACGTTTAATGATGGATTTATGTTCATCCTGTGGTAACAACACACCTTGATTCAGACACTTAACAAACTCTAAACTCTAAAAATAGGGGTTTCATTACATTTATACATTTTAAAAACGAGTAAGAAGACGTCAAGAAACAAAATATTAGAACAAGTTAAGAAAAAGGGCAGTAGGCCAAAATAGAAAAGGTTTAAAAGAGTCCAGACTAGAAAATAAAAGTTACAGTACAGTTAAAAGCTTTAAAATTGCTTCGGTGAAAAGCAGCGGCAAACAGAAAGGTCTTCAGTCTTGATGTGAGAGTTTTCAGGGAGTTTGTTCCAGATGTGTGGTTCATAATAACTGAACGCTGCTTCTCCATGTTTAGTTCTGACTCTGGAGACTAAAAGCAGACCTGGACCTGAAGACCTCAGAGGTCTGGATGGTTCAGAACGTGGCAGCAGATCAGAAATGTATTTTGGCCCAAAACCGTTCAGTGCTTTATAAACCAACAGCAGGATTCTGAAATCTATTCTTTGACTGACAGGAAGCCAGTGTAAAGATCTAACAACCGGAGTGATGTGATCTACTGTTTTTGGTTCTTGTTGGGACTCTGAAGTCTGATGGAGGACACACCACTTCATTGTGCTCTCTGGTGAGGGGGGGATTTTAAATCACAATGTTACGATGGTCAGGACTCAAGCCCCGTTTACACGAAGGGAAGACGCAGATATTTCCAGGCGGTTTGGCCTCTCATTTATACGAAAACCCCGTTTTTATCACAGAAAACGATTCTTTCTAAAAACTCCGGTTATGTGTTGTCGTGTCAGCTGGGAGAAACGGGGTTTTAGGTTCTCACGCTCATTAGGCTATGAGCCAGAAAATGCTTAACGTCATGTGAGCGTTGTTTTGAAAGGAACAGGAAGTCGCTCGTGTTATTCGTTGTTGTTGATTCTGAGGATTCTGATTGGCTTGCATGGCTTCATCCTTCTCCCTACACTGCCGCCCAGAGGTTTGGCAGAGTTAGAATGGCGCTCGACGGCGTATTTATGCGGGTTGATGGAAATGACAACTTTTTTGAAAACGAAGGGGGGGAAATATTCGTTTCTCTAAATACCCTGCTACGTATAAACGTGGCCTCAGAAGTCATCGACTGTCAGCCATCAGCGACGGACAGTGGCATCATGTATCGGCCCGACCTGAATCCACTGTGATTGGATTGTTTGTTTGAGGATCACAGTCGTATTAATAAAGTTGTTGGGTTTTTTTTAAAAGCCTGGAAAAAAATCAAGATGTGAATCAGAAACAGAAAAGATGAGGGAGTATTTAAAGATCTGATAGATGAGGTTCAATGCATAAATCATCACGTCTGTGACCTTTGCTGAAGTTCTGCTGTTAAACGTGTCCGTCTCGCTCTGTGCAGATGCAGTACATCGACGCTCTGAACGGGGACGACCTGCTGCTGACGGGGGAGGTGAAGTGGCGCCCTCTGCTGGAGGAGAACGCTCAGAGCATCCTGAAGGTGGCCACGCCCACGTACAACGACACCGGACTGTGAGACGAGGAGTCCTCTCATCCAAAGTCCTCTTCCTCTGACCTCCTCCCTTCTCCCTCCTCATCATCATGTTCCCCTCCTGTCGCTCTTTTCTCTGTCGGAGGGATCTTAAATTTTACCTTCTCTGTTGCCGTAGCTTTCTCATCCACTCCTTCATTTCTTCCTCTCTTTCTTTGCTTCCTCCCCCTCAGATGTCCTGTTTCTGGAGCTACAATATAGGCAGGATAGACAGTCAGGGATTTATTTCACACACACACACACACACACACACCTTCTTTAATTCCCATCAATCAGCGAACCAGCCAGTAAACAAACAGGAAATGCATCTTCATCGCCGTCGTCCTGTCGGTTTTGAGAGCCTCTGCTGCTTCCTCTCTGCAAGCTGTCGAGTGAAACACACCAGAAAGAGAACGAGACGCTCTGTATTTATATGTTCTTGTTTTTCCGTCAATGCCACGCTGTATTTATAAAACTATTTTGTATATCTCCATGTTTACACTCTGCTCCTGCCGAGGTGTCGGTCCAGACTTCTGTCACTGCTCCTTCACTGTGTGTTCAATAAAGTTTCACTCTCGACAGGCGAAGTGACATAAAAATGACACCGGTAGGAAACAAACGAAAGGTTTTAGCAGATGAATGGACCTTCTGTCGGTCAGACATCACTTATCCTCTGTACGTTTCTCTCTCTTTTGTCCCACGATGCTCTCAGAGCCGAACAGGAAGCGACTTGGATGTTCACCGGATTAAAAACCATGAGAAAGTTTTTAAAAAGTGAATTAAATAAAATGTTCTCTGTATGTATGAAACCGAGCGAGCCTTGTTTTCTTCATGTGCCCGAAGGCTGACGGAGTAGAAGCTCGTTAGCATCGTTAGCCTGGAAAAGAACAAGATGACATCATGACGAGCTGTAACTTCTCCTGCTCCATAATTAAACATGTAACCGTTTCTGTGCTGAGGTCTTTTTTTGTGCAGTGAGAAGTTCCTCATCTCAAAATACTTAATAGTCATGTAACATCTTTGTATCACGTGTTCGTCTTTCTCCGTCTTTTGTGAACGCCACTTTCTTTAATTCAGGTACAAACGTCCTCAAAGACTCGACGATGAACTGATTAGTCTCAAACTCAACGATTCATCCAGTAATTACTATAAAACTTCACAGAAATGTTTAACAGGATGAAATGATGAAGCTCTTAATGCTTCTTGACTGATGCAGACGAACTGATGATCCACTCAGACATCATTCAGTCACTACTAGACTTGGAGTCAAGACCGCCTAAACCGAGACCAAGACACTACCAAGACCAGAGAGTATCAAGACCAAGACCAAGACCAAGGCCAAGACTAGTTCAGCTCGAGACCGAGACCGATAAAGACAATTTTTTTTGCCATTTTGCATGAGTTGTAGAACCTGAGCACCATACTGGGTTCAGCTGCTTAGTATAAATATGAGATTGTATTATTTCAACTACAGGCACAATAATACAGAGACAGAGTCTTGTGTGTGAACTCACTATAAATGTTTTCATCAATTGGCTAAAAATCAAATATGTGTAGCAATCGCATGACCGATTTTCTACAGTATTTCAGGATTGACTCTTGAGTGCTGTTAAGGACTGACGTGACTATAGTCCTAAATCTAACAAAATAACAAGCCTCCAACACCCTGCACCTCAGAGAAAGTCTAAAAAGGAGTGAGAGAGGACGAGCGCCAACGCCGTTTGTGTCACAAAGTAAATCTGATCTTGAAGGGGGCGCATAATGATATGGAAAAAAAAAAAAATGTGCCTGCCTGGATATTATAGGTTACAAATCCCTTCGAGACCGCTCGGCCAGTCCGAGACATTGCGAGACCGAGAGGCCCGAGACCGAGACAAGACCGAGACCACGGAAAAGTGGTCTCGAGAACTACAAGTCTAGTCACTACATGTAACTGTTATTATGACCTGACATTAGTTTAATAGAGTCGTGAATGTAAACATTGAGGCTGCCTGCTGCTCTGCGTTGTGCCTGCAGAGGGCGCCACACTCCACTTGTTGATATTCGGAGCAGCAGGCAGCTGATCCTGAAGCAGCTCTGAGACTTTTTATTATTAACGTCACATCTTCACAGCTGGAACATCATCAGGCGTCAAAGTCTGTTCTCCATCATGTTGCGTCAGCGTGTGTGAATTAAACAACTTCTGATTTAAAAGTATGAAACTGATGCAGAGTTGTACATAAACTGTGTTCAGTTAAAGGAACAGTTCACCCAAACACGTCAGGTGAAGTGTCGTAGTCCACAGAACAGTTCTGGAGCTTCACAGTAAAACAGAGTTTCAGCTGGAGACTTGATTTAAAACAGAGAAACAACCAGAGAAACATCATATGTCTCCATACAGCTCGTCCAACGTCGACCCAACATGTTATAGATCAGAATAGAACTGGAAGGTCTGATGTATGTAAGTGCTGCTGAAGTGGAGATGTCCGGTCTCAGAGTCTCATTTTGAAAAGATTTGCATTGTAATCTTTAAACCCAGAATCTCCAGAATAAATGTTAGCTGAGTACATTTCTACTAAACCACAGATTTAGTTAAAATAAGTCGTCCAGGTTATGTTCTGGTTGGGTTTAGGCACAAGAAACACTTTGTTAGTGTTCAGAGAACATCATGGTTTGGATTAAAATACCTGTAATCTATGATTATTGTTATTTTTGGTCGCTGTGATCACAGATGGAGATGTTCTGACTCCTGAGATAAATAACAGAGCTGGTTATTTCTGCAGGAGTTCAGTTCAGTTCAGACCAATAATGGTGAATAATGGGATAAACATTGTATCACAATGAAACTTCAGTTAGTTACATTAAGACAATTTTTGTTATATCATATTGCATATTTATTGTATTTTGGGGATATTTTCTTTCTTTTAAAGCAGATTAGCTGTTCACCTGCCTCCTCTTCTTCACTACATTCTCTATAACTTCAGTCTTGTTCTGACTACATGCAACAATCTGTCATCTGCAGCTTACGGAAACATTTCACAAACTTTGGAGCTGAACGAGTGGAAATGACGCAGAGACACGAGTTTAAAGAACACAGTTTTCCTCCGTTCGTCTGCTCGACTCGCTGCCTCAGTGAGTGGAAAAAAACCTCTGAGCTTCATGTTTGTCTCAGAACGTTAACGGTTAAAATCTCGTCTCTGTCGACTCTCACTGACAGGAAGTGGTCAGACTGAGTCACCTCCACAGGACGAGGACTTCTTCTTCTTCTTCTTCTTCTTCTTCTTCTTCTTCTTCAGCTTCTTCTTCAGCTCTGTTCTTTTCCACTTCACACCTCGTGGCTTCTATTTTCTTTCCTCTCACCTCCTTTTGCTAATATTCATCTTTAATGACTGTCGGACCATCTCAGCGGTTTGCACACTCAGAGCTCAGATATTGCATATTTTAATCAGACTGATTTGATTTTCCCAAAACCACAGAAGCAACGTAACTAAGTACATTTACTCAAACACGGCACAATTTGGAGTATTTCTCACTAACTTAAGTTACTTCACAGATTACCTGCTGCATCAGGAGAACATTTTAAAAATGTATTTATTACATCAGCAATCTAATAAAAACGATTGATTCTGATAATCAGTAAAATCCTGACAAATACAGTATTTAAATACACATGAATATCTGTAAACTCTACTTTTAAACACATGTAACGTCAGAAACTTTAAGACTTTTCAAAACACGGACTTTTAGTAAGTACATTTTCAACTTAAGTTTGAGTTTTGGTTCTTTAAACTCGACCAACATGTTTTTTTCAGAGCCGATATTAGTGATCGAGGAGATCAATAACTGATAATTGGAACTGGTATTTTAAAAAGAAAGTAAAAAAATAAATATATGTCAAAGTTGAGAAAAACCAGAGACGGACTGTAACTAAGTAGATTTCACTGTACTTGAGTATTTACACTGAACATTTATTGATAACTTCAGTCACTCTGTAGATTCAGATTGCTCCGTGTTGATTGGCTGTTACTTGTAACCAATCAGATCGTGTTGTGGGCGGGGCTTTGAGCGAGCCCACAGAGTGGAGAGAGACGCTGCGTCACAGCTCTGCATTTATAAATATATTTATTCATGTTATCAGCAGTCAGTCGGTCTGTCGGTACTTTAACATCACTGCAGCTGCTCGTCTGCTGACGTTCACCATCTTTTCTCTCCGATGAAAAGATTCTCCCTCCGTTTAATTTTATCTCTCCTGTTGTCTTCTGTTCTCCGCTCGTGAAAAGGATGTTTGAGCCGACTATTGTGTCCATTCATAAAGAAACCAGTTTTTCCAAAGCGACAGTGTTACTCCCTCACTGTGTGTGTGTGTGTGTGTGTGTGTGTGTGTGTGTGTGTGTGTGTGTGTGTGTGTGTGATGTGAGATCATGTTGCAGTAATATATTACTTTTAGCACTAACTGAGTAACACGACTGATTCTAACAGGATTTGAGGTGATATTATTTCAGGTACTGAGTCCAGTAACACACCTGAGATAAAGATCCACTGAGGCCGAACTTATGATAATCAATAAGTTTGATTGATGGTGAAATGTCTTATAGTCAACACACATGGAGAGTGTTTGGGCTCCTGTAGAAACAACATGGCGGACGCTCCCTCCGTCGATGAAACAGACTCTTTCTGAGGTGACGACAACACAACAGCTCTCAGTTTCAGCTGATTGATGAGAACATCATCTGAATCCTGCACACTGCACCTTTAATCCCACCAGAGCACCAACATCTCTTCATCATGACCTCAGTCAGAGTCTTCAGACCTGCAGGACGAACTTCTGCTGCTAATCACAGTGAAGATCAGTGCTGAGAGGACGTGACGCTGAAGTCGCCTCAGTGCCTTTGAGCCACCGTGACTGAAACTGAAGGTGCAGCTGCAGAACGAGTGTTAGCACTCAGAGACGTCAGCCTGAGGTGTTCGAGCTCACCTGACAGAGACGCACGCCCTGCAGCACTGTGCAGGAGGTGAACATCGTGCGAGGCGTTCAGGTGCAGTATAGAAACACCTCCAAGGCTTTCGTATACGTGACTCTCTGGGAGTTGTGATCTTAGTTCAGGTTCCTTCAGAGAACTCTAGTTCAAGAACAGAAATCTGATCTTTGGTCAGCGCAGCAGCCTGCAGTCGTGCTCACAGCTCTGAGAGGCTGGACCTTCATGTGTCCACCATGTTGGTAGTTAATTCAGCTGAACATGAGTCAACTTCTCTGTTCGTCTTTTCTACCCGCCAAAACTCTGCAGATCGGGCCGTTACATCAATGCCACAGGTTGTTGTTCTGCAGTTTGTATGAAGCATCAATCAACACAAAGAGTACAGTCGGATCAAGATAGTAATCCGTCCCCCTCTCTCTCTCTCTCTCATGTCAGGATCGAACAGTTTTCTTTCTGCTTCAGTGTTTTCAGAGACGTATTTTAGTGGACTGTTCCGCTGTAATAACATGTTGTTTGTAACCAGCTGTTCCCTGTTTCAACATTCAAATTCAGAGTGTTTACTGGTTCGGTGCGGAGCAGTGCATTCTGGTTGTTGTAGGTTTTCTACCTTCTGAGCAAAAGAGAACGCCAAGCTCATGTAGCATCAGTTTAAAAAAATATTAGCATCGATCAGTTTTAAGAGCCGTCTCTCCAGAGGTGAAATACTTATCTAAGTACATTTATTGCCAGAAAAATATTTAAATACTTGAGTACATTTGATATCAGAGACTTTAAGTCTTGAAATACGTCTTTAAACAATAACATGCTCACATTGACAATGCTAAAATCAGTGTTTCAGCATGCTAACATTAGCAAATTTGCTTGACGCACAGTACAGATGAGGTTAATGGAAATGTCAGTAGATTTGCAGGTCGGCACCAAAGTTTCTACAGTTCATCCTGAGGGGAGCATGAACGTCTAACATCACAACAATCCGTCCAATAGTTGTTGAGATGTTTTACTCAAAACCAAACATGTGGCATCACGTTACGGTTCATTGTTCTGGAGCTAAAACATCCATACAAGTAAAAACATCTCTGAAGAGAAGTCAGAGGATCACAAACGTTCGTGACAATCCAATCAGCCACGTCTGCTTCGTTCTGTTCTGCAGAAACAAACTGAAGTCGTTCAGTTTTCATTCTAAGTTTAAAGTGTGTCAGGATCTAAACCGGGTCACCAACCAGGTTTCATTAGGGAGGATCCCCGAGTGACCGAGTCAGATGGTGACATCTGGGTCACGCCGAGGTTCAGACCTGCTGCGAGCTCGACGTTCAGGCAGCAGAGGAAACTTTGTTCCAGCCTCTGAGTTTAACTTGTGAGGAGGTCGGCTCGAAACGAACTCGTTAACATGATGTGTGAGTGCAGAAGTTTGTGTCTGTGTGCAGGAAACACAAGCAGTCTGCAACTTCTGTGCTCTTTTTCTTCATGTGTTGCAGACTTTGCTCATGTTTGTGTTTTATTAATTAAAGAAATACAATATCAGAACTCGGTGAAGTATAACGAGAGCTGAGAGATGCTGTCAGAACATGTTTGAACAGCCAGAATAATCCCACGACGCTTCGCTTGGTAATAAATCAGATGTTTTTTTCTGCTTCAGGTGACACACTGACGCTTTACACCCAGAACACACACACACACACACACACACACACACACACACACCTCAGTGGTTAATGTGGGAAGACGTTGACTTGCACACGACCTGCTGGAACAAGAATCCTGCAGGTGACAAAACATGTTGATCCCTCTGTGCTCAAACTGTCGAGGTTTTTTAAGGCTTTCATCGGAACAAACATCTCCGCCTCCAAAGGTTTTAATTTAACATCTTCATCAGGTCGACCAGAATAAATGTCGGCATCGTACAGATATTTGTTTCAGTTCATGTGGAAACTTAACTTATGTCTTTACTTTTCTGTTTCCAGCTTTACATTGTGTCGTTTTACACACTTCAGGGGTTTTTTTGAGAAACTGTTTGGCCTAAAATAGCTGTTTCTGTTGAAAGTGTCCCAAACTCTGGAATATTTTCCAGCTGTGAAATCCATATGTAAGAAACAGTTATGCTGCACCGACTCGTCCACCTGCTGACTGACATTATAAAACGTTATACGACCGGCTTTATTTGGCGTGACAGCTGTCGAGCGAGCTGTGTTTGCTCGCCGTGTAATAACTGGTTTAATATTCTGATCATATTCACGCCGCTGGGACATTTTTTTTTTGAGCACACAGTGTTTTCTTAAAGCAGCTCATGACTCAGTGGAGGCATCATCATGTTTTCCACAGAGCTCAGGTCAGGTTCAGTTTCCGTTCATCAAGGTTTTTTTTTGGTTTTCCTTCACAAATGTTGTCTGTCGCAGCCGGACTCCCGCCCCGACCCGTGAGATTCAGGTCCAGTGACGACGTTCAGAGCCACAAAGAAACGAGTGTTTCATTTATAGCGAGGCGGAAAGTCAGGGTGTGGACGGGAGTGCATTGTGTCCGAATGTCAACCAGGAGAATAAAACTACTGATGGGAGCTTTTTAAGTCTGGCGTGCAGCTTTAGAGATGGAAATGTTGGTCAGTTGGTCAGTTCAGCACTTTGGTCCAGTCTGAAACATCTCAGCACCGACTGGACACGACGAGACCTGGTTCAGATATGGGTCATTCCATGAAATCGGTGCCTTTTGTGTCCCCAAGAAATTATCAGTCATAAAATTACAGTAACAACAAACAAAGATGTAATTTGAAAATATAACATTACCATGTCTTCTCTCCTCAATAAAACATCAAATTAAAATCAATTAAATATTATTTTAAATAATAAAAATGATTGTTAAGCTGATGAGGGTGAGGTTTTTGGCCTGTCCCTCACTGTTGTTGTTGTACGTCAGCAGGACTTTTAATTTGTAAAATGTTGGCAAAATGTTAAAATGTTCACATTTACATATTGTTTTAAGTATGATCTTATTGTGAAACAGTGTTTTTGGTAAAAATATATATTAATTGTAATAAATATTTACCAATTTATCAGTGTCCCCTAATTTTATGTCAACCCTGTTACCCTAACCAAAAAACCCTATCAAAATAATGGTACATTCCAGATTTGACATGATTTACAGGAGGTTGCATCATCTCTGAACCAGGATGCTAACAGCTCAGTGACAAGTAAGTTTTGCTCATCTCTGATGTGCTATTTTTGATGTTTTTTCAAGGTTGAACCAGGGGGACAAGCATACAACGTCAACCCTGTTACCATTTTTTAACATATAAATCCAAACAATTATTTATTTCTCATAATATAATCAATATGTACATGTAATTTCCTTTCAAAGTACATAGCATGTGCTTTAGCTAACATTTGTTTTAGCTAGCAATGGGCAAATTAGCTTGAAATGGTCAACCCTGTTACTGTCAACCCTGTTACCTTTCCAGTAACAGGACTTGACTAAAACAGTTATAAAATATGAAATTCCATAGCTGAGATGGCACAATGTAATTTCTTGTCATTTTAAACTGTCTTTAATTCCTGGCTACTGAAAAAATAGCAATTAAATATAATTTAAATTTTAACTTTTCAAAGTTGAAAAGGCACCGATTTCATGGAAGGACCCAACTGCTCCAACTGGACTCACTGGGCCACATTTCATGGTCTCAACAGAACAGGTCACCCGAGAATGTGGACTCAGTCATCATTCCACGCTGATGCAAAGTCAGAACAGCGTCTTCATGTCACTTCCCACAGCTTCATGAATCTGAACTACTCACTGGAATGTAATATCTGACGTCCGTCTCCTGAAACACACTGAAGGTTTTTTATTCAGCCGTCCGTTCGTCCCGACAGCAGATCTTCTGTGAGGTTTATTTTAATTTCAACCTTCTCTTTTGTCACAGAGAACAAACTGTCTTGTGAGTCTCACTCGGCGGTCGGAGCTGTAACCTTTAGTGCCTCCGCGTCAATGGCGTTTCTGTGTGAGCGTCGGAGCTGTGGTGGTGGGCGACTGTGAAAGTCTGTTTGTGCTCGAGAGGAGAAATTAACTCCGAACTAAAAGAGTTACAGTCGACTCGGATCGTTCTGTCAGGAAGTAGTTAGTTACAGGAACACTGTGTGCCGATCGATAGAGAAGAAGATTGATTCCCAACACGTCCTCGTACCTGAACCACTGCAGTGACTCCCACCAGTACGAAGCATCAAACATCTGCTAGCTTTGCTGGATTTGTATTAAAAACACAGCACAACTCACCCTCTCCTCCAGCAGCCTGCCTGTGTGGGGAAGCCCTGACGAGTCGATTACCGAGTGCAGTAGATTTCTGCAGCTCAAGGATGAAAATGTCTGATTATTACTCCATGGAACGCTCAGTTCTTATTATCGAGAGCTGACAGGGAAAAGAACGGAAGTAATGGAGTAATAATCAGACATTTGCATCCTCGAGCTGCAGAAATCTACTGCACTTGGTAATCGACTCGTCAGGGCTTCCCCACACAGGCAGGCTGCTGGAGGAGAGGGTGAGTTGTGCTGTGTTTTTAATACAAATCCAGCAAAGCTAGCAGATGTTTGATGCTTCGTACTGTGTGCTGGGACTGTACATGTACTGTTGCTGAAGTTTGCTGCTGTTCTCACCATTAATTGTGGCTTTTTGATGGCGGTTTCTAGTTGGAGACATAAGCTGCAGTGTATTGTTATCGTGCGGTCTTTTCTGAGGTTGCTAAAACTAGCTAAGCTAGCGGTCAGCTAACTTGACCTCTCGAGGGGGAGTCTTACTCGGTGTCAAGGTGTGTTAGACCATGGATTAAACTTACACCGGAATATCCCTTTAATGTTGTGAAACGGTCCTTTATTTTTGAGGTTTAGGCTTAAAAACTGCTTGGTACGGTTCAGGAAAAGATCCAGTTTGAGTTTTAAAGTTATGTAAAAGTTACGTACGTTGTTCAAACTCAGCACTGACTTCCACACGGGACACAAACGTCCGTACGAAACTCTTGCGTTGGTTTAATCCATCCATCCACCTCAGACGCCTCCAACTGTGGAGTTTGTCCCTGACTTCCTCCTTTGCTCCTGTCATAACTGCAGTAGCCACTAGAGGTCGCTGCCAATCACAGTCTTTGTTTACAATAACGTCTGGGTAGAAAAGCATATCTCATTAATGACAACACTTTCATTAACGTTGGACCTGTTTGACCACAAGCTGAAGAAAACGACAGCCTGAGTTTACCTGAAACGAGCAGTCGGTCCGATTAACGCTGAGAATTAAAGATGCTAGCAGAACATATTAATAATAAACTCATCAGAAACGTGTTTTAATGGTGGTTCGGTCCATTCTGACGTTGTTTGTGTGGTGAGGACCGGCTGTGACTCCACTCAGTTAATACGAAGCTACGATTAAAGGCCGTGAACAGGCTGCGGACAGAATTGGATGCTGTCGTGGAATAAAGCGACGCGAGGCTCTCGGCTCACAGTGTGAATGAACAGTGTGGGTGTTAATGGCTGCGTCCAAGTGTTTGTGAACGCCCCCCTCCCACTGCTGCAACGCCACCGAGCAATTACTGGCAATTATCAGACTTCCTGTGAGCGCTGAGCTTCAGTCTGCGGACGCTCGACTTTCTGTTTCTGTCTCCACCAAACACCGTCCTCTGCTTCTTCTAACATCACGTCTGTGAGCCTCTGAGCAGTTTGTGTCTCTGCTGTGCTCGCAGCCCTCGAGTGTTTCCTGTTCCGATCAGTGTTGCCTTCAGGAAACGCAGCCAATCACAGCGCAGCCGGCGGTCGGGCTCATGTTCACACCGAGTCCGGTCCAGAGCGACCGCCTCGACGCTCGTTATGTAACCGACTCCATTGACTTCATCGTGACGTCTTTGTGTTTGTTGTTGTGCTTAAATCTACATACCTCCACTCCACACAACACACACACACACACACACACACACACACACACACACACACACACACACACACACACTCTTATTCAAAATGTGTGTCTCTTTTTCACAAACACACACACAATGTACCCATTTAGCAGCAGAATAGAGTTACACTGAACAGGAGACTCTCTCTCTCTCTGTGTGTGTGTGTGTGTGTGTGTGTGTGTGTGTGTGTGTGTGCGTGTGTGTGTGTGTGTGTGTGTGTGTGGGAGTGTTCCTGTGAGGGGGGGCTCAGTGGCAGCAGGTTGAACCTGATCTTCCATTTACTAAAGGAGGATGTTACTGTGCTGACAGTGTTTCTGTTTCACACACACACACACACACACACACACACACACACACACACACCCTCCACCCACACACACACACATTTGCATAGCTGTGCTGATGTGGACCTTTATTCATAAACAAGACGACTCTTTCAGTGCTGATGTTTCCCTCCACATCGTGACTGTGTCGGACTTAAAGGATCAATCCACCCAAAAATGTAAATTCGATTTACATCCTCTCCTCAAAAGAGCAGTAGATTTCTGCAGCTCAAGGATGAAAATGTCTGATTATTACTCCATTACTTCCGTTCTTTTCCCTGTCAGCTCTCGATAATAAAAGTCGGGTGAAGTTTTCACAGTCCACAAAACATTTTGTGATCTCTTCTCTCCTGCAGACGAGCTGCACGGAGACATCGGAGGTTTTTAAAATGTTCTGTGGACCACGAAACTTCACCGGACTTTATATGAGCATGGTGGTGAGGAGATGATGACTGGGTTCTCATTCTTCTGTACACCGACCCAAACCGACCCAAACCCAAACCCTGACCTCAGCTCTTAAACTTCAGGATGTTTTTTTCATCTTTCCAGCCGTCTGGGGGCCAAACGGCTTCTCATCCGTCTCTTCTTATCTCGTCACCTTCATCTAATGTATGTCAGGAACATACAGTACATGTTCCTCCCCAACGTAACACACACACACACACACACACACACACACACACACACACACACACACACACACACACACTGACTGGTTTGCCAGCAGCTGCTTGTTCTGCACAGACGGAGGAAAGCTGCTGATTCGGCAGCTCCTGAACTGAGTTTAACACAAAGTGACATGAGAGTAAAAAGTCGAGCTGCACGTCACATATTTCAGTTTGTATTATTGTTGTTCAGGAGCAAGAACGTGTCCCCGAAGTGTCAGAGTTCAAGGTTATCATCAAATAATCACAGTCTTATTCTGAAGAGGAACATTTAAACATCGTCTGCTGCGTTCAGATTCTTCTGGTGGAACACAAAGCGAGGCAGCGCAGTGATGACAGCGCCTCGACTCTGTTTTCTTAGTGTGGCGAGGAGATTAACGACTGGCATTTTAACTATTTGATTGGTTTCCAGAAGTGGGCGTTACCGTGGCCCGGCTTCCTCAACGCTGATGAGAAGCGGCTGAGAGCAGGAGCGTGGTGCAGAACCGGGCCCGGGTACAAAGTCCACAACACACTAACATGGAGCTGTGTGGTACGATCATGCAGGTGTGACGGCTGCCGGCTCCGATCAGACAGATGATCCAATCAGCCGCTCACGTAAGACGTCAATCAGGAGTTCAATCTGAGCACTTTCATAATCCTGTTTGTGTGTGTGTGTGTGTGTGTGTGTGTGTGTGTGTGTGTGTGTGTGTGTGTACGTCGCTTCTGTTCAAAGGTTAAAGATCGGAATGAGGTTTCTGCTGCACGACTGGAAATCCTTCAGCGAGCGTCGGCCAGGAAAGTTTTTACAGAACAATGCAGTATTTCTGCTCCGCTGCCAAACACCTGACTCATCCTGCGATCCTTCACCTGGTTCAGAGACGCAACTGTTACAAAGACGTGTTTATTTAACGTCACGCTCGCTGATCTGCTATCAAAGCGACCAGGCGATTATGATCCAGTCAGACATGCAGAAGTGTCAGAGAGAGAAACTGTTCTGCAGCGTTTGGTCACATCTGATCGCTATCTTCAACATTTCACACCAAGAAACTCTAATAGTGCAAATGTTTCCACTGATCTTCGTCCAAAGAGATTTTATCAGATAAACGACTCATCTTAACCTTCACAGTCAACGATTATAAACACTTTTGCCTTCAGTACGGTCGAACAACACGGCGTACAGACGGGTTAAAGGCTCGTTTGTGCTCAACATTCAGAGGTGGACAGAGTACACAACTTCACTACTTGAGTAAAAGTACAGATACTCCTTGTCAAATATTACTCCAAAACAAGTAAAAGTAGCTTAGTCAAAATATTACTTAAGTAAAGTACTAAAGTATTTGCTTAAAAAAATTACTTGAGTAAAAGTATTTTAAAAATATCTCAGGAAATACAGGAAAGAAAAGTAGCTTTATTGTCATTATACAATACACTGATGCGATTCTTTGATATGAATTGTATAAAAAACATGAACAGAAAGTCAACTTAATCATTCGACTGCACTGCAACAGCTGCCATATTTTTAAACCGTATAAAAATGATGATACTGAAAGGTTATACAGTTACGTTTACGGTGGGAGTTTCTCCAGGTTTGTTTCTCCATTGTATGGATTGTATAGCACGACGTAGTACAGGTACGGCAATACGACTCAGACAAACCATACAGGAATCAGCAGAAACAGTTTATTTTCTCAGAATATTGAAAAAAAAAATTATATATAAAAAAAATCAGCTGACGTAAGTTCAAAAGTAGCGAGTAACGAGAGCATCAATAGAAATGTAGTGGAGTGAAAGTAAAAGTATCCCCCAAAAATAATACTCAAGTAAAGTACAGATACTCAAAAACTGTACTTAAGTACAGTACTCAAGTAAATTTACTTCGTTTCTGTCCACCACTGTCAACATTAAATACAGACTGTTGACTTTATGTCATTGTGAGCGTTTGTGCACGTTGTCTGAAAGCTTACGCACAAAACGGAGCAGCACCAACGGAAATCACGGTGAAGTGAACAGAATTCTCCGTCCACATGTAACATCAGCTCCACCTCCTCCACCTCCGCCATGTTTGTTGTGGTCAGAAACTCAAAAAATACATGAAAACATGCAGCATCATCGCGACAACTGTGTGTGGAACGACTTCAGCAGCGGCACGTCAGACTGTTTTTGTGAAAAAGAATGGAAAGCCGTCGTGAAGTGAGCTCAGACTCACTCCTACCTGTGGCCTCGTCGCCTCGCCGTACATTTACATAGAAAAGTGATTCAAAGTTTAAACGAGTCACCAGAGTTCAGACTTTACTGGCTTGAATGCACGTTTTGACATCTTGAACCGATGACGAGCAATCACAGTTTATGTTTCAGGACACTTTGGGTCAGATTTTATGACGGGTGTGTTGTTACGGTGGGCTGGTAGCTGTGGTCCGGACCCAAAAGCGAAACACCAAAGCAGGTTGCGGTGTGAAAAGGAGTTTTACTGAGTGGACAGGTGAACAGAGGTGCTGGAGGCCGGCGGCAGGTGGAGGGGACGAGCTCAGGAGAAATCCAGGAGCGACAAAACACTCAAACTCATCTACGTTCTCAACAGAAATGAGGCTCGAGAGCTGTCGACCGTGTACGGAGAATCATCTGGCAGCAGACGGGCTGACGACTTTTCAACACGCTCTGGTTGCCAAAACACGGCAGGTGTGTGTGTGTGTGTCGACAGGAAAACCCCTCCCGGCCTCGCCGCAGCGCCTCCACAAACAAAAGGTCATGTGCCTCGCAGAAGCCAGATGATGACATCATCACTCGAGTGGCGAGGAGCGGGTATAAAACTCAACAGCGTTCCTCTGAATGCTGATTAATATCTCACATCATTTATACGTCAGATCACTTGGAAATGTTTGTGCGAGTGATTCTAGAAGCGCTCAGACGTTTCCACTTCTGGTCATGACACGAGCGCCACCGACTCCTCATAAGCTCCCATGTTAGATACTAATGCTTTTCCTGAGTATTTTGTAGTCAGTGAGTTTGACGTCTGAAACGAGTCCTTCCACTTCTTCTCCTCCTGCTGCTTTTATTAGCTCCTTCAGTGTAAACACCTGCTCACAGGTGTTTTCTTTCGCTCCTTCATCACCTGTCACCTGTCATCTCTCTGCCGCGGGACTTTCTCTGCCTCCCATGTCAGTATTTTAACGATCATGTCAGTGAAGTCTTCTGTGTTTGTCTTCCAGCGGGGGAAAGTCACAAAGTACTTTTACTCACGTACATTATATAGATTTTTCAGAGACGATTATATTGTATTTTTACTCCACTGCAATTATCTGACAGCTGTTATAAATTAGTTTTCAAATTAAGACGACTGTGGGAGACATTTTTGTTGTCGTAGTTGAAGTGAGAACGACACAATCACTGCACAGGTTAATGTTTTTCCGCTGCAGACAAGCAACCTCAACCTTTGTTAATGAGAAACAGATATTTTGAATACTTGGGATCCAAATACTGAAGTTTCTTCGATGCGTACATTCATGTAAGACACAGTCGCTCATTCGTCAGAACCTCAACTCAACACCTTAGTGATATAAAGTCTGGTGTCCTTCCTTAACGATGTGACTGAAAACCACGACACAGACTTTCCATGAAAAACAAAAAGCTTTACAGACACATTGTTCGCTCCCTTCTGGCTCGTCACGGCTCATAGAAAGTTAATAATAGAGGTCTCTTGTGATGAGACGTCTTCGGTTGTTGGTTCCTCCGCTGAGACGTTTCACCTCCAGACTTTTTCACATGGTTTCGTTTAATTTACTGCTCAACTTTTCCTGCATTTCCCTCAAAACAAAGCCTGTGGAGAGAGTCAGAGAACCGAAATCAGATTTGTGTATCAGGACTCTGAAGTCAGTGTGTTCGTTAACTCTTTGAGCTCCTGCAGACACGGAGACGTTTCACTTTATTTATCTGAGGTGACAGCGACAAATGACTTGATTGTGACTTCAAAATGAATAAATGAAGCAGCGTCGCTCAGTTTGTTGAGACGCTTCCCACCAAACGTCTCTCATGGCTTCATCTCAATAACCTTGTGAGTGTCGGTGTCTTTTACTCTGAAATGTCCTCAACGCTTTAGAAATGTCAGAAATTGTCCTCATCATTTTTTAAGGGCAGAATCAGTTACAAATGAGCTAAAAAAGAAAAAGAAATGCTAACTAATGAATCAGATTAAATGAATTTCAACAGTGAATCAATACGATCAGTCATCATGACGTCCTCCTGCTTCAGACCCAACTTGAGACTCAAATTATCCCTTTTTATTTAAAGAGAAGACTTTATTGATCCCCCACTACAGAAATTCAGTTTTTAAACTCTCTTATTACTGAAAACAGATTGTGTTCGTTAACTCTTTGAGCTCCTGCAGACACGGAAGATGTTTCACTTTATTTATCTGAGGTGACAGCGACAAGTGACTTGATTGTGACTTTAAATTTTAAAAAATCACACGTGCTCACAAAAACTTGCAAATTGCAAAACAAGAAAATGAAGTTTGTTGAGATGCTTCACACCAAACGTCTCTCACGGCTTCATCTCAGTAACCGTGTGAGTGTCGGTGTCTTTTACTCTGAAATGTCCTCAACACTTTAGAAATATTGAAACTGTCCTCATCATTTTTTAAGGGCAGAATCAGTCACAAATGTGCTGAAAAAAGAAAAAGAAATGTTCACTAACGAATCAGATTAAATGAATTTCGACAGTGAATCAATACGATCAGTCATCATGACGTCCTCCTGCTTCAGACCCAACTTGAGACTCAAACAGGGCTGGGCGATTTGGCCTAAAAATAAAATCTCGATTTTTTCTAACTAATGGACAATTTTTGATTTAAACCTCAATTTTTTTCTGTTTTTCTCTAATATTTCTCTCTTCTCATATTTTCTTTATTAACACAATAAAAATAAATGAGATTACCAAGTAATCTAGGCCTATGTGAACAAATCAGTTGTTCAAGAATAAAAAAATAAATAAAAATAAAATAAAATCAGCACCACTTGGCTGTCATTATTGTGCAAAGATTTTTTTTTAAATAAAAAAAAAATTCTCTTGTAGGCCATCCCTGAAAAAACTAACTAAACCACGTGACCACCCAAATGTCGCGTGGTTGGCCGACAATCACGTCAATCAATCAGACATACTGGTTTTAAAAACCCAACAAGACCCACCTCATGTGTATTTGAACCAATGACAGTGCATTATATGCTACATGCGTCATGAAAATGATGACAAATGGGTTAAAGCAAAACAAATCTGCGGAGTCTAGAACTGTTTTTAAATCGCGATTTTTCGGTTCAGCCATTGCACAAACCATAGGAAAGTAAAAATGCAAATTAATCATTTAAACCGAAAAAATCGCCCAGCCCTAGTCTCAAATTATCCATTTTTTATTTAAAGAAGAAGACTTTATTGATCCTCCACCACAGAAATTCAGTTTTTAAACTCTCTTATCACTGAAAACAGATTGTGTTCTACATTTACATGACTGTTTTGGTGCTTTTCATTAATGAAGCGGCTGATGACGGACAGGTGTGACTCACCTCTCTGGTTTCAGTCGACAGCCCTGAGACTCAAGGTGACTTCCCCACGCTGACTCATCTCCAACAGGTGACCATCCACACCTGTAAACAGGAAGTCATGCCTTTATAAGGACGCTGACTGTGCAGCTGATATTAATATAACACATAATGTAACCAGATTATGTTGTTTTATCAAACGGGTCGGCGTCCTGTTGATCTCCTCCGTGACGCCATCGTACAGAACCGATCAGTGATGGACGTGTGATCTTTAGTTCAGACACTTTGACAGCTCAAAGACAGAAACATCACAAACTAGAAGCACCAGTTCGACTGTCTGTCTCGTAAAGTCGACTCTGTAACACGAAGACGTTAACTCGTCTTTATTAGGTTTCTGCCGTTCGAGTGACTTCGAGCGTTCACTGGAGGGTAAATCTCCTGTTTGAACGGTGGCCTACATCTGCATCACGCAGGCCGACTGCCAGTAAAGATTAGAGGTATTGCCTCATCACGCTGCAGATAACGCTTTTCTTAGCGCAGGTGAACCTGTCGATCCGGTGTGACCACTTCTTTTTTTTGTTTTTCCCACCGCCTCATGACCTGGACAGACTCAAACGAGAATCCCTGATGATAAGTGCCCGGGCTTCGCTCTGCTCCTTCAGTATTTACTTATTCAAATCCTGCAGAGCGCCGATGGCCAACAGCAGCTCCGCCGTCGCAGAGGTGTCGGGCTTCAGCGCCGCCTCACCCTGCTGGGTAAATATTAAGTCACACATTAACATTCAGCTGCTCACGGATGTTTACGACCACTCACGGACATCACGAGCGTTTCCCCTGACACGAGTCACACCTGCAGAGAAGTTACCTTTCTGTCGGTGAAGCGTGTTGAGAGCGAAGCGCACGGTGACTGTTTGACCCCGGAGCTGCACGCTAACACAGATAAAACCATGTAGGACAGACGACGAGATCAGAAACATCTATTAATGCTGTGCCGTCGCTCAGGGGAGCCGAGGCACAGATGATGAATTATTTTCTGTCTCCTTCAAACGCTCTTGGCTCCTCTGACACAAAGACGGGAGGTTCACAGTCTGCGTTACAAAGTTATATCCCAAACTTACCGGAGAATCCTGCAGAAAGGAAACCGATGCGTTGGCCTAAATTCTGTGGAAGATTCCTGGGAAAGACGCTGGTGTTTGGGGAACGACGGTGAAACCGGAGACGGTTGTTCCTTCGAAATTCATTTGAATTCTGGAAACAAACAGTTCAGAAGGAAATAAAACAAACTTCTCACTTCCAGCCAGCACACGTTTATTTTAACTGACATCTGTTGCAAGCTAGCCATCTAATTATCGTAGGCTAATGTTAGCTGCAGTCGTTGGATGACAGTGTCGTCTCGGACTGAAGGTAACAGTTGCTGTTACTAAGAAAAGGCTTCGACGGTGATGATGAACCAGCACGTCTGCAGAAAGTGACTCTGTCTCTGGGAAATGTGGCTGAAGTTGCCTGAAGCTTTCCTCAGAGCAGCTAAGATGCTACCGTTAGCCTGAACCAGCTGATCCAGCAGCAGCTCACACACAGTAAACTTCAGACGTGGACGTTGTGAACAAGGCTTTTATTTAACATTACATGTTGTCGCGGTCGAGTTGAATCGTGTCTTCAGATTCTGCATCCACACGTCTTTTCGACGGTGAAACCGGAGATGGATGTTCCTTCGAAATTCATTTGAATTCTGGAAACAAACAGTTCAGAAGGAAATAAAACAAACTTCTCACTTCCAGCAGGCACATGTTTATTTTAACTGACATCTGTTGCTGGAAGGTTTTATCAGCTAATTAACGTAGGCTAACGTTAGCTGCTGTCGTTGGATGACAGTGTTGTCTCGGACTGAAGGTAACAGTTAGATTTATCTTCTGCTGTTACTAAGAAAAGGCTTCGACGGTGATGATGAACCAGCACGTCTGCAGAAAGTGACTCTGTCTCTGGGAAATGTGGCTGAAGTTGCCTGAAGCTTTCCTCAGAGCAGCTAAGATGCTACCGTTAGCCTGAACCAGCTGATCCAGCAGCAGCTCACACACAGTAAACTTCAGACATGGACGTTGTGAACAAGGCTTTTATTTAACATTACATGTTGTCGCGGTCGAGTTGAATCGTGTCTTCAGATTCTGCATCCACACGTCTTTTCGACGGTGAAACCGGAGACGGTTGTTCCTTCGAAATTCATAGGAATTCTGGAAACAAACAGTTTAGAAGGAAGTCAAACAAACTTCTCACTTCCAGCCAGCACATGTTTATTTTAACTGACATCTGTTGCTGGAAGGTTTCATCATCTAATTAACGTAGGCTAACGTTAGCTGCAGTCGTCGGATGACAGTGTTGTCTCGGACCGAAGCCAACAGGTCCTCAGGTTATCGGAAGGGCTGCAACTAACGACTATTTTAATAGTCGACTAATCGGATAATTATTAATTTTTTCTTAAATTTAGCATGAAGTTGCTTTAATTATGTGGCAAATGAACTGGCACCATCGACCACGGAGAGCGGCCTCATATCATAGATCAGCAGTCTGCACATCTGCTTCTTTTGCAGAAAGGGGTCCATGATGTCTCTCTTCTTCGGACTGCATGCATTTAATTTAAAATACGTTTGTCAGGCATAACGTTAAAGCTCTCTTTTAAAGCGAAAACACGCTTATAAAATGTACAATGTACATCAAAAACAAAACGTATTGGCTTGAATGTTACTGGAATCTTACCGAGGCGAGTCAGACTCCGTTTCGTTCAACTGCCCGACGTGCTTTCTTGTTAAATGTTCGTGCATCACCGAGGTGCTGCCGTGATACGCAAGGTCTGCTTTGCAAACCTTGCAAGTAATCTTTAGATTCGGCGTATCCAGGCTAAAATGCTCCCGAACTTTAGAAGTTTTGGTACGCGTAGCTAATGTGTTGGACGCGCCAGTTCTGTGACGTTACGCTCGACAGAGACGCACACTCTGCAGAGATTGAAATTAAGTGATAGGCCTCACTGTGTTGGAAAAGCACGTCTGGCGACAACAGTCGACAACGGAATTGTCGACTATTTCTATTATCGATTTTTGTCGACAACGTTGACGAATCGTTGCAGCCCTAGTTATCGGAAGGTAACAGTTAGATTTATCTTCTGCTGTTGTTGAGAAAAGGCTTTGACGATGATGATGAACCAGCATGTCTGCAGAAAGTGACTCCGTCTGTGGGAAATGTGGCTGAAGTTGCCGGAGTGAAGATTCTCTCAGAGCAGCTAAGATGCTACCGTTAGCCTGATCCAGCTGATCCAGCTGCAGCTCACACACATTACATGTTGTCGCGGTCGAGTTAAATCTGCATCCACACGTCTTTTCCTCGAGATTATAAGTGAAATGTCTGAAACACAGTCGACACCGCGACAGAGACGCTGTGGGTTCAAACCCGTTGGTGACCTCAGCTGCACATGTTTCCTCTCCGCTCGGACTTCCCCGACCCTCTTCTCACACTGTATTGTGTTCGTGAAGCTCACGGGGGAATTTAACGGTCCAGAAGTCGATCCAGGAAGTCGACACAAAAGCTCTGGAAGTCTTTGAAGCTTTGAATCTGTCGGCTCACCTCGGACGGGCTCGTCTGCTCCGTGTGGTCGAACCCTGCCGACGACATGACTCAGGATAGAAACTGAAGAGCAGCTGCAGACGATAATAAAGATGTGTTTCAACAGTGCTGAGTGAATCTTTCTTTAAGCCTAAATTAATGTGTGAAGGTTTAATATGAACCTCAGGTCAGTCACATGTTTGTGGAGATAATCTGCAACTGGGTCATTCCATGAAATCGGTGCCTTTTCAACCTTGAAAAGTTAAAATTTAAATGATATTTAATTGCTATTTTTTCAGTAGCCAGGAATTAAAGACAGTTTAAAATGACAAGAAATTATATTGTGCCATCTCAGCTATGGAATTTCATATTTTATAACTGTTTTAGTCAAGTCCTGTTACTGGAAAGGTAACAGGGTTGACAGTAACAGGGTTGACCATTTCAAGCTAATTTGCCCATTGCTAGCTAAAACAAATGTTAGCTAAAGCACATGCTATGTACTTTGAAAGTAAATTACATGTACATATTGATTATATTATGAGAAATAAATAATTGTTTGGATTTATATGTTAAAAAATGGTAACAGGGTTGACGTTGTATGCTTGTCCCCCTGGTTCAACCTTGAAAAAACATCAAAAATAGCACATCAGAGATGAGCAAAACTTACTTGTCACTGAGCTGTTAGCATCCTGGTTCAGAGATGATGCAACCTCCTGTAAATCATGTCAAATCTGGAATGTACCGTTATTTTGATAGGGTTTTTTGGTTAGGGTAACAGGGTTGACATAAAATTAGGGGACATCGATAAATTGGTAAATATTTATTACAATTAATATATATTTTTACCAAAAACACTGTTTCACAATAAGATCATACTTAAAACAATATGTAAATGTGAACATTTTAACATTTTGCCAACATTTTACAAATTAAAAGTCCTGCTGACGTACAACAACAACAACAGTGAGGGACAGGCCAAAAACCTCACCCTCATCAGCTTAAACATCATTTTTATTATTTAAAATAATATTTAATTGATTTTAATTTGATGTTTTATTGAGGAGAGAAGACATGGTAATGTTATATTTTCAAATTACATCTTTGTTTGTTGTTACTGTAATTTTATGACTGATAATTTCTTGGGGACACAAAAGGCACCGATTTCATGGAATGACCCAGCTGTTGAACTTCACACGATTCTGTTCTTTAAAATAAAAGCGGAGGAGCTCAAGCCTGAAAAACTGCTCGTGCTGTTATTAAGCAACAAGACGGCTGTAATCTGTGGGTGTCTGATAATTACTTGATCCCTCCATGGCAGATGGAGGTGTGTGTGTGTGTGTGTGTGTGTGTGTGTGTGTGTGTGTGTGTGTGTGTGTGTGTGTCAGATACAGCCCTACATACGTCTGAAGCCGTACAGAGATTAAGACATAATGATGACTTATTTCCAGGTTATAGGACTCGATGCTGTGTCTTTAATCAATAAGTGCATATTGATCTGACCCACCTGAACATGCATGACTGTGTGTGATCTTCATCATGCTGCAGGAGGGACAGGTCCAGGTAGAGAGCGAGCGTATAGGTGAACTGGGTCTGCAGCCTTCATGTAACATGGTACCAGGGAGACAGAGCGTCTCGGGGGAGGAGAGGGAGGTTTTCCATTTCACACATGATGCGAGCAGAGAGAGAAGCTGCTGGAAAACATCTAAATCTCATCTTTATATTCTTTTAATTCTGTTAGTCTCGATGTTAATATGTCTGGTGACACCTCGTGTGGTTAAAGCTTCTCTCAGGAGACGAGGTGGGAAAAGAAAATGTGACTCATTTAATCATCAGATCCAAACTCAATAACATCAATAACATTCAGCTTCGTCATTAGTGATGTTTTTATGTTTTTAGAGGGAGAAAACCAGAGTCGGTGTGAGTGAGACCAGAAGCGCCGCTTTCAAAATAAAAGCACAAAAGAACAGCAAGTAGATCTTCAGGTCTTCTTCTCGTCTACATCCTCTTAGTGCCTTTATGTTATAGAAGAAGAAGAAGTTATTATTGGGATGACTCAGTGTTTGAAGATGTCATGTTAAAATATTACTTTGGTAAAAGTAAAAGTCATCCACATGAATAAATCTTGAATAAAAGTGAATATTAAATGTACTTAAGTCACAAGTCCAAGTAAAAGTAAATTATATATGTATTTATAGACTCTGGGTCGAATGGTTATTGGATCAGATTTTTCTGATGATCGGGATCACTGATTTATTAATTTATTTTTTAATCTGATTGCCAATAAACTACATTCATTTAGAAATGTTACTTTGACTTTGATGTAGCGTGTAATCTGCAAAGTAACGAGTAACTAAAGTTATCAAATACCCTCAATGTAGCAACTTAATGGGTAAAGTACCTCGAAATTGTACTCAAGCACAAGTTGTGTCGTCATACAGGTGCGATACAAATCAATATGATGGAAGATAAAGTTTCCAATAGGCTAATCAATAATTTAAGAATTTAATGTTTCGTTTTTTTTCTGTGTTTAAATCGAAATCTCTATTTCACTTATAATTTTCATAAATATGCGACATTTTCAGCTTCCATCGATAAATTAAGTGGCTTTATTTTGAAAATATTCTAACCGGAAGTGGATCGTCTATTGTGAACTGGTTGTCTTGACAACGGAGGGACAGGAGCGGGAGGGGGAGGAGGAGGAGCCTGTCTCGTTGGAGACCAATGACAGTACAGGTGGCAACAGGTGAGCGCGCGCACACACACACACACACACACACACACACACAGACTGTGTGAGGCTCCGGGGATCAGATCAGTCTGACATGAGGCGGAATTAGAGAAGCGAGGACCATTTCACCGCGTCAGCGCCTCGGAGGAGCAGCGGAGCCCCGGACCTCTGGATTATTAGATTATATTGATAATAATATCGATCAGGACTGAGAGGTGACGCTGTGAGTTCACCTGCGTGTTCTGCCACACTGACCCGGTTACAGATTACTGACCCGCTCGGCTCGGCTCTGACCCGCTCGGCTCGTGTTGATTCCTCTGAGCAGAATGTTTCCTCAGAACCGGACCCAGATCTGATTCTCAGGTTCTTTCTCACCACAGGATCGTTGTTCGGGTCGTTCGGAGCCAGACTTTAACAAACTAATCCCCGGGCTGCGGACCGGACCGAACCGGCACCATGATCAGCTCGGAGGGCCTGCGGCCGGCCCCGTCCGGCAGGAAGCCGCTGGGGAAGCTGGCGTCCCGGCTGGAGGAGGTGAAGAACCCGTGGCGGCAGGTGTCCACGCTGGAGCTGAGCCACAACGAGGCGGCGCGGCTCGCCACGGACGCGCTGCTGGAGCACGGCGAGAAGGAGTACCGCCGGGTTCTGACCGAGGAGCGCGAGCTCAACTTTCTGTCCCCGCTGGAGGTCCGGTACATCACGCAGCACGCGGCCAAGGCGTGCAGCGCCGAGAGCAACGGAACCGGCCCCAACGACCGGGACTTCGGGGACGGGGACGCCGTGTCCGAGCTCACCTCCGGGACTTACTTCCCCATGATGTCCGACGAGGAGCCGCCGATGCTGGAGCTCGGCTGGCCGGACGCGCCGGCGCGGTACGGACCGTCCGAGACGCAGATCTACTTCCAGAGGGACAAGTCCCATAATGTGAAGGACCTGATCCGGTCCCTGATCAACAAGGCCAAGAAGGTAAGAAGAAAGTCCAGAAGTCAGGGTCCTTTAAAGGAGCAGTCCGTATAGTTCAGGAGAGGAAATGTTAATTAGATCTGAAAATCAAACTGAAGAAACAAACTGAGCTTAAAGGACAACACAGTTTACATGTGGCGGACCCTGCCACCTCTCCAGCTCCACACAGTGTTCTGGGAGTTGATTCACTTGTAGAATAAATACATATTTCTGCGTTAAAACACACAACAGGAGCTTTAACAGGAGATTAAACTGAGCTCGTCTCACTTTGTTGAGCTTCTCTCGTTTAATCCACGTGGAAAAAAAGAGACCCAGTTCAGTTTGGCATGTTGATGTCGGCTGTCTGGTTCAATACAGTCAGTTCAATCAGTTAATCAATGACAGGATGTGGGTCACACACACACACACACACACACACACACACACACACACACACACACACACACACAGGAGCTGCTGAGCTAAAACACATGATAGATGATTAATGATACATGAGGAAGCTTATGGAAATGAAATTTACAGTAAACCGTCAGTTTGTTATCAGGTGTTCAGAGTCCAGGTGTGATGAGTTTAACTGCCCGTAATCATCAGTTATGGTCATTACGTATCCGTCACAATGACAGTATTGATGAAGAGGAACAAGATTAAAGCGCCACAATAAATAAATTATTATCTATTTACTTTATTAAGTTTGATCTTCAGCGTGCAGGATGAAGAAGGGAGAAAGTTCTTTGACCGTCTCTTTTGGTCTAAGTTTAACAAATGTACATGATTTTATGACATCATAGCTTCTCTGGAGCCAATCACGATCCAGTATTCAACTGAGACGAGCAGAAACTTTCAGCCTTTCAGTCGACTGAACAAACTTCATCTGTGCAGCAGCTGTGATCCTCGTTCATTCTCATTAATGCAGAGAGTTGAAACAGTAAAACAGTTTTATAGAAGTGAAATATCAAACAGTAAGCGATCGATCGCAGCAGAGAGCTGATGATGAACAACATCATGTTCCTGACAAACAGCCTGATGATGACATCATCACCTCTCCCGCTGTCAGCTGGGAGTTTCCTTGTTTTTCACCTTCCACCTGACTGCCTTCCTTCCTCCCTCCAGCGGTTTCCACTCGGTTTGCTTACAAACAAATGCAGTGAGCCCGGCCCAGAGCCCGGTGCCGGCCCGTCCTCCTGCCTGCTGTCGTGTTTGATCAGCTCTTATCTCCGTCTGAGCTGCGAGGCCGGCAGCTCGCTCTGTCACTCATTGAACAGCCGACCTCGGGTCACAGATTAGAAACGTTTCATCGTCTAATCACCGGCTTTAAGCTCTGCAGCTGCACCGACGGGCTGCGAGGCACATTTAGTGTCTCTCTGTGGTAGTTGTGCATCTCCACGTTGTTGTGTTGTGTCTTGTGGTCACTTTGTGTGTCTGTAAGGTAGTTTGCATCTCTTTCTAATCGTTTTGTGCACCTCGGTAGTCATTTTGCATCTTTGTGTCTTTCTGGGTATTTTGCATGTCTTTGTTGTCGTCTTTGTGCGACCACATTTTGTGTGTTTCTGTGGTAATTTGCATCGTTTTCTCTGTGTCTCTTTGTAGCCGTTTCGTGCGTATGTGTAGTCATTTTGCATCACTGAGCCCTGCAGCCTGTTCACAAATCTGATCTATATGAAGTTATTCGCTGCAGAACTGTGACTTTAAATTAAGCTTGATTGATACCAAACTGCGTCCTGATCGCTGAACTGACCAGACAGCAGCTCAGTCGGAGACACATTCGGTTTCCTGGCAGACAGTCGAGCATCACGCTGCTCATGAGTCACCGCCGCGTCCACAGACACTTCCTCCTTCTCGATGTGTGACTTGTTTTATATGCATGAAGAAGAGCGAGTCTGCTGCTCATAAAGATGAGATCTGAACGGTTCAGATCCTGCAGGAAATATCCTGTAAAAGGCAGAAACACAACGAATCAGAGAGGCTGGATGTTCGCTGACATTGACCTGTTTCTCACAGGTTTGTGCCGAGTCAGCAGAGTGCAGATCGGATGACAGTCTGAATGCAGAGCGTCCGTCGGTGAACACAGCTGATAGCTGCTGACAGAGCTGCACGTTTGTTCATTGCACCAATCTGCAGGTCACATCACAATATTTGAACAATAGATGTGTTTCGTCGTGACTTCCTGGCTGTTTTTAATCAGGTCGTAGGAAGTTTCAGTGCAGGAAATCAAACTGGCTTCATTTTTCTTTGTGAAGGAGAAACTCATCAGCTGAACAGAAGTCTGTTTCATGCACACGATGTTCATCACCGGTGAGAACACATGTAGTGATGCTTCGTCTGATGTGATGATGATTAAACTTCAACTCTGGACGGATGTTCAGTCCAAACTCGACAGGCGTTCGGTTTGTTTACATCTGAACTCAACTCGAGCCGGATGCACTTATCCGTCACTTATATTGCCTTTCACCAAAAGAGCTTGAAAGCATTGTGTCACTTTAGGTGAACGATCACAACACAAACCTGGACATCATTTCAAAATCTTTGTCCGATTCCGATCAGGCCACTCAGGTCTCTCTGTGTCGGGTTTAGGTTGTTAGTCTAAGCCCACGTTTATACACAGCAGGGTATTTAGAGAAACGAATATTTCCCCCCCTCCGTTTTCAAAAATAACATCGTGCACACAACATCGTTTTCAAAAAAGTTGTCATTTACATCAACCTGCATAAATACGCCGTCGAGCGCCATTCTAACTCTGCCAAACCTCTGGGCGGCAGTGTAGGGAGAAGGATGAAGCCATGCAAGCCAATCAGAATCCTCAGAATCAACAACAACGAATAACACGAGCGACTTCCTGTTCCTTTCAAAACAACGCTCACATGACGTTAAGCATTTTCTGGCGCATAGCCTAATGAGCGTGAGAAGCTAAAACCCCGTTTCTCCCAGCTGACACGACAACACAGAACCGGAGTTTTTAGAAATAATCGTTTTCTGTGATAAAAACGGGGTTTTCGTGTAAATGAGAGGCCAAACCGCCTGGAAATATCTGCGTTTTCCCTTCGTGTAAACGGGGCTTCAGTGAGCCACATCCGGCCTCATGGCTCTCCTCATCGTCTCTCAGAGTTTTACACTGAGCTGCAGACCTCCGGCTCCCCGTGGTCTAAAAACCCCCCAGCTGGAAGTTGCTAACAAGACCTGCAGACTTGGAGAACTTCCTCTCAGGTCACCTCCCAGGAGGCCAGCAGCTCCTGCAGCTCCTCTGCTCGGCGTTCTCAGATAATAGGACGATATCTGGATGTGAGCTGAAGCTGTTTGTGTGACGTCCGTTAAAGTCTGTGAATATTCTCATTCATCCAGGTCATAGTTATCTCAAGGAAATTGATCATCATCATGAAGCCTCTTGGATGAGAGGTGAAACGTCTTCAAGACAAAAACCAAATCCAGTTGCGTTCGATTCAATTTCCTTGAGATGACGTCCGTTAAAGAATCCTGCAGATGTTCTCAGAGCAGGTTTAGGTTTCCTCCCCTGAGCTCCTATTTTAGCGGTTTTGCCCTTTTATAAGTCGTCTTTTACATTATTTTATCATTTGGGAATCATTTAAGGATAAAGTCTCCCTGCTGACTCCGGCTGATCTGCAGCTGATCTGCAGCTGTCGATCATCTCAGCGTGTTGTTGATAACACGCGTGTGCTGGAACGTGTCTGCACACGGCGAACACATTCTCCACGTTACACAACTCAAACTGTAATGAAGCTCTTTGATTTTTAAAGTGGATGTAAAGACTTGATTTGTTTGCGGTGTGAGTTAAATGGATGTGAGCCAGCTTCTGTCAGTCAGAGCGTCCTGTCGATGTGACGCTGACCCTGTTCACGGCGAACAGGCCCGAGGCCCGGCAGAACCGCTCCGGAGTCCTGACAGGTTTCTGGTGTCTGAACTCAGAAGCAGCTGAGCAGAAACTTTTTGCCCTGGAACCCCAGAACAGGTTCATCAGGACACGTCGTGTTCAGAGGCTGTAATTATCTTATGTTTAAGTTATTGAGTCATAAATCCTCATCAACGCACATTTTACAGCGTCGTAATTAAACCTGTTCTGTTCACGAAGGCAGAGCCCGGAGCAGTTTTACTTTCTTCACAAGACTTCCTGTCGGTCGAACGGCTTGTTTGTAAAAAGGCTTTTTGGTGGGAAAAATTTTAACGATTTAGCGATTTATTTTCGATTACGATGAATCAGTCGACTAGAAAATGATTGAAAGAACACCTGAAGCGATATTAACGAGAGAAAATCCTCACATGTAAGAGGCTGAAACCTGAAAATGATCAGAAATTGATTAGAAAATGATTTAAAGGAACAGTTCGTCCACAAATGATCATCATCTCCAAACATTTCTGGAGCTTCACAGTAAAACGGAGTTGCAGCGTTCTGCTAAACAACTGAAATGGTGAAAAGAGAAAAGATATAAAAGAAATTAAACAAAAAAATTCATCATAAATGGCTCCATGCAGCTCGTCCGTTATTTAAACCTGCTCCACCTTCGCTAACACTTTCAGTTTAGCAGCTAAAGTTTAGATTTTATATTTTGTAAATAATATAAATAATAAAAAAGCTGCAGAAATGTTTGTGAGGAGATAATGTAGATATTGAACTTTCACATTTGGGGGAACTTTTCCTTTAACCCGTTTTGCCCCACTGGCAACAATTGTTGCCAAAGTGTATCACTGTCATTTTCAACTCACAATAAAAAATCTCAAAGGTACTCATGCAACTTTTTCCACTTATATGCTCGTAGACAACTTAGACAAAGGTTTTGATTTATAAAAAATCGTTTCCAAGTGCTTCCTGTTGCATGACATCATCTGCTTCCTGCTCCTTCCGGCTGAAGACATGGCGGTTGCAAATCCTCCTGGAAAGAGGTCATTTTCATACATTTCTTATGATTTTCCCCGCAAACATATTATAATTATTTAATCATTCAAGTCTCTAGAGTAACCCTACCCTCAAACATTTTACCTAGGATGAATATTTTTTTGTTCATGGGCAGTTCAAATTGTTTGTTGTTTTGAATTTTATACAGGGGGAACCGAGGTTTGGACCACGATCATTAGCTACCTTCCTGGAATGATAATATCCATGTACAGCTTTACGTATTTTCTTTTGTTTTACCCGCTCCACCTTTTTGTTATTATTTATTATGACTATATTAATATTTTGTTATTACTATATCATTGTTATTATCTCTATATTATTATTAGGTGACATTTGACCGAGTGACAAGCTGTGTGACAATTGTTGCCAGTCATAAAAATGCTATTTTCTTCAAAACAAAGTACAAAATGGAAAAAAAAAAATACATAACATGATTCAGAGGGACTCAACTGATAAAATGATCTGCCTTACAACTCCGAAAACAATCTGGGCACAAATGGGTTAAACACTGAATCACTTACTTCAATTGTTGTAGATTATTTTTGGCTCAATCATCTAATTACTGCAGATATTTACTAAACCTTCCAGCCCCACATATCACCACACAGACCTTTGTGACTGGATCCTGTTTCCGGTGTATCAGCACCACGGCGGTGTAACTCGGCCCGTGTCGGCGCCGGGCCGTGAAGAAGCCCACTCTCATGAAATCTTCATGCGACGCTGCGAGCTCACGTCTCTCGTGTCTCCCCTCCTCCGCAGGTGATCGCGCTGGTGATGGACGTGTTCACGGACGTCGACCTGATGTGCGATCTGATGGAGGCGTCCAACAAGCGGCGGGTTCCCGTCTACATCCTGCTGGACGAGAAAAACCTCGACTACTTCACAGAGATGTGCTCGGCGCTGGACATCCAGAACTCACACCTGGGCGTAAGTACCGAACAGTCAGAGAGGCCAGAACGGGACAGAATACAGATGAGCTCCGGTTCAGACGCTGTAAAGATCCGTTAGATAATTAATATTAAAGATTCCAGTGTAGGAAGATCTGTTGATGATATGATGATGTGAGTCTTTGCAGGAAACAACAAGAGGATGAATCTTAAAGCCCTTTAACTTTAAATACTTTATGACGACATTCCTGCAGAATGACGTTATGACATCATCATGATCATCATCATGACATCAGTCTCGGTTGTATTTTTTCCATTTAGCAAACGTTGGCATCCTAAAACACCAAACTTAGATGTACGTGAACATTTAACATCAGCATGTGTCGTCACTGTTAGCATGTTAGCTTGATGGTGTTAGCATTCAGATAAGGACAGCTACTAATCATTAACGATTAATCTGATTATTTTCGAGATCAATCATTAACGGTGCGATATGTAAAACGGTGACGGCCTCAGAATCAGAATGAACGTTCAGCTTTCTTTCTCCAGAATCACTTCGTGCTCATGATTTAAGTCGATGTCACGATGGATTAACTGTCAGAGACGACAGAGAACAGCAGCAGATCCTCAGATTAAGGTTCTCAGATTAGTTAATTCTGTTTTGATCGATGTGTCGTTGCATCTCAGTGTGAACGTGAGAACATGAAACCTCAGCAGTATACGTTTCTCTACACTCGGCTTCTAGAAGTCACACTGGAGTGTCAGAGAACATTTAGCAGAGCTTCATCGTGTTTGTTAAAGTGGGACGTCCTTCGTTTACTTTGGCGAGTTTCACTTCAACCTTTGGTTTGTGTTGTTTTCCCTCATCCAGCGGTAAAAAGTCCTCGAACAGCAACAAATCGAATCTCCACCACATAATGATTTATATTCTTCCTGTGGCTGAGTGACTCCACCACGTTAACAATGAATCATCCGTCACATGCAACTTCTAAACCAACAATGTTCAAACCAGAGAAATACACAAGTTTCCTCGAGGTAACGGTGTGTTTCATTTGGGTTAGTCAGAGAGAGAGGAAGGAAGACGGAGGATGATCTCATCAGTCATAAGATTAGTATTTACTTTAGTTAAACTCTGAGTGAAGTCAGCACTCAGCAGATTCCTCCAGAAGGTCTGGATCTGCACCGACGCTCCTGCAGAGCTCCGACAGTCTGCAGACATCTTTAGTTTGGTTCTGATTGAACCCACAGTGGCAGAGATGAAATATATAATGCTTTTAAACTCTCTGCATGTTGATTTAAACTGAGGCTGACTGAAAGGAAGCAGCACGTTCTCACACATAAACATCTGCTGAACATTTGAACTCTGTAGAAAACTCTTCTAGAAAGATAGAATCGTACTGACCCGTCTGCTGCACCGACCTTCACACCCTGATTAAATATATATAATCATAAAGCTTGTTCTGCGTGGAGCTCACTGGTTGGAGATAAATGCTGCACATTGATCACCCTAACCCTTAACATACAGTTCACGAGAATAAACCTTCTGCTAAATGTTGTTTCTGTGTGAATCTTCTGACGCATGTTGATGTTGCAGCAGGAGGAGTTTTTCATTACTGTTTGTTTTGGTGGATTTTTGCTCGTTTGCTGTAAATCAGTTATTATTCTCTGATTGCTGATGACTGAAATGTTGTGTTTCTTCTATTAGTCTTCGTGTGTGTGTGTGTTTCTAACGGTCACGCGTGTGTTTGTGTGTTTGCGTGCAGAACATGCGTGTTCGCAGCGTGTGCGGCGACACGTACTGCACCAAGAGCGGCAAGAAGTTCACCGGTCAGGTCCTGGAGAAGTTCATGATCATCGACTGCGAGGAGGTGATCGCCGGCTCGTACAGGTCGGTGACACACACACACACACACACACACACACCTGGGTACACACTTCTATCTAAAGGACGACAGAAAAGACTTTGTTTCTAACTCAGATTTTTGTGATTATCAACTAGCTGATCAACAAACTATTTTGATAATCTGTGGATCATTTCAGTCGTTGTTGAGCCGAGATACTAACTACTTCCTGTTCCTGGTTTGGCTCCTCCTCAGGAACCTTTCTCTACTTTCTGACAGTTTATTGAATCATCAGCAGATATCTGATCATTAAAATAATCATTCGTAGACTAGATCTGGTTTTTTAACAGAAATCGGTTTCTGCTTTTCTCCCAAAATCCTCTTCCCGTTTAACATTGGGGCTTATGGGGCAGTTGCTGGAGTTTGTGTCGGTTAGACGCAGATAATTCAAAAACCGTACATCCTCCCGATAAAGTGGACACGTTGCCAGACAGAAGACAAGTGTGGCTACGTTCTTGGAAAATATCACTATTGTAGTGTGAAATCTGTGGCTAGGATCGTCATCTAAAGAAACATTTTCGGAGAGTTTTTTTCAGGCTCCCCCACTCTGCCAGTTGGTGCTGCGCGAACATTCCGCAATACACACACATTGAAAATCCTGAATTTTTTCTAAATCACTCACGATCAATTAAGGGTCACCGTTCAAAAACTAAACATCGTAGAAAGAAAGTTCAAATACAACTCAAATAGATAAGACTTGTGCCTACATTTTAAAGTTTGAATGGTGTCTCTAGGTCAAAGTCTGCCAGAGCAGGAGATGTTGGAAAAACGTCGATGATTTTGCGACTTTTTTGACCCCGTCCCATTCATTCCTTATGGGACGATTTTTCGTCACACAACGTGACGAGTGAAAGAATCTGGAACAACAAGAAAAGCCGCAGAAAGAGATATTAAATGTATTAAAGTGGATTTAAAGTCGTCCCTCTCTCTGTGTATTCAAACGAGCCTCTGCAGCCGTCATTGTTCTCGGCTATCCTTCGTACCCGTCGAGTGTGTGTAGCTGTAATTACAGGTATTACTCAGGTATTCTCATAACAGTTTCAAATACCGCTGTCAGCTGCAGGCCGACCGCAGCTCAGCCACGTCTCTGCACAGCACCAGCTTTGTTTCCCGGCTTATCCTCCACACACACACACACACACACACACACACACCACACACACACACACACACACACATTTGCACAGTGAACGTGGCCTCTGGGCTCAGCCGGCTTCCTCCTGCAGCCGTCCTGCTTATCAGGAGGGATGCAAAGTAAATGTCAAGCTGCCGACGGTGAAGCTGCTGCGAAACATTCACTCCGTGTTCAGATGTGTTTTCACTCCGTGTTCTGAGCGAGTCCACCTACTCGTTTAGTTCCCAGATTTAAATTACTGCGACGTTATAAGAATTATAAATAATCCTGACGAACAGAACTGACCAGCTGCAATGTGCCAACTTCTAAAAAGGTGCTGGACGTGCAGGAGACAGATTGTGTTTGAGAGGACGTTATAAAATATATGTTAACTTTTTAAATAAAATATAACTTCACGGAAATAAAACACAAGTTAACTTTTAATGTAAATCGTTTCTCAGCAGTTAAATGTCTTTAATCTTAGAATAAAGCATCATCGAAACACTGAAGATGGTTTAATACGACTGGATCTTCTTTCTGTTGACATTTCAGTCAGGATGAGTTTTTATTTTAGCGCCGTGCAGACGCCATCAGTGAGATCTGAGCTCGATTATCTTTGCCTTGTTTCTTCGTCTCATCAGTGAGTTATATCGTATAATATTTTCATACTAATTATAGAAGCTTCTCGAGTAACAGTCCCACTTCTTTACTTTGATCACAGTCGGTTACGATGACGGACGAATAAACACTTCCTGTTTTTATAATTAATCCTTTAAAGTCCACGTTGCTGTTGTAGACGAGAGTGAAAGGGCTCAGCACAATGCTACTGACTGTTAGTGTGTCTGTGTGTGTGTGTGTGTGTGTGTGTGTGTGTGTGTGTGTGTGATGTACCAGTGAAGCTGCGAGACGACTGCTGCTGTCTGATTTTAACGACTCGGAGTCCCGGAGCGAGCGCTGATGTCACCTCGAGCTGTCGCTTTAACTGTCCTCGTTGAACTCGATATTATTTTTTAATCATGAACGTACAACACAAATCACATCTGCTGTTTGACATTTTGAAGTTACTTCTCGTCTGGTGTGTGAACCTCTGGTGGAGATCGGAGGAACGAGATCACTGTGTGATTTTACAGCAGATGGTTAAATGTTCAAACAGCTGCAGAAACAGCTCGACTCAGATATTTAGGATGTTTCACTCAGACGACAGCGACTCCGGGCGTCTTTGTGTCCGACTTTGGATGAAGATGATCGATGCATCGAGACGTGAAATGTAATCTCTGTTCATCCAGCAGTCCGTTCTTTGTCTCTGGGCACGTGTTCATGTCGAAAAGCAGATTAAACCGGTTTTGTGCAGCGGAGAAATCATCGAGATCAAACTTCTCTGATGCTCTTTCCTGATAACGGATTCTGAGAAATCAGGTGCGGGCGGCTGATAATAACTCAGTACATCAGCGTAAACAAAGTGAAGTCAGTTTTATTTGTGTAGCTCGACGTCACAGATTAAAGCTTGTCGTCAAAGCGTTTACAGCCGAAGATGTACTCAATCCTCACTCCTCGTTTCCACACAGCTCTGATGTGTTTGTGAAACTGTTGTTCCGTTTCATTTGTTTTCTGGTTCAATCCGTCGAGTAGATTTTGTGTAATCCTGCTGACAAACCCACAAACAAACGGACACAGATGAAACATATCGTCGTTGGCGGCGGTAATATCGCATGAAGACAAATTAGTGAGGGTGTCGGCCTGTGAGGTGTGAAGCCAGTTTAGTGAAGTTGTGATGTTACGCAGCTAGCATGCGACCACAGTTGGCGAAATACACTGTGGAGCTCTTCACTCCTCACTTCGATTGTTGAAGTTGACATGAAGTTGGCGCAGGTGTTTCACCTTCTTACATAATTTCTGTCGAACGACTGACTATAAATCAGCTTTGACTGCAGAGACGCGGCAGCTTGTATTCACGATGACTAAATTAAAAATTGTTCACACATTCTTTCATCTTTTTACAGTTAGTCAGCTCAGGTGCGTCTCCACCTGCACTCCTTGATTCACGCTTTGTTTTATTTCCAAAGTCGTTTCCTGTCTCGCCTCTCGTCCTCCTCGATGTGTCAGTGTGTCTCAGGTTTGGCTGCAGAGTGTTTCTGCTCGCGGTGTGTTTCAGGTGCGCTGCGGTGGGTTGGGTCAGGTATGCAGGCCGACAGGCATACGACTGAAACAGCTGACAGAGGAATGAAGGGCGCGGCCCGGATCGCTGCCAAGCGCCTCAGGGCGGCAAATGTTGTCTTATCACCGGAGCGCACCTCTCCCTCCTCCTACGCTATCTGAAAACGTCCTAACTCTGATATTAAAACCAGCGAATGAGCTGCTGTGCTCTGTGAAACCCGGGCAGTGCCGACTGCTGCACACCTCAAACTGATTAGTTTATTTGAAAAGCAAATAATAAACACTGATTCACTGATATCGAGTCGATGATGCAGATTTAATCTGTTAATCCAGAATAAAGTGCAACAGGAAGCTGTGCTTTACTTTAGTCCTTCCTGTGAAGCTTTTATAAGCTCGATATTAACATGTTAGAAAGGTTTTATAAAACAATAATGTAGCTGTTAAAAGGTGAAATAACCTCCTACTAATACTTATTATTATTCTCAACACTACTGTTACTATTAACAAGCTTTTCAGTGGTTGAACCAGACAATAAAAAATAATACAAAAGTAAAATCACATTGTTTATATTTCACTTTTCAAAGCCAAAGAAGAAATTGCTTCAAGACAACAAGTTAAAATTAAAAAGATATGAAAAACCAGATTAAACCAGCTCTGGTACTGTGAAAAAAAATAAAAATAATTGAAAAGGAATAAAAACAGAAAGAAAATAAACAAGTTAAAGAATAGTTGATAAGTTATTCTTGAAGCATTTTTGTTATATTTGTAGAAAATCTGTTAAACGATCTGCTGCGTTCACAGAACACAGCCGATGAGCCTGTCGTTCAGCAGCTAACCGAGTTAGCACAAAGCACACAGCCTCCGAGCCAAAGTACAGAGAGCAACAGACGCGCTCAGTGGCTAACGTTAGCACAAAGCACACAGCCTCCGAGCCAAAGTACAGAGAGCAACAGACACGCTCAGTGGCTAATGTTAGCACAAAACACACAGCCTCCGAGCCAAAGTACAGAGAGCAACAGACGCGCTCAGTGGCTAATGTTAGCACAAAGCACACAGCCTCCGAGCCAAAGTACAGAGAGCAACAGACACGCTCAGTGGCTAATGTTAGCACAAAGCACACAGCAGTTAGACTTTTCAGACTGAGGCACGTTCACGACGGCTACTTCACTTGTGTTTATGTGATTGTGGCATTTAATAGAGTTCATTTATATATTTATTAGAATAAAGAGCTTGTTGAACTAAAAAAGAAGAAGAATCTGGATAATCCAGATCTTTAACATAACATACAATGTATGAAAATACTGTAAAACACAGTTGTGATAATACAGATCACGTTCTTCATAGTTAAGGTTGTTGACAAACACTGAATATTAGTAAATACTTTAAAATATCCCTATATCGGCTTACCATCATAGTGTTTTACAACGTTTATAATGTTGTTTTTTATTTTAATTTTCTAAAAAAAGTACCTTGTTGAACTACAATCCACAGTTATAACCAGATATATTACTTAGTGTTACAGCGGTGATTTTAAATGAGCTCTGTGGTAAGACGACTGTCTTCTCTTCGTGGCGAAAACAAACTTTATGATTGATGCATGAAGGCGTGCTCCGATCGGTTCCTCCTGACCGGAATTCAACTTTAGCTGAATGCCGTCCAACATCTCTGAGCGCTGAGTGATTTATCACGCAGAGCCGTCCTGCAGGTTCTCTGGCTGCTGCAGCATCACGCCGGCTGCCTCAGCACGCCTTCGCTGCCCTCAGAGTGATTTACTTCCAGAAACAATTTTATAACCGCCTGATTTTGTGGTTCTAGGAAACCTTTCGTGGGATACTAATTAAAACTGGGTGTCAACTGGGAAACTGTCTTGGACAAGTCAGAGCAAACGGGCCTGACGTGAGGAAGTGTAGCTGGAAAATCCAAATATTAAGAGCACAAAGCTCGTATCTGTCAAAGCACAACTCCTCCCGCAAACACTACAGTTATCAAGTTAGTGACTGATTCTGATTCTGCTCAATGACTTTAAGGTTTGTAGTCGCTGGAATAAAAGCTTCTGCAGAAGAATAATGTGAGCAGGCACTTTAATAATGTTGAATATGTTTTAGTTACGCAGCTCAGATGGTATTTGCATTTAAAGGCCTCTATCAAACATTTACTCTCTTATCAACTGATAACATTATACAAGTAGTTGGTACATTTTAAATGTACAGCAACAAACTTTTAACTGGTTATGAAACGACAACATTTTAAAACTGATGCTTCGATTTGACCCACAGAAGCAACGAGACCATCTGACAGGAAGACTGTCTGTTTCTGTAGTTATTCTTAAAGCCCGTCACTCGAGTCACTTTCATTAAATTAGAACAATTTTTTAAGTACTGAGGATGAATTGAGGCGCCTGAGGAGAGAAGCAGCTCTGTAGTCTGGTGGTACGGCGATTTAACAAAGCTGACTTTGTTTCATCAACTTCATATTACAGTTATTAATCCAACATAGACACAAATTGATCCGTTACCTCATCGATATGCATCCTGCAAACAAAACAAAACAAACCAAATTCACGTACTAACCAGATCAAGATCCGAACCACAGGAGGAGGTGGTGCTCATAGTGCTTCAGTCCACAGGGGGCGCCAAAACCAACAGAATGAAAGTTGATGGGAGCTGCTTTAAAATGACACCCGACACAGGACAATGAGTTCGTTCAATCGTTTAGTTGATTAATAGAAATAGATCAGCAGTTAACCTTCGTCCTCTCTGGTGACTGAGCGCTCAGACAAAACTGTACAGTGATCGTGAGCTTCACAGGGAACCAAAGAAAACACTGACGGTTCCTTTTCTCTGCATCGATCACGTTGTGCAATCGAGATTTACTTCATATGGATACGATGAAGCAGAAAACGTAAAGATACGTTGTAGAAGTTATACGTGAACGTGCACAGAAGAAGTTTGGAGGCGTTTGTGCAGCTGTTTGTTCATCGTTCCTCAAAACGTTCGTTGCTGCCTGTCGGTTAGCAGCTAACCGAGATAGCACAAAGCACACAGCCTCCGAGCCAAAGTACAGAGAGCAACAGACGCGCTCAGTGGCTAATGTTAGCACAGAGCACACAGCCTCCGAGCCAAAGTACAGAGAGCAACAGACGCGCTCAGTGGCTAATGTTAGCACAAAGCACACAGCGTCCGAGCCAAAGTACAGAGAGCAACAGACGCGCTCAGTGGTTAATGTTAGCACAAAGCACACAGCCTCCGAGCCAAAGTACAGAGAGCAACAGACACGCTCAGTGGCTAATGTTAGCACAAAGCACACAGCCTCCGAGCCAAAGTACAGAGAGCAACAGACGCGCTCAGTGGCTAATGTTAGCACAAAGCACACAGCCTCCGAGCCAAAGTACAGAGAGCAACAGACGCGCTCAGTGGCTAATGTTAGCACAAAGCACACAGCCTCCGAGCCAAAGTACAGAGAGCAACAGACGCGCTCAGTGGCTAATGTTAGCACAAAGCACACAGCCTCCGAACCAAAGTACAGAGAGCAACAGACGCGCTCAGTGGCTAATGTTAGCACAAAGCACACAGCCTCCGGGCCAAAGTACAGAGAGCAACAGACGCGCTCAGTGGCTAATGTTAGGACAAAGCACACAGCCTCCGAGCCAAAGTACAGAGAGCAACAGACGCGCTCAGTGGCTAATGTTAGCACAAAGCACACAGCCTCCGAGCCAAAGTACAGAAAGCAACAAACACGCTCAGTGGCTAATGTTAGGACAAAGCACACAGCCTCCGAGCCAAAGTACAGAGAGCAACAGACGCGCTCAATGGCTAATGTTAGCACAAAGCACACAGCCTCCGAACCAAAGTACAGAGAGCAACAGACGCGCTCAGTGGCTAATGTTAGCACAAAGCACACAGCCTCCGAGCCAAAGTACAGAGAGCAACAGACGCGCTCAGTGGCTAATGTTAGGACAAAGCACACAGCCTCCGAGCCAAAGTACAGAGAGCAACAGACGCGTTCAATGGCTAATGTTAGCACAAAGCACACAGCCTCCGAGCCAAAGTACAGAGAGCAACAGACGCGCTCAGTGGCTAATGTTAGCACAAAGCACACAGCCTCCGAGCCAAAGTACAGAGAGCAACAGACGCGCTCAGTGGCTAATGTTAGCAAGTCTCTGAGGCGTCCGACTGTGAAGAGTTCAGACCAGCTGGAGAGTCTCATTCATTTTAATGAAGGAAGTCTGTCGACGTGTGGAAGAAAAACAACTAAAGTCCGACTCCACCGTTAACGCAACGTGACATCATCCTCGGCAAGCAACTGTACCGGTCACTTATACAATTTACTGTAACAGTAAGTTGTGCTTTCATGTATATAACACATATCAACGGTTTACCTTGGATAAGATTTTCTGCTGTGATAACTTCTGTTATCTCCCTGTTACAAAACGCCGTCTCTTAATGATTCCCTCATCTTTATTCGTTTACGGTCGCTCTTATGTCACATGCCTCAGGCCTGCTGGGTAAAACGCTGCCTTCACTTTAGCTCAGACGTTTGTGTGATCATGCAGCTCAGCGTCTGAGCGCCTCGGTGCTGCTGCAGCCGGGCGTCTTCAGTGTTCACGGAGCTGATGATTCACTGCGGTGACTCACCAGCGTTCAGGAAACTGTTGAGGCCGATCTGCAGTTTAATCAGCCGGAGGTGGACGGAAGTAATCTGCATAATGAGGGTTGATGCTCTCGGCCACATCGTGTGTTTCGTGATTTCTACTTTCGTGCACTCGGTGACGTGAGGTGGGGGTTTCCTCCGCACGCTTTGAAAAACACGATGAATGTTGTTGATGCCCAGTGTGCAGAGTCACGCGGGAGGGTGACGTCACTTCCTGTTCGCCTGCTTGTTTAGGAACTTAAGAACCATAATTAACACATTTTAACACTTTTTGAAACACATGTGTTGAATAATTAATGATATTATGCTCATTTGATGCCAACTCACACAGAATTCAGACATATTCCCGGTTCATGGATGTTACTAATCTGATCAATTTAGCTTTTTCTTCTTTTTATTTTGAAACAACAACGTTTAATGTTTGTTTCTGTCGACTCCGGAGCCTCAAACTCTCAACCTCTGTGTCTCCTCTCCAGTTTCACCTGGCTGTCGGCTCAGGTGCACAGCAACATGGTGATGCATTTCTCAGGTCGCATCGCCGACAGCTTCGACCGCGAGTTCCGCTGTCTGTACGCCGACTCGCAGATCATCGACTGCTTCTTCAACCCGGAGGAGGAGGGGATGCCCTACTACCCGTCATACCAGGCCATGATGGCGCCGGGCATGGGGCTCGGCCCGGTGATGGGTCTGGACCTGCTGTCCGACAGGTACGAAGCTCCAGGTTCAAGGGTCGACGGGTTGCGTTATTTCCTGCTGACACTTGACTCCAGAGGAGCCGGTTCATGTTTCTGTCAACAGATTATTATTTTATTTCTGTCCATAAAATGTCAGATGGTAAAATTTTCCGTCACAGTTTCTGAAAGCTGAAAAAGCTGATGTTCATTCGTTCGCTTAATTGATTTTGCTTCTTCAAACTTCTCAGATTACATTTATGTGTCTCGTGCAGTCGTCTGATGTGAGTTTAAAGTAAACCAGACAGATTTTTAAAGGCCGGTAACAACATTGATATTTCCGAGTGAAGATAAATAATAATAAGTTTATAGGTATACATGTATAACCTCCCTCTGTTCGGGTCCCTCAGATGTTATATTTAACAGCTGAACACGAGATTATAACTTTTAATATGACAATAACATGAAAGAGTTTTGCAGCAGAAACTATTTTACTGTCTAACAATGATATTAATGGTCAATTTATCTTAACTGTTCAAAAAGTGACATTAACTTAAATGTGTATAATAATTTGTGATGTCCAGTAGAATAAATGTAAACAAATAACTTCAACTAAGCTTTTTTATTTCTTCTGAATAACAAAATATTCCCTTATAATAAATATAACAATGATAAAGTTTATTATATGGAACTGATCAGAACAATGTTACAAAATGGTTCACAAATTAAAAACAAAAAGACAAAAGTAAATTAAATAGAATAAAAAAACCACATATACAATGTTGAAAATGGGAAAATTCACCTCGCTGATGTTTCAGTCAGCCTCCAACAATAACTGTAAGTTTTAGTGTGATTTCATCTGCTGCAGTTCTTTGGAGTGAGTCACTGTAAGTTATTGATTCTGTATCTTAAAATAATCAAAGTGAGCTTTTAGTTGAGTCGACTCAGGTGAAGCCTTCTCAGACACATCGGTCGTCTCAGTTTAACTCAACAGATAATCTGATGTTAACTTCTCCTCCAGCAGGCAGAGGGACCGGGTCTGCTCCGAGAACTCCAGCAGCCAATCCAGTAACAGCGTGTCGAGCGTGAAGGCTGCGCCCGGGATGACCACGAACCCGGTGTACAAGGTCAACCAGAGTCACGACAAGAAGGAGCCCAACAACAACTCTCACCTGAGCCCCGAGAGGAGAGGAGGACAGACGCCGACGTCTCAGGGTCACATCACGCCGGGACCGCGGGTCACCGCTAACGGAGTGACCAATCACAGCCCAGCTATGGACCGGCCGCCGCCGGCCTACGGTCAGCAGATGGGCATCGAGTGGAACAAGCCGGCGGACGTCATGCGGTCGAATATCGGCGGCACCTCCTCCAAGTTCCAGGCGCTCGGTTTGTACGACCACAAAACGAGCCTGTTCTCCGGCGGCGGGTTCGTCCCCGGACCCCCCAACATGAACCTCAACCCCAAGAGCCAGAGCCCCTCCCCCGCCACCGACAGCAAGCTCAACCCCAAGCAGAGGACTACCCCAAACCTGTTCCTCAACAAGTTCTCAGACCTCTTCAGCAAAGACAAGGAGACCTACAACTTCCGGAGGTCTCCGTCACCGCACGGCATCGCGTCCTGGGGAGGACCGGACCTCTCTCAGGCTGAGCCGGAGAGCCAGCAGAGCCCGCCGCCGCCGGTGTCGCCGACCGCGGTGATGAGCCGGCAGGACCAGAAGCGAATGACTCTGGGCCACAGCAAGCTGGACCTGGTGAACCAGTACAACAAGATGAAATCCAAGCAGGTGTACAGCCGCTTCGAGCTCAAGTCCTCCAACTAAACTCGGACTCTGTCGGACTCTCGGTTCTTCCCGTCTCTCTCTCCACGGAGGTTTTTATAAAGTCGTCAGTCCTTCGTCTTCTTCCACAGTTCAGTGATGCCTGCTGGAAATGAAGCCATTGCAGCCATGTTGGCTCCTTCGACACGGTCGCAGGGTTCGTCTCTGTGAATCCTGAAACCACATTGCCTCTTTTATAGAGCGGACCGACGCTGGAGTTCTGGGGCTGATGATATTTTTATTCACACAGAAACGACAAATATAAACACTTTTTAAAAAAATGATCCTTCAGATGTGGTTGTAAAACACTCGAGACACATCTGCAGGATATTTACAGTCGAACAATGAATTTTATTGTCCGATATGACGACGGAGCACTGAGACGGTAAACTTTAACGGGAATTTAATAATTAGAAATCATCCCCGTGTCGGAAAACACATATGCCGATACCGATTTACCTGTGATGATCCATCTATCTATCTATCTATCTATCTGGGCCAAGACCGGTCGGGCTTTACACTTTCATGTTGTGACTCTTTGTCGGGTCGTAGTTTACAACAAACATCACGTTATAAAGATATTAAACCGACAGTTCAGACCATCAACGACGATCCGAGTGCCATCAGAGCTCATTGAACGATGATCTTAAAGTCCCAGCCGATATTTTTAATCTCTTTTTGATGTAAGGAAATATTGATTATAATCCTGGTGCAGCAGTTCTGCCTGATTTTTTTTATTTTTCAAGAGACGATTGAACTGGTTTTGCACATATTTACGCGAGCAGAGGGTTTTTCCTGTGACGTCACGCTTCGTAACCAACAAACGTCCAGATGTTTGTCCGCTTCTCCAACAAGGTCCGTCTCAGTGACGCCCTTCAATATACAGACATCTGTAAAACAGGACATTTACCCCTCTGCGTTATTAAGCTTTATATATTTTAAAAAACTTTTCCATGAGCCTTGAAAAAGCTGCTGGATCCAAAACATTTTTGAATAGTTGATGATAATGATGGTAGTTTTAGGAACAAATAAATTAACTTTGACGTCAAACTCAGCTTCGATTCTCAGATTTTTACTTTCTTATGTTGTTTCGCACAAAAAAAAAGCTAAATAAATGTTTTTTTCTTCAGAATTAAACAGATTTAAAGCTGCCGGAATGTAAAGAAAAACCTTTTCTTTCTCTCTCTCCGATCATTCCTGTAACACTCCTGTATCATAGTGTACATAACACGTGCCTTGATCATCCTGCCTTAAGGTTTACAATCACATTGTAATAATCAATATCTCCGGTGACTTCAGATGAGTGTTTATTGAGGTACACACACGCCTGTTTGAAGCCGCCGTCGCTGCAGGGAACAAAGTCTGTTGTGAATAAAAGCAGAAGCGGTGCGACTGTGTTTCCTGGTGCTGTGTCATGTTACAATTCTGGGAAATGAGGTGTAAATATAGAAAACCGAAGGGCTTCGGGGCATTTTGAGGCGATCAGGTGGAAAATATTGTTTGTACAGAGACGCACGGCTGCGAGAGGAGGCGTTTCTGTCGCGCCAGTTCTTCATTCCAGAGGATCGTTTCCTCACACTGAACATTTTATACGTTACGTCTTTACTCAAACGTCTGTACATAGACTGCTTGTTAAAACACGTTAGATACGAGAGCGAGTCACAGCTCACCTGATCGTCTCCATCGATCGTGGGCCAGGTGAGTGAAGTCCTGAAGGTCCACCTGAACTCTCAGCTACGCACCTGTAAAGTTCTCATGACTGCATCACACACAAGGCGAGGACGTTCGCAGCCCCGCGTGACGCTGGCGTAGACTTCCACGGCGGCACTACAGGGCTAAATAATCAGTGCTGACGTGGGAACTGATTGTTGTCACCTGAGCAATAATGATCGACGGCGATCAATCCTTTTGATATAAGTGTTTTTACTTTGTGTGAGTTGTTGTTTACTGCTCATTTCAGTTTGTGTTGTCGTTGTCTGTCCGACTGCACCGTGTTTAATATGTTGTAAATAAAACAGGAACTGACCGTCAGGATTTTTGGGTTATTGTCGAAGAAACTCTTCTGTAACTGAGTCGTTATTTTATTTTTACATCGTGTCATTTACTGGAGAATGTGAACGTTCTGTTTAAGTTGATCTTAATTTGTAAGATGAACAATTTTAGGATTTTAATAAAAGAGAAAGTTGAAGTCACGAGTTGTTTTAAGTGTCGATGTCCGTCTGTTGTAGGTTTTTTAAAAAGATGGTGAGAAATGAATCTTTATCAACTCTTAATTAATGCATGTATTTAAAAATGGAGGATAAATCCGACCTGGGTGTTAAAACCAGATGATTCCTGCTTATTATATAAATCTTAACGGTCACTGATTGGATATTTGCTGCAGGTTCGTGGTTCCCAGAGGTTGAATCCTACCGACGCTGGTGATCTTCTGACTTTCCTCCAGCGCCACCAGGAGGTTCCACTGAGTTGTGACTATTAGATATCACAAGTTTTCTGGTATTAAATTTGCAAATGAGGCAAAACATAATCAAAATTGCACGAATTATCATTTTATTTTCAGTACAGAGACATTTTGCGGACATATCGGAGCCCAGAGGGAATTATACTATAAGATATTTAAGATAATTTACTGTCAACAGCCATTAAAAGAAATGATAAATGATATATATCTTCTGTTAAAACCTTCAGATTATTAAGGACTAAAACTGTAACGTTTGGTGTTTGTAAGCTGCTGAAATAAAAATGATCTCCAGACTTTACTAGAATTAAAAAATGGAAGCTATGATTAATGTTCTGATTAAACAGAGTTTATAAAAGCTCCCCGCTGACAGAATGACTCGTCTTATTCGATATGAGCGAGTGGCAGCAGGACCGTGTTGTGAGGATGTTTGCTGGACGGGTTTGGACCTGTGTGTCGGCACTTCAGCCTCGAGGATCAACGCTGAGCAGCCGCACAGAATGATTTCCTGTCAGGAAGTCCGGCCCAGAGGCTTCTGGGTCAAAGGCCACAGCAGGAACAATGTGACAGAACAAAACCCTCCGAGGACAGAAACCTGAACAAAGGAGCGTCCAAGAAACAGTCCCGCAAAAGTCCCAAGACTGGAGTCGCTTCATTCGTCCTCGCAGATCCAGAAGGAAACGCAGAGACAATGGAAGTTTTTAAATGGGTCACCACTCCTGTCACCACAGCACTGAAGTCTCATTACTCATTTTAAAAAGTCCTACACAATAAGTAGTGGATTACTTGTAGTGAGTACAAAAGGAAACGCCGGGCTGACTGAGTGCAGTTTCTCTCCAGCAGCAGCGGTCTGAAGACTGAAACACGAGCAGGGAAGCTTGTGTTACCTCGTCTGCCCTACAAACCACCTACAGACACACAGAAAGGACGTTTTAATGCTTTGTGTGTCAACTCAGGTGTATCAATAACACTCTTACACCATCAGTCAGAGGCTTAATGTGCTTCGTCACAGCAGCGGACTCACATTGTCGCAGCCGGACTCGTGACTTAACAGATTAACAATGAGCTGAAACTCACCTGTGAAGGCGACGAAGAGTTCAGCTCTGACACTTTACACATGATCTTCACATCTCTTAACATTGTTATCATAGAAATATTGATTATAGCTGAACGTATGGCAGCATGGGTGGTGTCAGAAGATCAGCTGTTGGACCTGCAGAAACTATGAGTGAGTCAAATGAAAAACCAACTGTCTGTCACACCCAGTTTCTGGGCTGTGAGGTGTGAATGCAGCGCTCGCAGTAAAAAGACAGAAACCCTGGACAGCGACCAGGAGACAAACCTGTAAACCCGTTACCGTGACAACCCAGTAAAAGCAACCAGGCATCCCTGGTAACCGAGGCAACGCGTCAAACAAAAACGTGTCGCCCGGCGAACCGGCGAGCAACAGAAACACACTGAACCCTGTCAGCTGAGTGGCTTCTAACCTCCGTGATAAACATATCAAATCAAATCAACTTTATTTAAACAGCCCAAAATCACAATCACATCGCCTCAGTGGGCTTTACAAACTGCCCTCTGTCCTCAGACCCTCGATTCAAGTGAGGAAAACCTTTTAACAAGAACATCTGATCGTGAGATATCGTGATACCTGTGGATTAAAACCACCTACGGTTCTGTTACGATCCTAAACTGGACTCAATTCAGTGAAACAGTTAACGTTAAGATGCTCTGATGACGCAGACTCACGCTACAAGACTTTCGGGTCGATTTAATCCTCGTTTGCCTCCCGACAGTCAGAGAACAATTCTGGTCTGGGACGTTGGTCGGTACAGACGTTCGGATCAGATGATCTGGTGATGTGAGGGGGTTTCCAGATCCAGTTCTTCACCATCCCAATAACATCAAACATGTTTGATATTTAGGATTCAAAGTCTGGATGATAGTGTCAGAACTTTTCCGAGCCGGACCTCAACAACCAACGAGAGAGGCATGATCAGGCAACAGATAACTTTCTCGCTCTTGAAGCTAACATTAGCTCGCATACTGCTGTTGACAGAACCAGAGAAAATCCCACGCTGACCACTTTTCCTCACCCACCCAGACTTGTTTAACCTCACTGACACACATTAGCGTCACTGCAGCAAGTTGTTGGGATTGTTCGGATCCTGCAGACTGAGCTCGGCACCAGTGGCCTGGGAGCATGTTGAAAAAGACGTTAAATCTGCTGCAGCATCTCCTTCACAGTGTCACCTGACACGAGTCTCCCTGTTCAGTTAGTTAGTTAGTCAGCTGCTGGTGTTTTTGAGGATGATGATTGTGACCTGCAGACAGCTGACGTGAACATTAAGTCGTCATTTGATCTTCTGTGAGACAGTTTTCAGCTCTGTAACAGTGACATCATCCCTGAAATCAGCCGTTACAGAGCGTCCTGACGATCTGGTTGTTGTGTACAGTTGATGTTATCGTCAGGATGCAGCGTTCTTCCTGCCGCTCAGACCTATTTTCTGCTGTGTGTCTGTGTGTGTGTGTGTGTGTGTGTGTGTGTGTGTGATGTGTGTGTGTGAGTGTGTGTCAGAACTTGAGTGTGTTTGTGTTTGTTCTTGAGACAGGTGCACGTGAAACTCTGTGCACGTGGGGTCAGTGAGTGTCCTTGACGCTCTGTGTTTTCTCCCTGATTACAGATGTTTTTTATACACGGCCTGATGCTGAGTGTGTGTGTGTGTGTGTGTGTGTGTGTGTGTGTGTGTGTGTGTGTGTGTGTGTGTGTGTGTGTGTGTGTGGCAGGAAGCCCGGTGTATTGTCCTCTCAGCGGCATTCTGGGACAAGTTTAAAACTTTCTAATCTGGATTTAGCTCCGGACGCTCTCGGCCGGTCCGCCCGGAGCTTTTCAGAGAAAGAAAAACAACAGTTTCATAATCACAACACCAACATTTGGTAAACACGGTTCTTTAATAATTCAAGCGTTGCTTCTTGTGCAGCAGATATTTTCCATAAACACAATCTGCTGACCGACAGAACCACACATACATCGAAACATGTTTACCAGGTCACATGTAAAAGCTGTCTGTGCAAAAACACCAAAAGTTTAAATCAAAGAGAGAAAACAAACAGCTGGAAAGGTGTCGACCATTTCTATCAACTCTCACTGTTTCATTTTCATTATTTTCTGCTTGTGGTTTGTGGATCTGTTGAACTCAGGTGGCAGGAGGCTGATTTGGGAAGTCGTCAGCTGAATGAAGCTCACCTGGTCAGTCTGAGCTCTGCAGGCTGTGAAAGCTGCAGGATTAGTTCACTCTCTGTTCTGTTTCCAGTCGTCTGGAGTGGACAGTTTTTACTTTAATGTCATTTAACAAACACCTTCACACACATCTCTGATGTCTCCACGCTTTGCTTGTAAAGATCGTCTCTCCTGTGGACCATCTTCTCACCGAGCCACTTCATCCTCTACTTTTGGGAAACACAGGTGGGTTCAACCGTTCTCATTTGAACATTGGAAAAATGTTTGCATGCTGCATAAAATTATCCTCTTGCACAATATAGTGTGACGAATATCCACCTTACAAACTGCACGTCCTTTTGCTTCCAGTGCCGACTGCACAGCGTACGTCCACAGAGCATTTTCATCCGTGTCCTGCTTTAAATATTTCACTTTTCTCGGGTCACTTTGTTTGTATTGTTCACAGTTTACCGTTTGTTTTATTTTGATCATTTATATAATCACGTAGGGGTTTTTAACTTCCTAAAAGTGCTCACAGTCTCACAAAGACGCTTTCACACGACGGTGAACATCAGTCATTTTCATTTTTGGCATCTCTTCGAAGCAGCGAGTGTAATAAAAAGCCAGAGCTACCTAACGTTAGCATGTGGCTAGCTAACAGTGATCTAGCCTATTTATCTTAAGTATCAAAATGTATTGTTTTTTAATCATATAGCGTACAAAGTGTTTTAAGTACCGTGAGTTAGGGTTGAAACATCGATTCAATGATCAACGATCCAACAGCGTCGATGCAAAGTGAAAACAGCGACTCGTATTGCCGCCATCGTTAAGATCTACCTTTATTTTGAAAATCCCACGGCACATCTTTGTCACCGTTTCCAATCCTTTTCTAAACACTGCTTTATTTTTATTAAAAACATTAGATCGTTTTCCATTTAACCATCTGGAATCATTGATAAAATCAGAGTTCAGTAATAAAATCATTAAATCATATTTTAGTTCCTTCTTGTGAGTTTATATAAACGTAACTGATTGTGTAAATGGGCGTATGATGTCATCTCGTAACGATCGCAGGCTGCTGTATCGAAACGAAAGCGTATCGTGGCAGTCAGACTTTGTGATGTGATTGTGAATCGATTAAAAGATCGTATCGTGGTGAAACTTTACAGCCCTCCTGTGGACGTGTACTGATGAGCTGCTGGCACCAGAACTGAAGGACGGGTGCAAGAGAATTGTTCCTCCAGTGGACATTTAAAGATTTCTTCTCAATGTGCCCGGTGGTGATGTTCTCCAAAGTCTCTTCCTTCAACTCAGACCGAAGCTTCAGATTAGCTTCAGCTTCTCAACAATTTTAGATTTTCAGCGCCTGGTGTGTCGCAGGTCACGACAAGCTGCCGAACCTCATCACAGCAGGAGACGTTTCTTCTTCTGACTGAAAGTTCAGTTTGTGACAAATATCAACCTTCTAACTGACGACCGGAGAGCCGGAGAAACCCAGCAGCTGCCAGAAGTCGTGATGTCCAAAACCCGCTCCTGATCTCCTCCTGTTTTCAGGCTTTGTGTGTCTCTCTGCCGCCGCTGGTGCCGATTTCACAACAACCATTACTCAGAAGGAATTCCTTCATACCGAGGGTTTAACGTTGGTATGTCACCTGAGGCAGAAGCTGAGTTTCAAGCAAACAAACAAATCTCTTCTACTGTCTACGTCTGCACCCTGAACTTGACCTGGAACATTAACCTGCACCTTAAAGGGAAAGTTTCACATTTTGGGAACTAAACTAAGTGGACTTTTGTTTTTATGGGCCAGACTTACTGCTTTTTAACTCAAAAGTCGGAGCGGGGAATGACGTCGTACCCGAGCTGACCACGTTCCAGCAAAACAAGTCGGAAAACCAGTTCCAGTCCGGTTAGCTATTGTCGGGATTACCAGATAATAATGACGCATTATGGATTATTCAGTGCATACAAACATCACAGAGACACGTCCACAGACAGAAGCTGGACAGCACCGTGTGTTAGACCGACTTCAGGAGACAGAAATAAGACTTTTAAACAGTTTATTCTACAGCTGATGATGCGCAGAGAGGCCATCTTGGATTTTTCTGATTCAGAAATCCAACTTCAGGGGCCGTTCCAGTTGAAACTGCTGACTGGGAGTTCGAATGGATCTTTCATTCTTGGCTCCGACCGGTCATTTCTAAGTATCTCTACTGGGAACTGTTCCCAATCATGACCCCATAAAATGTCGAATTGTGATTTTAATAGTCAGTTTTTCCTACAGATTAAACAAATGACATGCTACATGATTGTTAGGCACATTTTGATACCCTTGAGCAGATGTTCACCCCTGTTTCCAGTCTTTAAGCTAAGCTAAGTTAGCCGCCTGCTGGAGAAAGACACTACTTCTTCAACTTCTGGGCCTCGACCGCCATCGTTGACCCTGAACTTAAAGGTCCACTTTGTAAGAGAGTAGATTTTTGTCTGAAAAGACTGAAAAGTCCACTTTGAGTCTCATTCCCGACTCATCAAATACTGACGCTTTGGGATGGTCGCCATCCCAAAGCGTCAGTATTTGATGAGTCGGGAATGAGACTCAAAGTGGACTTTTCAGCTTGAATCCCAAATATAGTATTCAATCTAAATCCTGCGCTCCAGTGAAGAGAAATTACGTTGCGTAGCGTCATGGCAACAGTTTGTCCCTTCCCTGTTTCAACATGACAACGTGCACAAAGCAGCTCTACGAAGAAATGTTTGCTCCCAGTTCGTTGTGGATCAACCTGACTGACCTGCACGGAGCACATCCAGCACCAGCATCTCAACATGAGTCTTTGTAGAAGTGAAGATGATCCGTAACTCACAGAACTCACTCTGAAGTCCTGAAGCACAAGTTGGCTTCAGGTTTCATCCAGAATAGAAAAAAACACCAGAGTCATGTACACAGATCCACTGGGCGCGTTCCACTTGGCAGACTGCGGTTTACCTTTTGTTGCGGTGGAATGTGTTGGAACTTATTGCAATGGATCAAAGCCAAGCAGCGTTTCTTGTTTTTTTAAAGGCTTTAACACGACAACAGGTTCAAAACAAACAGTATCAGTCATGTGGGGGAGGAGACGGACAGACGGAAGCAACGACTGAGACTGAAAATCAACATCAGCTTTTCTTACATGTCTAATATTTTGGTTCACAACTACGAATATCTGCAAAACTAACAATGCTGCCAACATCATGCATGTTCGCGTGAGGGTGCAGATCCAGACCTTCTGGAGGAATAAACACCCGGAGTCTCATCAGGTTCTGTTCTGATCCGACGGGAGCAGAGCTCAGAGACGACTTTGTACCTTGTGGGATTAAAAAGGTGACCTCATAAAAGACCGCACGATAACAATACACTGCAGCTTATGCCTCCAACTAGAAACCGCCATCAAAAAGCCACAATTAATGGTGAGAACAGCAGCAAACTTCAGCAACAGTACATGTACAGTCCCAGCACACAGTACGAAGCATCAAACATCTGCTAGCTTTGCTGGATTTGTATTAAAAACACAGCACAACTCACCCTCTCCTCCAGCAGCCTGCCTGTGTGGGGAAGCCCTGATGAGTCGATTACCGAGTGCAGTAGATTTCTGCAGCTCAAGGATGAAAATGTCTGATTATTACTCCATGGGATGCTCAGTTCTTATTATCGAGAGCTGACAGGGAAAAGAACGGAAGTAATGGAGTAATAATCAGACATTTTCATCCTTGAGCTGCGGAAATCTACTGCACTCGGTAATCGACTCGTCAAAATCCGGCAAAGCTAGCAGATGTTTGATGCTTCGTACTGTGTGCTGGGACTGTACATGTACTGTTGCTGAAGTTTGGTGCTGTTCTCACCATTAATTGTGGCTTTTTGATGGCGGTTTCTAGTTGGAGACATAAGCTGCAGTGTATTGTTATCGTGCGGTCTTTTCTGAGGTTGCTAAAACTAGCTAAGCTAGCGGTCAGCTAACTTGACCTCTCGAGGGGGAGTCTTACTCGGTGTCAAGGTGTGTTAGACCATGGATTAAACTTACACCGGAACATCCCTATAACTCTGGCTGTGAACACACCATTAAACAACCTGATGAAAATCTATCTGACGTGACTCGGCACAAGTATTCACAGCCGAGGTCACGTTTTAAAGTTTTAAGTCTTGTTTGCAGACTTTCCTATCCGTGAGGTCGCGTCCGACCAAATGAAATGCACCGTTATTTTGAGTAGACTTGCGTATTTCTCTGGTTTGAACATGGAAACTTCATCTACTGTACATAACGAAGGTCTAGTCGTACACTTTGATCCAGAAATATTATATCTTTAAGTGCCCAGAGCGGTGGGTTCACTTTCTTTGAGCAGATCTGCAGGTAAACCTCAATAACCTTTTGTGAAAATCAGTAAAGATATGGATGAAAAAAATCACTTCTGAGATCTGACTCCTGCACCGTCTCCTCTGTTACAGTCTGAAGCCACAGCATCACTGAAGCATGTGTCACTGAGCAGGTATGTTCACCACCACATGCACACAAACACGCCGTTTGTGGCAATTGTGTGTTTTCTGTCTCTCAGTTGGTATCGTGCATAAACAGCAGACACATGACTCATAGAAGCAGATGTCACAACATTTAATCCTACAAAAAGCTGTGAATAACAGAGACCCATGCAGCCGATATCCACCCGCCCGGTGCTGTCTTCACTCTGCAGTCCGCTTTGAATCTTTTTATCCAGAACCAGCAGATCTTTATCTGCTGCTGCTGGTCCAAACAGGCATCGGCACATCTTGTGCAGCGGTGGTCAGCTGTTTAGACAATCATGCCGTCACATCTTTGTATTAAATGTATTCATGACAGATCCTGTACATGCAGTCACCTCAGTGTCTGTGAGTTATTTTGAGAAAAAATGTCAACAGAAGGTCACTGTGTACACCTCAATGAGGAATATACTCTTGTTTCAAAGTGGAAGAAAAAAGTGGCTGTGGAGAAACAAGCAGATAAAACATCTGACTTTTAATATTTGCATTTGAGTTATGTGCCTGTTCTCATGAGATGACGGTGACACAGCACCATCTAGTGGAAACAGGATGACATTTTAAAAAGTGTCAAAGGAAAGAGAGACGACTCTTGTTGAGACTGGAAAGTAAAAACATACATTCACTCAAAGACTGCCGGTAAAAAGGATAACATACTAATATATATCAACACGACACTTCCCTCAGTTGTTTATTATTTTTTTGTATTACAAGTTTTTAAATGTGCAAATGAGGCTGTATCTTAAGATGATTTTGTGACATCACGTCCTGCAAAACACACCAACAATGGACTTCACGGTGAAAAAGGAGTCACTGGTGTTCAGCAGTTAAACGTTGATTCATAACTTCTGACAAAACTTTCTGTAACGTTCTGTAACCAGAAAAAACACCAGAAGTCACAAGGTCAGTTTATAGCAGAATTATGAATTATGAAACCTAAAAACACAAAACGTTCCAAAAAACACCAGAAGTCACAGGGTTAGATTGAGGAGACGGAGTTGATGTAATTTTAATGAGACAACTGGCAAAAAAAAAATACATATCAAGAAAAATAATATTCCAATCAGTGTATTGTATTTGTCTTGAAACATGTCATGTAACAAGAGAGCAGTGTGTCTGCATCAGAACAACATCATCATTAGATAACAATCACAACAAACATCTCTGTGCAGCAGAATAAAGTTGATCACTTCACTCATTCACCATAATGAAATGTTGGCAGTCAACATGCCAACAACCCCTACGACCACGTTCACATCTGTGCGTGTCATCACACAAACATGAAGGAGACGGGTTTCCAGCTGCGTTTGTGGCGACAAAAACAGGTATTTTAAGCCAAAACATGAACTTTTCCAAACTCTAACCAAGTGGTTGTTGTGTAGCAGAAGCACAGCGTTGTGTCAACATAACATTTCACATTGAACCTAAATCAACGTTTAATGCAGAGACATGAATTATGAACATTTATTCTCGTGACTGAGTCGGAGATGTTCAGGAACAGATCAACAAAACATGTAGATCAGAAATCTTGTCACTTAACCATATAAAGAGGTTGATGGCAGAGTGAATGAACCACGTTGGTTTATTAGAGAGTTGAGGTTGTTCCTGATATTTGAAAAATGACCCTTAAACTCTGAGTCATATTTTGAGTAAACAAGTTTCCTAAATCTCTCATTTAATGTAGAATGTCCACAGGCCCCTTGGATCGTGTGACTCCTCAACTCACATTCCTCGTTTTTTATAAAACATTCTCCACCGTAATATAGATAAACAAACCAATATATTTCAGGATAGATGCTGTGACTCTTGTACTTCTCCAGCAAAACATCCAGGTCCTGAAGATACAAACTGATGGCAGCGTTGATCGCATTAACATAGTCTGATCTACGTCTGCCGGCCTGAATGTTCAGTCGAGCCTCATGGATCAACATCTGGAGGTGGAAGGAGGCTCCATTGATCCAGATTTTGAAGCCCCGGGTGCTCATCTGTCCGTCATGCAGCAGGGAGTTTCTCAGGATGGTCAGGTGGTTGCTCAGCTGTGCTTCTAGTCTCCGTAGTTCCTCCCGTAATCGTTGCTCATTGCTCATGAAGGTTTGATGGCGCCTCACGTACTCTGACATTGTGTCCCGGACAGCTGAACGTTTCTCCTCACCAAACACACGTCTCAGCAGGCTGTATGTATCCTCGGTTGGTTTAGCGGTGCTCTTCATGACGATCTCCAAAACCATAGAAATCACCAATGCTCCAAGTCCAACAGCATTTGGGATTGAAGTCAGTGGAGACAAACGTGATCCCAACCTGTCGATGAAGCCTGGAGCGCTGTTGATCAGCCCATTAGAGTAGGTCTACAGCACAGCGTTTGAGTTGATGCCAGAATATTTCAGCAGAGACTCGTCTATGCCGATATCTGGTAGGAGGCAGGGGTTATTTAGAGCTACTTCATAATTGTAAAGAGCAAACCGGTCCCACTCTTCTTGTGAGTATCCAGAGCCCATGTTTCTCAAGCTGATCTGTGAGGCTCAAAGTGTGTTTGTACCAGCAGACTGAACACCAGGCAGTTCAGACGGTATGAACATAAAGTCCAACCAGCTCCCTCGTTTAAAGCCAGAACCAACCAACCAGGTCTCTTCAAAGTTGGAGGTGTATTTGTTGACTTTTCTCAGTCCAAGTGTGTTGAAGGTCTTGAAATAGTCTTTTCACACCATTCAAATTCATACAGTTTATTTAAGCATTTTAAGAGATTTGTGCACTGAAATAAACAAAACCTTCCCAGAATCCACCTCAGAAATGTATTAAAAGTATTAAACTGCCTCCTGTGTAGAAAGACTCTGAGAAACAGTGGGACCAATAAGTCACATGAACAATATGTCTGGATATTGATTACCACTGGTGGACTCGGGATGTTTGAGGGGCAGGGGCGGGAAAAAAGGGGGCACCAATGTGCAGAAAGTTGTGATTCATTCATAGTGAAATGGAAAAGGTAGAGAGGGCACTATCTCACATTTAGTCTACTGGGAGGGCGTCTGAGAGGGCACCGTCACAGTGGTCAAGCTGGTGACAGCACTGGTCACTCCTTGTAGACGGACTACCAGCGGACTTCTTCTTCCTTGAATAGTTCCTCATAGTTTGGAGCTTGGTTTGGCTCGTTATCCTGTTGGAGCATGACTGTGAATTGGATCTTTTATACAGTGTTCAGTCTGTTGGAAAAGTTGATGTCTTGACATTCATTCAGTCATTTGACCCAGCGGTTCCCAAATTTTTTCTCCAGTGCTCTCCGTTTGTAGATTACAATTCCTTAAAGGTTTTTTTTTTTAGAATGGTGTGAAAAGACAATCCCAAGACCTTCAACACAGTTGGACTGAGAAAAGTCAACAAATACACCTCCGACTTTGCAGAGACCTGGTTGGTTGGTTCTGGCTTTAAACGAGGGAGCTGGTTGGACTTTATGTTCATTCAGTCTGAACTGCCTGGTGTTCAGTCTGCTGGTACAAACACACTTTGAGCCTCACAGATCAGCTTGAGAAACATGGGCTCTGGATACTCACAAGAAGAGTTGGACCAGTTTGCTCGGAACTATTATGCAGTAGCTCTTAATAACCCCTGCCTCCTACCAGATATCGGCATAGACGAGTCTCTGCTGAAATATTCTGGCATCAACTCAAATGCTGTGCTGCAGACCTACTCTAATGGGCTGATCAACAGCGTTCCAGGCTTCATCGACAGGTTGGGATCACGTTTGTCTCCACTGACTTCAATCCCAAGTGCTGTTGGACTTGGAGCATTGGTGATTTCTATGGTTTTAGAGATCATCGTGAAGAGCACCGCTAAACCGACTGAGAATACATACAGCCTGCTGAGACGTGTGTTTGGTGAGGAGAAACGTTACGCTGTCCGGGACACAATGTCAGAGTACGTGAAGCGCCATCACACCTTCATGAGCAATGAGCAACGATTACGGGAGGAACTACGGAGACTAGAAGCACAGCTGAGCAACCACCTGACCATCCTGAGAAACTCCCTGCTGCATGACGGACAGATGAGCACCAGGGGCTTCAAAATCTGGATCAATGGAGCCTCCTTCCACCTCCAGATGTTGATCCATGAGGCTCGACTGAACATTCAGGCCGGCAGACATGGATCAGACTATGTTAATGCGATCAACGCTGCCATCACATTGTATCTGCAGAACCTGGATGTTTTGCTGGAGAAGTACAAGAGTCACAACATCAGTCCTAGAATACAGTGGGTTTCTGTTGTCGAAATCTGTATTTTACATAGCGAGAAATGTGAAGTGCCGTATCAATCAGGTCCCTGTGGACCAATAAATGAGGGTTTTAGGAAACTTGTTTTCTCAAAATTTGACTCAGAGTTGAAGAGTCATTTTTTAACTATCAGGAACAACCTCAATTCTCTAATTAACCAACGTGGTTCCTTCACTCTGCCATCAACCTCTTTAAATGGTTAAGTGACAAGATTTCTGATCTACATGTTTTGTTGATCTGTTCCTGAAATCTCTGACTCAGTCATGGGAATAAATGTTCATAATTCATGTCTCTGCAATAAACGTTGATTTAGGTCCAATGTGAAATGTTATGTTGACACAACGCTGTGCTTCTGCTACACAACAACCACTTGGTTAGGGTTTGGAAAAGTTCCTGGTTTGGCTTAAAATACCTGTTTTTGTCGCCACAAACGCAGCTGGAAACCCGTCTCCTTCATGTTTGTGTGATGACACGCACAGATGTGAACGTGGTCGTAGGGGTTGTTGGCATGTTGACTGCCAACATTTCATTATGGTGAATGAGTGAAGTGATCAACTTTATTCTGCTGCACAGAGATGTTTGTTGTGATTGTTATCTAATGATGATGTTGTTCTGATGCAGACACACTGCTCTCTTGTTACATGACATGTTTCAAGACAAATAAAATCCACTGATTTGAATATTATTTTACTTGATATGTCTTTTTTTGCAAGTTGCTTCGTTAAAATTACATCAACTCCGTCTCCTCAATCTAACCCTGTGACTTCTGGTGTTTTTTGGAACGTTTTGTGTTTTTAGGTTTCATAACTTCTGCTATAAAGTTTTTTTCCCAGAAGTTATGAATCAACATTTACCTGCTGAACACCAGTGACTCCTTTTTCACTGTGAAGTCCATTGTTGGTGTGTTTTGCAGGATGTGATGTCACAAAATCATCTTAAAGTACAGATGTTCAGCTGAGATTAAATGTGAACTCAGAGAATTTTTCCTCCTTCAGCAGATGAATTATTAACCTTAACCCAGAACACACCAGGTTAACTTTGGGTGCGACTCTGAATACAAGTAGAAGTGTTTCCAAAATGTCAAATTGAATAGAAAATCGCTGTATAAATATTATTATAGTGGAACATAAGCATAATTATTTGTGTCAGTATTAAAGTATTAAACTGCCTCCTGTGTAGAAAGACTCTGAGAAACAGTGGGACCAATAAGTCACATGAACAATATGTCTGGATATTGATTACCACTGGTGGACTCGGGATGTTTGAGGGTCAGGGGCGGGAAAAAAAGGGGGCACCAATGTGCAGAAAGTTGTGATTCATTCATAGTGAAATGGAAAAGGTAGAGAGGGCACTATCTCACATTTAGTCTACTGGGAGGGCGTCTGAGAGGGCACCGTCACAGTGGTCAAGCTGGTGACAGCACTGGTCACTCCTTGTAGACGGACTACCAGCGGACTTCTTCTTCCTTGAATAGTTCCTCATAGTTTGGAGCTTGGTTTGGCTCGTTATCCTGTTGGAGCTCCGTCCACAGGGTACGGCATGGTGTTTCACAACAGAGTGATACTCTTCCTCATTTACATTTTCAACATTTCAACATTCCAACCTCTGTGTTCAGTTTTCTTTTGCCCATCCTCATCTTCTCGTTTTATTGGCCAGTCTCAGATTTGGCTTTTTCTATGCTGCTCTGCCTAGAAGGCCAGTAGACTGGAGTCTGCTCCTCTCCGTCAATGTTCAGACTGGTGTTTTGTTGTTGTCTCATTTCATGAAGCTGCCAGTTTGATGATCTGTGAGGCGTCTGTTTGTCAAAGTAGAGACTCTGAGGTTCACGTCCTCTTGCTCCCACTTCTTCTTTCTATACTCGTTATAGCCAGTATGACAGTTTTACACACTGTTGTACAAGATCTTAAGTAGAACGCTCATTTTTTCACTGCCAACGTTAAGAATATAATCTAACCCACGAATGCTGACACTCCAGATTGCACAAGAGTTTTCTAATGATCAATCAGCCCGTTAACACGACAAACTGAAGTGACGGTTGCTGATGGTGCTCTATAACCTGTGAAGATGTTCCATTAAAAATCACACATTTACAGCTAGAATAGTAATTTAGCACAACAAGCAGTAGTGCATGAATACATTTGCAGACTGTGTTTTTACATGGTGTCTCTTCTGTCTCTTGATCATGTAAATATTTGCTTTTAGCTCTAAACTTCTGGACCTTGGTCACTTTGGGACATCAGGGAAAAAATAAACAGACCCACTTTAACTTTCATGATTATATCTGAGGCTGTTGACTGTGAATTGGATCTTTTATACAGTGTTCAGTCTGTTGGAAAAGTTGATGTCTTGACATTCATTCAGTCATTTGACCCAGTGGTTCCCAAACTTTTTGTCAAGCGCTCTCCGTTTGTAGATTACAGTTCCTTCTAGGTTTTTGAGAAGGGTGTGAAAAGACAATTTCAAGATCTTCAACACACTTGGACTGAGAAAAGTCAACAAATACACCTCCGACTTGGCAGAGACCTGGTTGGTTGGTTCTGGCTTTAAACCAGGGAGCTGATTGGACTTTGGAACTGCCTGGTGTTTTTCCTTTGACACTGGTGGAGTCTCACAGATCCGCTTGAGAAACATGGGCTCTGTATACTCACAAGAAGAGTGGGACCAGTTTGCTCGTGACTATTATGAAGTAGCTCTAGAGAACCCCTGCCTGGGGCCGAAGCCTGCACAGGGTTCCCGGCCCATTCTTGTACGCTTTCACAGGTACATCCACAAATAGCGAGTGCTGCTATGCTATACCAGGGTTATCCCATAAGGATCTTTGAGGATTTCAGCGCCTCACTCGCCAAGAAACGGGCATCATTCAACAAAGTGAAGTCTCTCCTTGAAAAGGATGGGTTACGCTTCGGGCTGACCTACCCGGCACGGTTACGGGTTACTGATAACGGACAGTCTCGCATATTTGACTCTGCGGATGAAGCCAGCTGATTTTTGTTAAAGAGATCTCATCCCATCCCATCCCATTTTCTTCCGCTTATCCGGGGCCGGGTCGCGGGGGTAGCAGCCTGAGCAGGGACGCCCAGACTTCCCTCTCCCCGGACACTTCCCCCAGCTCTTCCAGGAGGACCCCGAGGCGTTCCCAGGCCAGCTGGGCGACATAGTCACTCCAGCGTGTCCTGGGTCTTCCCCGGGGCCTCCTCCCGGTGGGGCATGCCAGGAACACCTCCCGAGGAAGGCGTCCCGGGGGCATCCGGAAAAGATGCCCAAGCCACCTCAGCTGGCTCCTCTCGATGTGGAGGAGCAGCGGCTCTACTCCGAGCTCCTCCCGGGTGGCAGAGCTCCTCACCCTATCTCTAAGGGAGCGCCCCGCCACCCTGCGGAGGAAACTCATTTCGGCCGCTTGTATCCGGGATATTATTCTTTCGGTCATGACCCAAAGTTCATGACCATAGGTGAGGGTAGGAGCGTAGATTGACCGGTAAATCGAGAGCTTCGCCTTTCGGCTCAGCTCTCTCTTCACCACGACGGACCGATACAACGACCGCATTACTGCAGCCGCTGCACCGATCCGCCTGTCAATCTCACGCTCCATCTTTCCCTCACTCGTGAACAAGACCCCAAGATACTTAAACTCCTCCACTTGAGGCAGGAACTCTCCCCCAACCCAGAGGGAGCAAGCCACCTTTTTCCGGTCGAGAACCATGGCCTCGGACTTGGAGGTGCTGATTCTCATACCAGTTGCTTCACACTCGGCCGCAAACCGCCCCAGGACATGCTGGAGGTCCTGGCTCGAAGAGGCCAACAAGACAACATCATCCGCGAAAAGCAGAGATGAAATCCTGTGGCTCCCGAACCAGACCCCCTCCGGCCCCCGGCTGCGCCTAGAAATTCTGTCCATAAAAATAATGAACAGAACCGGTGACAAAGGGCAGCCCTGCCGGAGTCCAACATGCACCGGGAACAGGTCTGACTTACTGCCGGCAATGCGAACCAAGCTCCTGCTCCGGTCATACAGGGACCGTACAGCCCCTAGCAGAGGGCCCCGGACCCCATACTCCCGAAGCACCTCCCACAGAATGCCACGAGGGACACGGTCGAATGCCTTCTCCAAGTCCACAAAACACATGTGGACTGGTTGGGCAAACTCCCATGAACCCTCGAGCACCCTGCGGAGGGTATAGAGCTGGTCCAGTGTTCCACGACCAGGACGAAAACCGCATTGTTCCTCCTGAATCCGAGGTTCGACTATCGGCCGAATTCTCCTCTCCAGTACCCTGGAATAGACTTTACCAGGGAGGCTGAGGAGTGTGATCCCCTGATAGTTAGAACACACCCTCCGGTCCCCCTTTTTAAATAGAGGGACCACCACCCCGGTCTGCCAGTCCAGAGGTACTGTCCCCGACTGCCACGCGATGCTGCAGAGACGTGTCAGCCAAGACAGCCCCACAGCATCCAAAGACTTGAGGTACTCAGGGTGGATCTCATCCACCCCCGGTGCCTTGCCACTGAGGAGCTTCCTGACTACCTCAGTGACTTCGGCTTGAGTGATGCATGAATCAGCCTCTGAGCCCTCAGCCTCTGCTTCCTCTACGGAAGGTGTGTCAGTGGGATTGAGGAGATCCTCAAAGTATTCCTTCCACCGCCTGACAATGTCCCCACTTGAGGTCAACAGCTCCCCACCCCCACTGTAAACAGTGTTGGTGGAGCACTGCTTCCCCCTCCTGAGGCGCCGGATGGTTTGCCAGAATTTCCTCAAGGCCGACCGGTAGTCCTCCTCCATGGCCTCCCCGAACTTTTCCCAGGCCCGAGTTTTTGCTTCCGCAACTGCCCGCGCTGCCGCACGTTTGGCCTGCCGGTACCCGTCAGCTGCCTCAGGAGTCCCCCGAGCCAACCAGGCTCGGTAGGACTCCTTCTTCAGCTTGACAGCATCCCTTACTTCCAGTGTCCACCACCGGGTTCGGGGATTGCCGCCTCGACAGGCACTGGAGACCTTTCGGCCACAGCTTCGTACAGCTGCGTCAACAATGGAAGCGGAGAACATGGTCCACTCGGACTCTATGTCCCCAGCCTCCCTCGGGATCTGGTCAAAGCTCTCCCGGAGGTGGGAGTTGAAGACCCCCCTGACAGAGGGTTCCGCCAGACGTTCCCAGCAGACCCTCACTACGCGTTTGGGTCTGCCAAGTCTGTCCAGCTTCCTCCCCTGCCAGCGAATCCAACTCACCACCAGGTGGTGATCAGTTGACAGCTCAGCCCCTCTCTTCACCCGTGTGTCCAAGACATACGGCCGGAGGTCAGATGACACGACTACAAAGTCGATCATTGACCTCCGGCCTAGGGTGTCCTGGTGCCACGTGCACTTGTGGACACCCTTATGCTCGAACATGGTGTTCGTTATGGACAAACTGTGGCTAGCACAGAAGTCAAATGACAGAACTCCGCTCGGGTTCAGATCGGGGAGGCCGTTCCTCCCAATCACACCCCTCCAGGTAACACTGTCGCTGCCCACGTGAGCGTTGAAGTCCCCCAGAAGAACGACGGAGTCTCCAGTTGGAGCACTTTCCAGTGCCCCTCCCAGAGACTCCAAGAAGGCTGGGTACTCTACACTGCCGTTCGGCCCGTAAGCCAAAACGACATTGAGAGACCTATCCCCGACCCGAAGGCGCAGGGAAACGACCCTCTCGCTCACCGGGGAAAACTCCAACACATGGCGGCTGAGATGTTAAAGAGATGTCTGTGTGAAGTCAAATGAATATTAAAGGTACACAGGCGGAGCTGGAAGACTCAGCCCCGTTCTTCCTGCTAAGATTACCCACAAACTTACAACTAAGCTCCTAATATGTAAGATTCAATTGTTATTATTCCAGATTTGATTGTGCTGTTAAACATTTGTCCGAAGATTTCCTTTGAAGAGCACAATTGGTTTTTGTTAAATATGGAAAACTGGTACACTAAGGTTTTTACGCCGTCAAATGGTAACTATCAGAGGTGTGCACAATTTCACAGTCGAAAAGGAAGCAAACTCCTATCAATCAATCAGTTGTGTAAAGTAGTAGTTCCTGCATGCTCATCGGTGTTAAAGATGAGGTTAGGACAAATATGTAAGTATCTTTTGAACTTGAAGGTGTCACTAAGGACATCTGTTGTTGTTGTGTTTGGTACTTTTTCTTTTTTTTGTATATCTTTGGTAGAGGAGTGATCTTTTTTTCCTTAGACTCTCACGATGGCACTGTATTTGTGTTGCTCCTTTGCTTTCTATTACTTAGATGACCCAGCTAAAGTACCATATCATCAGAGCACTTAGAGGATTGATATTTTGGCACTGATTCTATGACTGACATAATCCAGGGAGACATGCTACGAACCATCAGGCTCACGAGCTGGAACGTCAGGGGTCTTGGTGGACCTATTAAAAGGACAAAAGTACTTTCACACCTTAAGAGTGTGAAAACAGACATTGCATTTCTACAAGAAACCCATCTTCGTCTATGCAACCACACCAGACTACGAAAACCCTGGGTTGGACAGGTTTTCCACAATAGTCACATTTCATTTGGGCGGGAAATGCTCCAAGGGCAAAGTACTCAATTTTGCAGAGAACCAAGGATGAGTGTGGCCTTACTTTTTTTTTTTTTTTCAAGCATTTTGGATCCCTCCTCTAAATGTCCCTTGTGAAATGTATCCTTACTGATTAAACAGATTAAAGATATATATGAAGAAAAAAAAAAAGAAAATCACACATTTAGAGCTAGAATAGTAATTTAGCACAATAAGCAGTATGCATGAATACATTTGCAGACTGTGTTTTTACATGGTGTCTCTTCTGTCTCTTGCTCATGTAAATATTTGCTTTTAGCTCTAAACTTCTGGACCTTGGTCACTTTGGGACATCAGGGAAAAAAATAAACAGACCCACTTTTAACTTTCATGATTATATCTGAGGCTGTTGACTGTGAATTGGATCTTTTATACAGTGTTCAGTCTGTTGGAAAAGTTGATGTCTTGTCATTCATTCAGTCATTTGACCCAGCGGTTCCCAAACTTTTTGTCCAGGGCTCTCCGATTGTAGATTACAATTCCTTCAAGGTTTTTTTGAGAAGGGTGTGAGAAGACAATTCCAAGACCTTCAACACACTTGGACTGAGAAAAGTCAACAAATACACCTCCAACTTTGCAGAGACCTGGTTGGTTGGTTCTGCCTTTAAACAAGGGAGCTGGTTGGACTTTATGTTCATTCAGTCTGAACTGCCTGGTGTTCAGTCTGCTGGTACAAACACACTTTGAGCCTCACAGATCAGCTTGAGAAACATGGGCTCTGAATTCTCACAAGAAGAGTTGGACCGGTTTGCTCATAACAATTATGAAGTAGCTCTAAATAACCCCTGCCTCCTACCAGATATCGGCATAGACGAGTCTCTGCTGAAATATTCTGGCATCGACTCAAACGCTGTGCTGCGGACCTACTCTACTGAGCTGATCAACAGCGTTCCAGGCTTCATCGACAGGTTGGGATCAGGTTTGTCTCCACTGACTTCAATCCCAAATGCTGTTGGACTTGGAGCATTGGTGATTTCTATGGTCTTGGAGATCATCATGAAGAGCACCGATGAACCGACTGAGGATACATACAGCCTGCTGAGACGTGTGTTTGGTGAGGAGAAACGTTCAGCTGTCCGGGACACAATGTCAGAGTACGTGAGGCGCCATCAAACCTTCATGAGCAATGAGCAACGAATACGGGAGGAACTACGGAGACTAGAAGCACAGCTGAGCAACCACCTGACCATCCTGAGAAACTCCATGCAGCATGATGGACAGATGAGCACCCGGGTCTTCAAAATCTGGATCAATGGAGCCTTCTTCCACCTCCAGATGTTGATCCATGAGGCTCGACTGAACATTCAGGCTGGCAGAGGTGGATCAGACTATGTCAACGCAGTTAATGCTGCCATCAGATTGTATCTTCAGGACCTGGATGTTTTGCTCGAGAAGTACAAGAGTCACAGCTACTATCCTAAAATACATTGGGTTTCTGCTCCAGCCATCCCTGGAGGCTGTACTATAGAAAGCGAGAAATGTTCAGTGCAGTATCTATCTGGTCCCTGTGGACGTTCTCCAATAAATGAGGGTTTTAGGAAACTTGTTTTCTCAAAATTTGACTCAGAGTTGAAGAGTCATTTTTCAAATATCAGGAACAACCTCAACTCTCTGATTAACCAACGTGGTTCATTCACTCTGCCATCAACCTCTTTATATGGTTAAGTGACAAGATTTCTGATCTACATGTTTTGTTGATCTGTTCTTAACATCACAAGAATAAATGTTCATAATTCATGTCTCTGCATTAAACGTTGATTTAGGTTCAATGTGAAATGTTATGTTGACACAACGCTGTGCTTCTGCTACACAACAACCACTTGGTTAGAGTTTGGAAAAGTTCATGTTTTGGCTTAAAATACCTGTTTTTGTCGCCACAAACGCAGCTGGAAACCCGTCTCCTTCATGTTTGTGTGATGACACGCACAGATGTGAACGTGGTCGTAGGGGTTGTTGGCATGTTGACTGCCAACATTTCATTATGGTGAATGAGTGAAGTGATGAACTTTATTCTGCTGCACAGAGATGCTTGTTGTGATTGTTATCTAATGATGATGTTGTTTTGATGCAGACACACTGCTCTCTTGTTACATGACATGTTTCAAGAAAAATAAAATACACTGATTTGTATATTATTTTTCTTGATATGTCTTTTTTTGCAAGTTGCTTCGTTAAAATTACATCAACTCCGTCTCCTCAATCTAACCCTGTGACTTCTGGTGTTTTTTGGAACGTTTTGTGTTTTTAGGTTTCATAACTTCTGCTATAAAGTTTTTTTCCAGAAGTTATGAATCAACATTTACCTGCTGAACACCAGTGACTCCTTTTTCACTGTGAAGTCCATTGTTGGTGTGTTTTGCAGGATGTGATGTCACAAAATCATCTTAAAGAACAGATGTTCAGCTGAGATTAAATGTGAACTCAGAGAATTTTTCCTCCCTCAGCAGATGAATTATTAACCTTAACCCAGAACACACCAGATTAACTTCGGGTGCGACTCTGAATACAAGTAGAAGTGTTTCCAAAATGTCAAATTAAGTCAAATTGAATAGAAAATCGCTGTATAAATATTATTATAGTGGAACATAAGCATAATTATTTGTGTCAGTATTAAAGTATTAAACTGCCTCCTGTGTAGAAAGACTCTGAGAAACAGTGGGACCAATAGGTCACATGAACAGTATGCCTGGATATTGATTACCATTGGTGAACTCGGGATGTTTGAGGGGCAGGGGCGGGAAAAAAGGGGGCACCAATGTGCAGAAAGTTGTGATTCATTCATAGTGAAATGGAAAAGGTAGAGAGGGCACTATCTCACATTTAGTCTCCTAGGAGGGCGTCTGAGAGGGCACCGTCACAGTGGTCAAGCTGGTGACAGCACTGGTCACTCCTTGTAGACGGACTACCAGCAGACTTCTTCTTCCTTGAATAGTTCCTCATAGTTTGGAGCTTGGTTTGGCTCGTTATCCTGTTGGAGCTCCGTCCACAGGGTACGGCATGGTGTTTCACAACAGAGTGATACTCTTCCTCATTTACATTTTCAACATTTCAACATTCCAACCTCTGTGTTCAGTTTTCTTTTGCCCATCCTCATCTTCTCGTTTTATTGGCCAGTCTCAGATTTGGCTTTTTCTATGCTGCTCTGCCTAGAAGGCCAGTAGACTGGAGTCTGCTCCTCTCCGTCAATGTTCAGACTGGTGTTTTTGTTGTTGTCTCATTTCATGAAGCTGCCAGTTTGATGATCTGTGAGGCGTTTGTTTGTCAAAGTAGAGACTCTGAGGTTCACGTCCTCTTGCTCCCACTTCTTCTTTCTATACTCGCTATCGCCAGTATGACAGTTTTACACACTTTTGTACAAGATCTTAAGTAGAACGCTCATTTTTTTACTGCCAACGTTAAGAATATAATCTAACCCACAAATGCCGACACTCCAGATTGCACAAGAGTTTTCTAATGATCAATCAGCCCGTTAACACGACAAACTGAAGTGACGGTTGCTGATGGTGCTCTATAACCTGTGAAGATGTTCCATTAAAAATCACACATTTACAGCTAGAATAGTAATTTAGCACAATAAGCAGTAGTGCATGAATACATTTGCAGACTGTGTTTTTACATGGTGTCTCTTCTGTCTCTTGATCATGTAAATATTTGCTTTTAGCTCTAAACTTCTGGACCTTGGACACTTTGGGACATCAGGTTCAAACGGTGGTACAAACACACTTTGAGCCTCACAGATCAGCTTGAGAAACATGGGCTCTGGATTCTCACAAGAAGAGATGGACCAGTTTGCTCGTGACTATTATGAAGTAGCTCTTAATAACCCCTGCGTCCTACCAGATATCGGCATAGACGAGTCTCTGCTGAAATATTCTGGCATCGACTCAAACGCTGTGCTGCAGACCTACTCTAATGGGCTGATCAACAGCGCTCCAGGCTTCATCGACAGGTTGGGATCAGGTTTGTCTCCACTGACTTCAATCCCAAATGCTGTTGGACTTGGAGCATTGGTGATTTCTATGATCTTGGAGATCATCATGAGGAGCTTTGCTGAACCGACTGAGGATACATACAGCCTGCTGAGACATGTGTTTGGTGAGGAGAAACGCTCAGCTGTCCGGGACACAATGTCAGAGTACGTGAAGCGCCATCACACCTTCATGAGCAATGAGCAACGATTACGGGAGGAACTACGGAGACTAGAAGCACAGCTGAGCAACCACCTGACCATCCTGAGAAACTCCCTGCTGCATGACGGACAGATGAGCACCCGGGGCTTCAAAATCTGGATCAATGGAGCCTCCTTCCACCTCCAGATGTTGATCCATGAGGCTCGACTGAACATTCAGGCCGGCAGATGTAGATCAGACTATGTTAATGCGATCAACGCTGCCATCACATTGTATCTGCAGAACCTGGATGTTTTGCTTCAGAAGTACAAGAGTCACAACACCTATCCACGGGTCATTGAGTTTGGTAATGACTGTGTTATAGAAAGCGAGAGATGTGAAGTGGGAGATCAACCTGGTCCCTGTGATTCAGCGAATGATGGCTTTAGGAAACTTCTCAAAATATGACTCAGAGTTGAAGAGTCATTTTTCAAATATCAGGAACAACCTCAACTCTCTAATTAACCAACGTGGTTCATTCACTCTGCCATCAACCTCTTTATATGGTTAAGTGACAAGATTTCTGATCTACATGTTTTGTTGATCTGTTCCTGAAATCTCCGACTCAGTCACGGGAATAAATGTTCATAATTCATGTCTCTGCAATAAACGTTGATTTAGGTTCAATGTGAAATGTTATTATTATTGTTTATTAGTTTTGAAAATTGAAAAAAAACTGTCTACAAAAGTACAGAGAAAAAAACAACGCACCTTTTTTGATGTTAGAAGTCAGTTGTCAGTTTGATTCCCATAAATTCCCGCTGCTTCAACTTCCTGGGTTAAAACTTTTAGTGGAATAAGAGTATTTTTTTTCTTAGCAACAGACTTAACTAATAAATGTGCCTGATAAGAAAATGACCACAGGTTGAACATGTTGTGAATCTAGTTTGACTGAAGACTCGGTGACAAACTTTCCAACAAACACAGTTTGCTTCTTTATTGAGTGAAGAATGAAATCCAGACAGGTGACGTTCAAGGTCACAACACCACAAACACTTGGCATCACAAGTTTGCATCCTCCTGCTGTTATCTCCGTCAGCGACACCCTGCACCAAGAGCTTTGGCAACTTCATTTATTAACTGAAAATTAAACTTAAACGGAGCACAAAAAAAAAAAAAAAGGCCGAAAGTCAAAACTAATGAGAAGTAGTCTGCGATGATCTGATTCTGGTAGTAAAAGGGCAGGGGGGGGTTCAAACAGGGCGGGGACAATGGAAACATTTCATTCTGGGTTAAAATCAGTTAACGTTGTATATTTAAATCACAACTCTCATGCCTGATCTTTTCTTCTACCCACTACTGACATTCCTTCGAGGCCACCGTTTCCCTCAACAACAGAAAAAAAACCTCTTTACCGCATTATTTCTTTACGATATAATAATAATAATAATTCTTGCTTTGTTTAAGTGTACATCATCTCAGCCATGTGTGACATCTTCTTGGGGATGTAGAGATAATACTCCATGTATCCAGAAAGGTCCTCTATTGTGATGTCGTCGACGTAGGCCCGCGCCTGCTCCGAGCAGGAGCGAGGGGAGCCCGACGAAAGCGATGATGGTGACGCGGCTGTGGCAGCGTTGCTGTTGGTGCTGAGAGTTCTGGGGGCGTCCTCGTGGCTCGGCAGGCTCCTCTCGCACTCCGAGATGACGTTTCGGAGCCCAGTGAAGGAGTAGACCTCCACGCCAGCCCAGCCCTGATGATTGGACTGGCACTGGCACTGACATTCAGCCTCCTGCCGGCTCTCTTTCTGTGAATCTGAGCTTTTCCTCCAGGCACAGGAGCAGGGAGCCTGCGGACCGTCTTCCGAGCCGCTGCTGTGGAGCTCTGATAAAGCTCTGAAGTCGGCGGCTTCCGCGGATCCAGATATCCGAGGCGCTCCTGGTCCAGACTCTGCTCCGTCACAGGCACTTTTCTCTGGGCCACTCTCCTCACTCGACTGGGCATCTCCATCCTGCCTGGCTGCTGGTGCCACAGTAGTTATAACAGTGGGGATCTCTTGAGAGGGAACCACAGCTTCAACCTGTGTCTTATAGCCAACGCGAGATCCAAAAACCAGAGGGGAGATGTGGCCGGGAGTGCCTGAAGAACAGAGCTCTTTCTGGGCCGGGACGCCAACAGAGGAGGCCGTTCTTCCATCGACCGTGGGACGAGGCTCCACGGGCTCGGGCACCGCCAGGCGCTGGTGCTTCAGGCAGCCACTAGAGGGCGACAGTGCGGACGCTGCACTGCTGCTGCAGTAGGTGAACTTTGGAGGGTGGAGGATCGGGGACTTGGACCTGCGACGCCGCTGGGTTCTGGAAGCTCCTCTAGAGGTTTTCCTCATACAGCTGAAGAGAGAGGGGACAGGAGAGAGACAAATCATCAGTTTCTTTGTTCATCTAAACTGAGTCTATTGAGTTGATCAGACTTCATCGATCCGTCTAATTTTTAAAATTCTGTTTTTGTGGAGACCTCTGCCCAACGTGAAACACCAGAACAACATGAAAACAGATAAATCTCTTTCTGCTTCTTCTTCTCTGTTGGCAAACAACAACACTGCATCACAGCTGACATGTGATGAGTGGGAGACAGCCCAGCTGACTCAGCCATTAGTCACAACGTCGTCAGACAACAACAACAAGAATACAGGCTGAAGAAAACAGCTGTTGAGCGACTGTGTCGATATTTAAGATGAGAGATCACAGAGAAACTTGGGTTTAAAATACAGAATATTGACTGGCGGCCTTCGGCTGCTGTGAAGTGTTCACCAGTCGTTCATGAAACATCTAGCTGAGTGTTATTTGTGTTGGCACAGTTGTGTTTTTCCTGATGAAGCCAGCCTTTAGGGCTGAATGTTCATTACATCCCGTTCCCCTCAGCATGTTGCTGGTGGTCTGCCGGACTGGTTATTAAGACTGGGAGTCAAAATCTCATCGTAACTACCAAAAGGAATATATTACATATTAATGTGGCATTACGTGCGTCTTTGGAGGAGCTTAATTCCACCTGAAGAGGCAGAGTCTGCCGGCGTCTGTCAGCAGGTGTGTCTGCTCATAAATAGCTCATAGGTCAGTTTTTTTACAACTTATTAATTGTACACACATAAATTGCTTTGTACTTTACCAGATAAAGCTGATGACTGGTTGAAGAACATACAGTGTTGTGTGTTGTGGAGCATTTTATCATAACCTGTGTCTAAAATGTCTAATGAGGCACTTAGAAAAGGTTTTATATGTTTGTTCAATTGTCAGACGACTCGATCACCTTGTCTTCTCTGATTTAATTTTTATTTACATCAAAATGTCACAATTTTTCTCAAGACAGAAAAATTAATATAACAAGAGTGCAGCTTTGTAACGCTGTTTGTTTAAGACCAAAACACTGTCCACTTCATCACAGCCTCAAGATTAAAGCTGCTTCGACAAGGCGACACTTGTAAACTCCAGCTGAGCAGCGACCGCCTCAACCTACCCGTGCCAGTTGTCCTTCGGGCAGCTGAGTTTGGGCTTCGCTCCGCTGGAATCAAGACAAGCGCGTGATGCTGCTCTCGGAGCCAACGCCTCCGAAACACTCACAGCTCCGGGTAAACTGGAAGGAGGAGAGAAACACATTAACTTTTAGGAACTTCATCAGAGGAAGTGTGTTAATAACCACCAAGCCCTCTGCAGCAAAACACACACATCCAGTCTCTGGCTGTCATTAAAGCCTGAATATGACTATGGACGCGCTGAATCGACTGAGATCTGATTTAAGTTCAGATACAGAAGGATCCAGTGGCCATTCCAGCACAGGCAGAGACTGGAAACTGGTCAGGACGCAGAAACTTGAACACAATAACATTAATTTAACGCTCCTGTGTGACCTCCACAGTCTGGACCTGCTTTGTAGCCGACCTGTTGGCCCAACTAGACACCTCACAGCAGCTACATTTGGGAGCAGTTAGCGGTTACTTGAGCAACAAAGCTGCCGATGTCTATAAATCACTTCTGTACGATGACTGGCCTTCATCGGTTTCAGAGGCTGCGCATGGCCCCAATTATGAAAGCTGCTTGTTAGCAGACATGAGTAGTAGTAGTTAGTAGACATGTGCACAGTCTGGACATGTTTCGTAGCAGATTCAAACCAGCAGGAACAATGATTTAAGATGTCAAACTCCGTGATTTGTGGCCAGTGTGAAGAAAAAGGGAAACCAAGAGAATACCAAGCCAGCAGGACATGCACAGGGAGGAATCGATCGGCACGAGGATCGAATGAAGATATGAAAGTAACTGATTACAGGGGCAGAGTTCGTTTTTCGTTTCCAACTTTGAAGGTGATAACAGAACAGAAAAGACATCTGATGTCTGCTCAAACTGGATTAAATGATTAAAACGTTTTATAGATTATGTGTAACGATACACGTGTTCGTATGCGACTTTCTCGGCTCTGTACTTCCTGTGATCCGTTGAAAAATCTATTTTATCCAGAATGTTCCAGCAGTGCACCAGTTGTTTGGCTCAACTTCATCTGTTTGACACCACAGGGGCTGCAGCTGAGGAATAAGCCTGAACTCTCATACACGCCATCAGAATACATCTAAGCAACGTATTAATGTGGTTACTTCTCTTTGACAGCTCTCCTTCCTGCGTCTGGCAGCTGTAACCGTCTCACTTTTAGCCCAATTATGTGATTAACTACTTCTATCTGTCTGATATTAAGTTTGCTCTTCTATACAACATATTCCACTCTGCTGCCAATAGACTTGTCCTTGTTTGTGATTGGTCAGATGCTGCAAACACTTCCCATTTTATGTGAATGTACTTGTGGCTAGATGTGGAAAAACTGGTTTGGTAGCCGGCGTCTTGTGACCTCTTGGTGTGACTGCGACCTTTATGGAGTCAAACTGTTCACCGACGTCGTCCAGCTGATGTCGAGTTTGACTGTGATAACACTTAAAACGCGTCATTAACGAGGACATCGACCGAGTGTGTCGATTAGCAGAACGAGAGAGAAAAGAGTGAGATGAAGAAGTCAGTGGTCTGATCGGCACAGTTAGCAGATATTTACCTCTCGGCGTCGACCCTCAGCTTTTTAAAAGCTGTCTGCAGTGTTTCCTCTTCACAGTCTTTCCCTCCTGCCTCCATGGTTGGAGGAGGCTGCTCCGACCAGCCACCCAGCTACAACACAAACACACAACAGTCAGTCAGCGCTGAAATACAACTTATTATACAGTTACCAGCGACGGAGGTAACGTGTCACTAAAGCAACGCGTTCCACTAATATATTTCTTCAGTAACAGATTGCGTTAATGCAGTTATGTCAAGTAACGCGTTACAATCCACGTTACCGACCAAAGTCGAGGGTTTATTGTTGTTTTCTTAAGAATCTATATTAATATAGTCTCTGTGCGTTTAATACAGCCGAGCCTACAAGTCGTTTGTTCGGTCTGTGTGACTGAAATGAGACTGATGATGAAGCCTGATGATGATGAAGCCTGATCCTCAGAGCACACTTTAATTTAAATTCTTGAATCACACCATGTATTAATGTTCTGTGGACTAAAATACAGAGAGACGTTTGTCTTGTCACGTCATTACAGGCTACATTATAGAAGGTATACGCCTGTTGTGTTTCATATGACTGAGCTTACACTTAAAAATATTTATTCCTGTCTCATATCATCTGACTGTGATCCTCTGCCTGCCTGCTCATCACTGTGTCCGAGACTATTCCTTTATTTGAAAAGTTCTCGGCTATTTAACTGCTCTGTATATTACTTTAAAATACTGGCAGGGATGCACAATATGGATTATTTTCAGCTCATACGATAACCTATAATTGCCCGACTCTCACGGCCGATACCGATAAAATAACCGATAACAGAAACTATCATTTTTATATTTTAAAAACAAACTGCTAACCTGCAGTTTGTACGCACACCTGGGTGTAGTGAGTAAAGATGGTTTATAAGATATTCCAGCTGTGATGAGACTTTTGTTCTTCTTGTGAAAGAAAACGTTCACACCTGTGACGACATGTGTGGCTCCACACAGGTGAAGCAGTTTGACGTCATCACCGTGTTCATTGGCTGCTTCGTGCTATCGTGCATCCTTAGTAACTAGCAATATGTTGTATTTTGAAAGTAACCTGCCTGAACGCTGACAGCTACAGGCTACAGTTTCATTACTGACAGGTGTCCACAACCAGGACATGAAGGCAGCAGGTGCAGACGAGTCCCAGGTGTGAAGGCTACACAGAAGGAGAACCTCACAGTAGAAACAGAGATGCTGACTGACGCGTTGTTTGGCATTTTGCTCATGTACCGATCTGTTTACCAGGCAGCATGTGAGTGACGAGCTGATGTTTCTGGGGCTAAAATAAATAACACGATATTTGTTTGAACAATCAAACCGATGAGAGTTAATCAGACATCTGTACGATCTGTTGGTTGAACTCAATAATCCCCCAACAAACCCGCAGCGACAACACGAACCGCTGCCTTGTAAACAGTGGATTTCACAAGCACTCCCACCCTGTTGGCTAATGCTAGCAGGCTGCTTCAGCTGCTAAGCTAACAGGCTAGCTGGCCACAGAGCGTCGTTTTCTGAACCTTTTAGAGACAATTTAAACTCTGGAGGAGATACTCACGGTTCAGGATATCCTGGTCGCAGTAAAGAGAGATAACCCCAGGGCATAAAGGGTGTTTCTCTCGCCACAGGCCCTCAGGTGTTGACTTAGCCAGCGAGGCTAGCGAAGGCTAAGCTAAGGGGACTGACAGGCTAGCTTGGACGGCTAGCTTCGTGTTCGCGTCTCCGCGAGAAATAAAGACCTGTTCCTTTATTAAAACGCCGCGCAGGGACGGTCAGAGCCGAACCACGACGTCTCTCGCAGGTACATACAGGTTGTGTGTAGCAGCAGAGACGGAGGACGGACGGACGGACGGAGAGGCCGAGCTTTCTTCAGCTTGTTTACAGTCGATCGGTCGCAGTGACTCTGCAACAACACGCAGCTGCTGACGTAACCAGCCAGAAAAACGCACCCTGACGTCACTGTGTGCGGTTTGCGCCGCTCAGAGATCAAAGTTCACCTGCTCGGCTCTCAGAGCAGACACACGGGTCAGCCTTCACACAGAGACACCGCTGTCCTCATGTCCGTGTGTTGGACAGCTTGGAGGCCGAGGACATGAGAGTGGACGAGGGGACAGTGTTACGTCACTGTTATATAACAGAGCAGAACAAAGCCCGAAATCACAAGATCAGATCCATATGAGAAGTTCTGCTCTCACAGGCACCTAAAGCCACCAGCTCACCTTACAGCCACAATTCATCACCACTGATAGGCCCAAGCATCCAGTGGTGCTAATAAAACAATAAAAACAACATCAGGTTTTTGTACTTTACACTTCTCAGTTATGATCTGAGGGGGAACTAAATCTAATAATAATTATGGCTGTGCACACAACACTCAAAAGTTTTTCAATCAATAGATCAATCATTCTATCATCAACTCAATCACCTCGGCCTACCAGTTCATTGTTGCAAGAAAGTGAAAACCAGTGGAGATTTTAATGTTTTGAAAATTACAGATTCTTTGGTCAGGTAAAAAATAAATAAATAAATAAAATATATTTATTTGATTACTGTTAACATTCAGCAACACATGTAAATAAATACACGTTGTAAATGATCCCCAAGGTCTCGTGAATGTTCTGGACAAATTTCAACCCAATCCAGTGAAAAGTGAGGTGTTTCTTCATGGATGGAAACTGAACAGCCACAACAAATATCTCCAAGAATAATCTTAACCTTTGACCCAAAGGTAGAGAAGAAAATGTGGATAAACACACAAACTGAACATTTTCTCCTCTCTACTCGCTGGAGTCGAGAGCAAATATTCAAACATGGCAACAGCAACATCAAGTGGTGAAACAGGAAAAGAGCATAAAGAAGGCGTTATGATCCAAAACAGGGAGGAACACATGAATAAAACAAAGAAAGAAGAAAGAAAGAAAGAAAGAAAGAAAGAAAGAAAGAAAGAAAGAAAGAAAGCAGGAAAAGCAAGAGGATAAAGGTCTGATAAATGTTACACGTACAATATTTTTATCAGCATCATTATTATTATTATTATTATTTTATTATTGCATTTATTGTTAGATTTTTAAATGGTGTTTATTTGATTGAGATTGATTTTTTTCATAATATCATTAAATGTATTAGACTTAAAGGAGCAGTCTGTAGTTCTGTGGAAGAAATGTTAATGAGCAGAGAAACTCTCTTTGTTTTTATGACTGGATGAACTGAATAAACAAACTGACCTTAAAGGACAACACAGTTTATACTGTTTTACTTTGTTGATATGTGGCGGACCCTGCCACCTTTCTAGCCTCAAACAGTGTTCTGGAACCTTATTGTCCTCTGAGAATAGCTTGTTTATTCACTTATAGAACAAAGTTTGTATTATTACCCCATTAATATTGTAAATATTAAAATTATGAGTTTGCATTTCTTCTCCAAAACTACAGAGTGCCCCTTTAATCCAGAGTTTATAAGTGACTCCACGTTTCAAATGAATGAAGTTGCAATTCACACACAAAAAAACCCACATCATGACAGCAGTTAGTGAACAATTGAGGGAAAATATAATTTATAAGTGATATATAATCTATAATATTATCCTATAATCTATCAATAGGTTTGTCTTTTGCTGAGCATTTCCTTATTCTTTTTTAAATATTTTTTTCTTTTATATATTACTATTCCATAGGTTTACTTTAGTAATAAAATAGAACTGAGATAAATTTACCTATTTAATTTGGAATAACAACTATATAACTCACCTTAACCCTTAAAAAAAATGTCTAAACAAGATTATTAATCATATTATTTTATGTTTCTCTCTTTGTCCTACGTCACAAGACTCTCGCAGTGCCATTATGAGTTGTAGGTTTTATTATTTTGAAAAAGAAAAGTACAAAAATAACTTAAAACATGAAACAAAGTTCTTATTTTATACCTTCACGTGCAAACACTTGGTGTGAGCACGGGGCGCATGTGGCCCAATCAGACGGCGCCAACTGGACGTTGTTCCCGGAATGTTCCGTCTCCGTCCAATCAGAGCAAAATGCGTGGAGGACTACAGGAAGCGACGGACCTCTCGACCAATGAGGAGCCGGTTGCGTAGTATGACGTGGCGCCGGAAAGCCCGTACAATCAGGAACGGTTGCGTGCTCACTTTACCGGCGTCCGTAGCGAAGAAGCGTTCGCGACCCATGAGGACGAGGTGTTCTGTGCTCGCAGCGGTTAAACATCGACACGTCTGATTATTCCGGCCGACATGTTTTGTCTCAGCGGGTTGTCGGTGGCTCTGGCGCTCTCTCTGGTGCCCGGTCCAACCGAAGCCCTGAAGGAGGGAGACTGTGAAGGTAGGTTCGGCTGCTAGCTTCGGTTAGCTAACACAGCATCAGCTGAGCGGCTGTCTGCGTCCAGCAACTTTTAAATGAGTACCGGTACCGGAGATTTCCGGTCCAGTAGAACCGTGATTGTTCTGTGACGTGAAGAAGAAGCTGCAGAAGGCGGGAGGTCGTTTTTAATCTATTAGTGATGCTAACAGATTTACCACAGTGGTGCTAATCATTCTCACAAAGCTGCCGGTCTGCTGCTCAGAAAAAACGTTTTGTCATAAAATTCTGGGTCTGGGAGTGAAACTCAGACCAGAACCGAGACCCAGATCAGCTCAGCTCACAGTGGGATCAAATACCAAACAGATGTTGGATGTCTTAAATTAACAATGATCAGTACTTAAAGGTACAGTATGTAGTTTTAGCTTAATTCAAACTCATGATTATAATATTTACATTATTAATGAGGTAATTATACAAACTCAGAAATATGTAGTTTTTCTCTCCATGTTCTGGTGGCAGGGTCCGCCACATAGAAACAAAGTAAAACAGTGTGAAATTGTGTTTTCCTTTAAGGTTAGTCCCTGTAAATACATAGTGCAGCTTTAATGTTACATGACAAAGAAACAGTGCGGTGTTATATAATGATGGTTTTTAATCATGATGACATCAGGGAGTTTTATATTAATATATGAATATATATAGTTGTATATCACCCGAGCATCTTTTTCTGCATTATAATCTAAAATAAGTAACATTTCCACAGAAAACACAGATATTTTTGTGATAATATCGTCCAAACGTTATATCAGTCAGGCTGTAATTATTTTCATTATCAATTATTAAACATTTGTCTATAAAATGTCAGAAAGAAATGAAAAGAACAGATTTTGACACCTTCAATTTAAAGGTATACATGTTCATTCAAACACTATTTGAAATCCTTTTATACACCTTGAGTTGTTTTTTCCTAGAGAGTAAAGAGACGAGAAATATTATTTTATGTAGTAACTGTCTGTTCTTCTACAGGTAACTGTCACATGAAATGTTTGTATTTGCTGTAAAAAGCTGAGCATTGTTTTGATAAAATCAACATTAAGAAAGGACTGAAAGGACAAAATGTCTTAGTTTAAGATCCTGAAGTAGATCAACAGCTGTTACTGTACCATCATTTCTATATAACCTGATGTAAGTAACTCTATCAGCCAGCTAATTAGCTTCTGACAAAGCTCCATTCGTAGCAAACAACACACAATACCTGATTTACAGCTTGTGTTAATTTTCCCCCTGACAGTAGCCGCCTCTAAAGTTGTCTAATAAGTATTCTCCTCTTTTCTTCCAGTGTGTCTGTCATTCCTCGGGAAGTTTTATCAGTCACTCACGGATAACGATGTAAAGTTCAACAGCGACGACATCGAGAAGGCCCTCATGAAGAGCTGCAAAGATGCTAAAGGGAAAGAAAACCGCTTTGTGAGTAAACCACAGATCGGAGTCGTTGGTCATTCGTTTACATGATTTTGATCCTGGATGTGTGGAGAGTGATAAATTAGATTTTAGATAGAAGGTCAATGAAACGCTTTATTAACAGCTGATGTGCTGGTATCAAATTTTCATGCTTTGATTTCTGTGGCTAAAATCATCATGATAAGGATCCGGTTTATCGTCATACTACAGCTGGAGCAAAGAGGAAGTAAAATTACTTAACACTGTGATCACTTTAGATTTAATCAAACCTGATAAACTGAGCAACATCAATTATATTAATCACACAAAAAGCAAGTGAATAGTTTAAAGATTACGACAGTTGACTGGGAGTTAATTTCAGTGCAGCGTTGTGTCTGTGGCTCTTAGTCTTACATGTTTTCCTATGTGTTGGGATTTCTTTCAGTAGTTCTTATTTACAAAATTATCATTTTGATTTTTGACTGCTGGCGGCGGCTTAGAAAAGCTATTGTTCTAAAATGTTCGATAACTTTTGAACAGCTAATCTGATCTGAGGAGGTGAAAACAGGTCGAGTTTAGCTCCACTTCTGACGTTACTTTATGCTGTTTACAAGCTTTATTATTAGAAGGCAGGTCAGCTCAGTTTATGTGTGTTATTAACATTAAAACAGCCTCTGATCCTGGAGGACTGTCGAGTGAAGAGACCGGTAAACCAGACTCCATTCTGAAAGCAGCTGTTTTAAGGTTGGGCCTTATTTTTTCATAGTAAAAACTGTAATTACAATTTTATAAAGGCTCTTTTTTGATTCACTTTGATCTACAGAAACAATCGGCACACGTGTCATAAACTTAATGACATCATTAACTAACCTGTGATGAGTTGTTTGACAAAGAGGGACACATATTGACTGGTCGGGTCTCACAGTTGGCTGTTTTCATCTCCTCTCTGTGGATGACCTGAAGCCGCAGGTATCTTCTCTTACTGTCCTTCGTTTTTGAGGAAGTAAATAAAACCCTAACCTTTGGGATTTTGCATTGTTTGATGTGTAAATTTGCAACCCAGCAGCTTTTAGGCTCGTCACTACTGGCTGTTTTACCAGCACCAGCACTTTCACAGCGTTTGTGTTCATCCAAAGGGGACGTGGTCGTTCTGACAACAGGAAGTGTCGTGTGGCTGCTCTCGTCTACGCTTTAATAACTCATGTAAAGTTTCTCCCACGTAGTTTCTTCCTCTGAGCCAACAGCCGATGTTTGTAGCTGAGCTTCTTATGTTGTTTCTGTTCAATGGACAATATACTCTCAGAAAAAGTCCCTTTTGCTTCATTGTCCTCTGTTATGATTTAATAACCTTTTTGGACACATCTACATGCTCAATAAATGAAATGTAGGATTAAACATCAGGGATGATATGATAAAAAATGGCTTCATGTAGAAGTCTGACGAACATCTTTTCTGAGCTCACAGTAAAATAAACACAAACTTTTAACTGAGGTTTTTCTTTTATTCTGGTAAATTCATCCATTCTCAGACAAAACAAATGTAAAATTGGGACTTGAAATGAGCCAAACTGGAAATTCCGGTTCTCTTGAATCAAATGATGTTTGACACTCGATGTTTGACCGCTGCACAGTCGTATCTGTCCGTTGCTGTAGAAGAGCTGAAGCCGACCTGTGAGGAAGAATGTTGGTCAGTGTTAAAAATGTACGTCTTTCCCTGAATGCAACGACTCAGCACCTTGTAAACTATCTGCACCTCTTCAGGAGGGCGAGGAGCTAATTTTATCGCAGCAGCTCGTCACACATGGAGCCGGTTTCACAGGTCCGGCTTCGTCTCTGGTGGTTTATCAAAACTAGAATGTTGCCTCGGGTCGTTTGCTTCTGTCCACCAGACTCAGATAATAAAGCAGAGTTTTATAAAAGGTATTTTGTGTCTTATTCCAGTGAGAAACATGATATCTTCACTTAGAGACTCTTTGTACAGATGAAGACAGAGGACTGATCGAGAGCGTCGTCACATGGCGCAACGACAATCCCCTCAAGCTCAACGTCAGACAAACCAATGAGCTGGTGGTCGACTGCTGCTGGATCTCTATTAGTCTCTAAGTTTATTGAGACAAAACAAAAAAAATTCACAATGATCGTCTGAGCTGAGGCTTTTTTTCTTTAATCTCCAAAAACTACCTGCAGTTTGAAGATCAGGGCTCAAATCCTGTAGTGTGAGTTCAGTGCAGGTCTACTTTCACACCAAACGTGTTTAGTTCAATTCAGTTTGATTTCAGGAATGTGTGAGTAAGTTTCCTATTTTATGTTCTTCAGCTGTCCCCGATTAAAAAGTGAGTGAAGATGTAGACGCCACACAGTAAACGTCCTCCGGTAGTATTACAGCAACGTGCCTCTCTTTACCTTCATCGAGGAGGTTATGTGTCTGTTGGTTTGTCAGCAGGATTACTCAAAAACTACTGTACAGATTTCTACAGAACCGTTATGCAAGTATTTATGATAAGGTCCAATAATGATCAATCACTCCTGTGAAAGTTCCCCCTGGTTCAATGAATGAACCAAACTGCAGGTGTGAATGAAATGTGGTTGTCAAGCCTCCATATTCTTTGGTTATTTGTTTGTTTTTGAGAAACTCCTTTTCACACCATAATTTACATTATAAAACGGACCAATCAGCTCTTTTTTCTCCTCGTGTCACATGTCTAGTGTTACTACATCGGGGCGACGAGTGACGCAGCCACCAAGATGATCAACGAGGTGTCGAAGCCTCTCAGCTACCACTTCCCAGTGGAGAAGATCTGCGAGAAGCTCAAGAAGAAGGACAGTCAGATCTGCGAACTGAAATACGGTGAGGAGGAGAACAAGTTACATTGTGAACATACATACGTTCGGTGTGTCTGGGCCCTTCAGCAGCATCAGAAGATACTGGTACTGATACCGACACCAGTGTGTCTTTGTGTAGGTGTTTTATCATGTAAAGATGGCTCTGAGGTGATGTTCCTGCAAATGTAGTCATGGATGCAAGGCAATAAGAAAAACGCTGCCAAAATGATGAGAAATTATAGAAAATATTCATCCTCATATCCTGCTAATGTCTTTAATTTTGAGGAAAACATGTCGACACCTGCTGTGCCGTAGCATTGATCGCTTTATTGCAAAGCTGCAGTAAGTCTGCAGCTTTGTGCCAATTCTCCGCCTCCGTCTCAGTGTGAATCTCTTGGATGTGGCGAGGGGTGAAATCTCACTCCGGCGCTGATCCGCCTCTGGAGGTAGTATCAGGGCCGCATTATTGGCGAACCGAACCAGTGTGAACGGATCAGCCGGCTTCGCGTATCGAGGGCGTGTCGATCGGACGGTCTGGTTAACTCCACAGGTCCTTCACTCAACTAAATACAGAGAAATGTCCCACAAAGCAACGTTACAGGACCAAACAACAGTAACGTAGCAACTGTAACTGTTTCTGGCAACTTATATGAGGAAAAAAATACCGCAGATATGATGCGGAGAAGCGTCTGTCCTCCTGTCTGTCCACCTGTCTGTCCTCCCGTCTGTCCTCCCGTCTGTCCTCCTGTCTGTCCGTCCTCCTGTCTGTCCTCCCGTCTGTCCTCCTGTCTGTCCTCCCGTCTGTCCTGTCCACCTGTCCTCCTGTCTGTCCTTCCATCTGTCCCCCTGTCTGTCCTCCCGTCTGTCCTTTCGTCTGTCCTTCCGCCTGTCCTCCCGCCTGTCCTCCTGTCTGTCCTCCCGTCTGTCCTCCTGTCTGTCCTCCCGTCTGTCCCTGTCTGTCCTCCTGTCTCTCCTCCTGTTTCTCCTCCTGTCTGTCCTGCTGTCTGTCCTCCTGTCTGTCTGACCGACACATTCATGCCAGAAAAACAGCGTCTGTCACCGGCAAAAAACTTAAACTCACCGAGTGTTTGTGATGAAGATAAATCAACGCGACCTTCAGACCTCCCGACCGAGACTTTGTGAACTTTTCCCCGGAAGACAACCTCCGTCCCCGCGAGTCAGACAGCGTCCAGTTTACTGATGGTGATTATGATGTAATTATGTAATTTAGAGCGAAAAACGTAACTTTGTCTCTTCCCAGGATGTTTGGTGGGTCAGGATCTCAATCACAGCACATTATAACAGCATCCATATGATTATAAACTGTCCGCGGGTTTAGATTGACAGGAGGACACCTGGAAACACCTTGAAAACACACCGACGTCATCATCATGACGTGTACCGTCACGCCTCTTTAGGAGCCGCAGCGCCGGATTTCTGTGTGAATTCACGTCGGTTCGTCTTTAATGCGGAGCTGCTTCGCTCTGTGTGAATCACTATCGCCGGAGATAATTCGTCTTCTCCTGTGTGAAAGGGGTTAGTGTGTGTTCTCTGGGTGGATAACACATGATTTTACCCTTGTAAAACATTTGCAGCTTGTGCCGGAGATTAAAAACACCCACTCACAAAAAAAACACACTTTATTATAAGAGTTTGAAATTCATCATCATGTTGTGTCTTTTCCTGCAGACAAACAGCTGGACCTGACCACAGTGGACCTGAAAAAGCTTAAAGTGAAGGACCTGAAGAAGATCCTGGAGGAGTGGGGCGAGTCCTGCAAAGGCTGCGCCGAAAAGTCCGACTTCATCCGCAAAATCACGGAGCTCATGCCCAAGTACGCCCCGGCAGCAGCCAGAGCACGGACAGATCTGTAACGGGGGGCGAAAACACATAAAACACAACTTTGGAGGACGACTAGGAGAGTAGAGGAGGAGGAGGAGGAGAGTTTTGTCTGACATGTTTGTCGCCGTCTTTAGGGCGTGGACACTGATAATGGTAATCCCACACTGATTCAGAAGTATAGATGTTCGTGGGCTATACTTTTAAATCACATGTCGGGGGACGAGCAGTGTTTGAGCCGGGGAGGAATTCATCGGGAGCGCTGATTTAAGAGGACATTTGAGCTTTAGAGGAGTTTTTCTGCTCGTGTAGTCGATACATTTCACAGTACGTTGGCTTGATAAGTGACACCTGGTTATATTCTCCAACACAGTTAGTCCATCGATGCATTTTAATGGAACGGAGAGCACCTGAGTGACTCTTTAGTCGCTGAGCAGAGAGCAGCTGTGTTTGATGCAGGATGACATCACATGTTTTGTTGGTCACTGTGGATCCTGCTGTTCACAAACCCACGTCGAGCACATCTCCAGCCTCTGCTGACACCACCTGATAAGATCATAATGCCAAGATGCATCCTGGGAATTCATCATGTGTTTGCTGTCCTTCAACTTTACCCTGATTTTCATGACGTCCTGTCGAGGAGGATGAGTGAACGCCGATGTTGAAGGAGAAGTGCTCCGTCTAAAAACAATCCCGACATTCCCACATGTATGTTTAAAGGAACAGTTCACCCAAAAGTGAAAAATTCACTCATTATCTTCATATTAGTTTCGTAGTCCACAAAACATTTCTGGAGCTTCACAGCGAGACAGCGTCGCAGGGACTTGTTTTAAAACGGAAAAAATAAGAAAAGAAAAACATGAAATGGCTCCAAACAGCTCGTCTGCTGTAATTAAAGTCTCAAAAAGCCTCGAGGTTCTAAATTGATTTAAAAAAAAAACATTATTTACACCCTTTTTTAAACTGAAATCTTCACTGTAGCTGCAACGCTTAAAGTGTTAGCTCGACTGCATGTCGGGTGTAAATAACATCTTTACAATTCAATTTGGGATCGAGCTTTATGAAGCCATTTTATTTTATTTTTTTGTGGGTACGTTTTAAAAGAGTCTCCAGCTACTTCAGAGGAGTGATCAGTCCATACCGGCCTTGAATGAATCCCTTTCCAATGTAATCGAGGAAGAAATGCACATTCCTGCGATTTATTCTGAAGTGAAGATGCAGCTTCAGTACTGTGAGTCGGTCGGATCAGGTGGTCGTCTTCCAAAGACCTTTATTATGAAATACACTCTTTTTGTGACTAAATACCCTGCAGGAGGAGAATTTATATTTATAGCAGCTCGGAGCATGTTTGGAGATTTATGCGACTACATTAGAAAGGGATCTTTTAATGGCAGTATGAAGAGCAGGAATGATTACAGCAACCAGAAATGTTTTTTGATGTCCATGTGGGACTGTGTTGAGATCGACTGAGAAGAATGTGAAGCTGTTAAAAAGCCCATGACCTCCCTCCTGCCGAGACATCCACATCTCTAACCCTCTCCCCTCTAAACCTTCAACATAGTCCTTTTGTTTAAATTTACGAAGTCAGCAAAGTCACCCATATTTCAATGCAGTCAAACAAATGGCAGTTATTAAAAAAATTGAAAATAACTGATTGTTTCTGTTCTCACTGACTCGTGTTAGATTCAGGCCTTTTGTAGGACAACAGTGGCCAGTAATCCACAAGAAGTTTAATTTCATGGAACTGGCTCTGAATACTCGACGCTGCAGTTTTTACAGAAGCAGCAGATAATTGTCGTCTTCTGCCAGAAAAATGCAGCTCCGACAGAACAATTACTCTCAGAGGACATGGAGTCTGGGTGACCGTACAAAAACTTTTCAGACTTTAAACTTTTCACATTTTTTTTTTAACGTTTCAGACTTCTTAAAATGGAATTAATGTTTTGTTTTTTTCATGATCCGCAGACAGTACGCCACAATCGTGAAGCAAAAAACAGGTTCTGGAGTGTTTGATTCTGATTTTTTTTTTTTTTTTTTAATATAAAAGCCTGAAATTTGCTATTTACATTAGTATTTAAAGTCCCGCCTCTCTTAGTGTGCCCCATGGGACCTTATTTCAGAAAATATACATATAGTCAAATACACTTGTGAAGCTGTTTGAATTGTGTCATGAATTACACACATGTTGTGCATGTTTATCGATTTTAAAGGCAAGAAAGTCGCATTTGGATTTGTGTGAAACGTCGTCTCGCTCAACATGCGTCACTAACTCCAACATGGCCAGCAGATTAAAAAGTCTTATACTTTGACAGTTTTGAGACAAACCACGACTTTCTCAAGCTGAAAAATGTTTAAAATTGACATGTGTAATACAGGGAACAACTATTTCTCTCTGTAGGTATTTTCTTCTGAATGAAGGTCTGTGCTGGTCCACTAAGAGAGGAGGGACTTCACCTCCCTGACGTCTCAGTCAAAGAGCGAAAAACAAGCGATGCAGTCAAGAGAATCATCCAGGTTTTGAAAAGCAAGAAGGAAGCTTGGAATAAAACAGGCGACATCTCTGGCTCTTCAAAACCTGCTGGCTACATTACCCACAATGCAACGTGGCCACTAAGTGATATCGCTGGAGACATTTTATTTTTCACTTTGTTGACTTTTCTGCAACAGCGAGACTAAACCTAAAACAATCCTTGATCTCAGGGTTTTGCTCTACCATTGTGGAGAACTGTGAAGATTGATAAGGAAACGTGTAATCCATTTTAAGACAAGTCTGACTCTTGGACCAAATGTGGAAAACTCAAGTGTCCATGTGCTTCGTATGTCAAAGTACATTTTGCTAGGCTTTGACTTGAGGAGGTGCAGAAATCCTCCTCCTGTCAGAAGGGTAAAAAAATATTTAGGTAAAATATTTATTGAGGGTTTTTAAAAAAAAAAGATTTACCTCTTTTCATTTCTAATAGGTGATTATTGTTTCCACACTTTGTTTGGTTTTTTTTTGTTGGTCTGACTGATTACATCCCAGATGGTTTCTGTAGTGCTGCTGTCCGTGTCGTGAACCTTGTGACTCATGAAATATGCCTTCCATACAGCGCCGGGATCGCTCGCATTGTAATCTAATCAGGAGTTGAAATTTAGAATAAAAGTTGAATGTGGGGAACTAAAAATGTTTGATCCCTACACCTGTGTCACAAACACAGGCAGAACATGTTCCTGAACACGGAGGGGAAACGACTATTTACCCCCCCATCCCCAGACTGTTGTGTTTTTCAGAAGGGATCCACATTTTATTGTTTGATGTAAACAAACGGTGTGTACTTAAAAACGGTTTTGTGATGCTTGATAAGACTTGATGGGAAATGAAAACTTAAAATATGCTGTTGTTTCACATTGACCTTTCATGTATGGCCCCAGGCATTTGTTACAACTGTACTATTCTACTTTTTCATTAAAATCTGAAAAAAGTCCATCTGATGTTTTCCTTTACCATGTGTGAGTTAAACTGAATTTAAATGTGTTTACTGATGTGAAAGATCCTGATGAAAAAAGCCTCATGGGATGTTTGGTGTAAGAGCAACTTTTGCCGACGGTGCAAAATTAATCCGAAAATGTATCTTTTTTTTTCCTCTGAAAAAAAATTATCCTGAAAAAATGTCAGTTTTGTCAGTAGGCTTGCACTTCATCCTTTTCTCTGGCCAAAACATTTGTTTTTCACTCTGTTTCACACATGAAAAAAATTATCTTAAAATTAAAAAGTAAAAGAAATGTAGTGCCAGATATGATTTTTAATTTTTAATCTTGTGCCACACATTTGAAAACAACTTGGTGTCACATGGGAACATTTTTTTTAAATTTGTTCTCTTCAAAAGATTTGGTGCAACACATGGCATTTTTTGTAAAAAAAAAATGGTGTCACATGAAATTTTTGATAAAATGTGGTGCCACAAATGAATTTCTTGAAAAAAGCAAAACAGTGTCACATAAATAAAAAAAAAAATAATAATAAAACATTGTCACAATTTCTTTTTATGGCCACATGGGATTTTTTCTTTTTAGTTCTGAGATTAAAGTCAGAACTCAAAAAAAGAATTTCACATGTGGCCCTGATCCTCTTCCATATATTTTTATTATTTGGTGCCACACAAGAAATCTTTTTTAAAAATTTGGTGGAACACATGACATTTTTTGTGGAAAAAAAAATGGTTTCACATGAAATTAAAAAAAAGGGATTGATGTCAATTTTTTATCTTTTTTTTATCAAAACAAAAAAAAGGAAAATTTCTTTGTATTTGGTGTTACACATAATCTTTTTAAAAGAAATTTGTTGTCACATGATTACTTTTTTTAAATTTGGTGCCACATACATTTTTTTCTTGAATTATGTATCACCCATGATTTAAAAAAACAAGTTGCTGGAATGGACAAAACCTCAAGAAGAAGCCACAGAGGAGGGAGCCCTCACCCAGGACGGACAGACACAGAACAACAAAATCACAGTTTACAAGTTCTATCAACAGAATATCGGATAAAATACAACACTGACAAGAATGAAAAAAATGAGATCCTTTTCTTATAATTTGCTGTCACACATGAAATAAAATAATAAACAAATTTTGTGTCACATGAAATAAAAAATAAATAGCGTCAAACATTAATTTCCTTTTTTAGTTTGGTGACACACATGAAATCTTTTTAAAAAGAAATCTGGTGCCACACATGAATTTCTTTTATTAAAATTCAGTTTCACAAAAAAATATTTTTTCACAAAGATTTGTTTTCACATTTTTTGGTCCCTGAAATGACATAATAAAAATTAACTTGGTTTCAGACATGAAAAAATATTCCTGAAAATCTTCCTTTTATTTTTGTGAAAAAAGAAACCCGACCAGTGTGTATTCTGACCTAGAGTCTTTGGTTTGTGACATGTAAGCTAGTTGTGAGTAACTCAACTGCAGTACAATATGGTACTTTGTAAATAGACAGATGGTGTGGTAGCATAGTAGGAGGGAGAAGCCTTATTCTTTGATAACACTTTTCATTCAAAGTAGCATTTATTTTGCTCCAGAGGGAGAACAAGGCCAACTTTTTTTTCAAAATTTTTCTCAAAATTCTGACTTTTTTCCCTTCGATTTTTTTCAAAGTTCTGGCTTTTTTCACGTAATGTTTTTGCTCAAAATTCAGACTTTTTTCCCGTTACTTTTCCCCCAAATTCTGAATTTTTTTCCCTTTGACTTTTTCTCAAAATTCTGGCTTATCTCCCCTTGACTTTTTCTCAAAATACTTCCCCAAAAATTCCCACAGAATTCTGACCTTTTTTTCCCTTAACTTGTTCTCAAAGTTCTGACTTCTTTCCCCTTAATTTTCTTCTTAACATTCTGAAATTCAGACTTTTTCCTCTCATCTTCTTCTCAGAATTTGGACTTTTTTCTCAATCTTTTCCCTAAAAATTCTGACATTTATCCCCTTAATTTTTTTAAAAAAAATTCTGACTTTTTTCTCAATTTTTTTTCTTAAAATTATTATTTTTTTCCTCTTCATTTTTTCCAAAATTATGAATTTTTTTCTCAATCTTTCCCCCAAAATCTAACTTTTTTTAAGACTTTCCCACAAAATTTTGACTTTTCCCCTTTTTCTCAATATTTTGACCTTTTCGCCTTATTTTTCCTCAAAATCCTGATCTCTTTTCCTTAACTGTGTCTCAAAATTGCGACTTTTCCCTTAATCTTTTCCCCCAAAATTCTGACGTTTTTCCCCCTTAACTTCTTCTGACTTTTTTCCCTGATCTTTTTCAAATTTTTTACTTTTTGCTTTTTCTAAAAATTCTGACATTTCCCCCCCTCAATATTCTGACCTTTTCCCTTAAATTTTTCTCAAAATTCTGACTTTTTTCTCAATCTATTTCTTAAAATTCTGACTTTTTCCTCTTCATTTATTCTAAAATTCTGACTTTTTTTCTTAATCTTTTTCCCAATATTCTGAGATTTTTACCTTAATTTTTTTTCAAAATCCTAATCTTTTTGCCTTGACTGTCTCTCACAACTGTGACTTTTCGCTTAAGCTTTTTCTCAAAGAGCTGAGATTTTTTTTCTGTAAACCTTTTCTCAAAATCCTGAAATTCTTTCCCCTCAATTCTTTCTGAAACTCTGACTTTTTTCTCAGTCTTTTCCCCCAAAAATCTGACTTTTCTTTTAGACTTTCCCAAAAAATTCTGACTTTTTCCCCTTAACTTCTTCTCAAAGTTCTGACTTTTTTCCCTGATCTTTTTCAAATTTTTTACTTTTTGCTTTTTCTAAAAATTCTGACATTTCCCCCCTCAATATTCTGATCTTTTCCCTTAAATTTTTCTCAAAATTCTGACTTTTTTCTCAATCTATTTCTTAAAATTCTGACTTTTTCCTCTTCATTTATTCTAAAATTCTGACTTTTTTTCTTAATCTTTTTCCCAATATTCTGAGATTTTTACCTTAATTTTTTTTCAAAATCCTAATCTTTTTGCCTTGACTGTCTCTCACAACTGTGACTTTTCGCTTAAGCTTTTTCTCAAAGAGCTGAGATTTTTTTTCTGTAAACCTTTTCTCAAAATCCTGAAATTCTTTCCCCTCAATTCTTTCTGAAACTCTGACTTTTTTCTCAGTCTTTTCCCCAAAAAATCTGACTTTTCTTTTAGACTTTCCCAAAAAATTCTGACTTTTTCCCCTTATCTTTTCCACAAAAAGTCTGACATTTTTCCTCTTCATTTTTTATTCAAAATTCTGACGTTTTCCCCCTTAACTTCTTCTAAAAGTTCTGAGTTTTTTCCCTTAACTTCTTCTCAAAGTTTTTACTTTTTGCTTTTGCTAAAAATTCTGACATTTACCCCTTAACTTTTCCTCAATATTCTGACCTTTTCCCTTAAATTTTTTTCCCTTAATCTATTTCTTAAAATTCTGACTTTTTCCTCTTCATTTATTCTAAAATTCTGACTTTTTTCTCAATCTTTTTCCCAATATTCTGACATTTTTACCTGAATTTTTTCTCAAAATCCTAATCTTTTTGCCTTAACTGTCTCTCACAATTGTGACTTTTCCCTTAAGCTTTTTCTCAAAGAGCTGAGATTTTTTTTTTTCTGTAAACCAAAAATCAGAGTTTTCTTTTAGATTTTCCCACAAAATTCTGACTTTTTCTCCTTATCTTTTCCACAAAAAGTCTGACGTTTTTCCTCTTCATTTTTTATTCAAAATTCTGACTTTTTCCCCCTTAACTTCTTCTCAAAGTTCTGACTTTTTTCCTCTTCATTTTTTCACAAAAATCTAACTTTTTCAAATTGGGTTCCGTAAACTTTTTCTCAAAATTCTGACATTTTTTGCCCTTAATTTTTTCTGAAATTCTGACTTTTTTCTCAATCTTTTCCCCCAAAAATCTGACCTAATCTGACTATTCCACAAAATTCAGATAATTCCCCTTATCTTTTCCTTCATATTCTGATCTTTTTCCCTTAACTCCCCAAAAATTCTGACTTTTTTCCTCTATATTTTTTCACAAAAATCTAACTTTTTTCACTTATCTTTTTCATTTCATTTTCCTTTTTCCTTTAACTTTTCCTCAATATTCTGACTTCTTTCCCCTTAACTTTTAATCAAAAATTCTGACCTTTTCCCTTAAATTTTTCTCAAAATTCTGACTTCCCCCTAACTTTTTCTAAAAATTCTGACCTTTTCCCGTTTCTCAAATTCTGACTTTTTTCTCAATCTTTTCCCCAAAAATTCAGACTTTTTCCCCTTAACTTTTCCTCAAAAATTCTGACCTTTTCCCCTTAACTTTTTCTCAAATTCTGACTTTTTCTCCCTTAACCTCTTCTCAAAGTTCTGACTGTTTTACCCTTAATTTCTGAGATCTGAGATTTATTTATTTATTTTTCTCAAAATCCTGACATTTTCCCCCCTTAACTTTTCCTCAATATTCTGACTTTTCCCCTTAAATATTTCTCAAAATTCTGACTTTTCCCATAACTTTTTCTCAAAATTCTGACATTTCCCCCCTCAACTTTTTCTAAAATTCTGACTCTTCCCTCAATCTCTCCCCCCAAATTCTGACTTTTTCCCCAATCTTTTCGCCAAAAGTTCAGACTTTTTTTCTGCTTCATTTTTTATTCTCAAAATTCAGACTTTTTCTCCCTTTACCTCTTCTCAAAGTTCTGACTGTTTTACCCTTAATTTCTGAGATCTGAGATTTATTCCCCTAAACGTTTTCTCAAAATCCTGACATTTTTCCCCCTTAACTTTTTCTCAATATTCTGACTTTTCCCCTTAAATATTTCTCAAAATTCTGACTTTTCCCATAACTTTTTCTCAAATTCTGACTCTTCCCTCAATCTCTCCCTTAAAATTCTGACTTTTTTCCCAATCTTTTCCCCAAAAGTTCAGACTTTTTTTCTACTTCATTTTTTATTCTCAAAATTCTGACTTTTTTCCCCTTAACTTTTCCTCAAAATTTAGACTTTTTCTCCCTTAACCTCTTCTCAAATTTCTGACTGTTTTACCCTTAATTTCTGAGATCTGAGATTTATTCCCCTAACCTTTTTCTCAAAATCCTGACATTTTTCCCCCTAAACTTTTCCTCAATATTCTGACTTCTTTCCCCTTAACTTTTACCGGAAAAATTCTGACTTTTCCCCTCAAATATTTCTCAAAATTCTGACTTTTCCCATAACTTTTTCTCAAAATTCTGACATTTCCCCCCTCAACTTTTTCTCAAATTCTGACTCTTCCCTCAATCTTTCCCCCAAAATTCTGACTTTTTTCCGCTTCATTTTTTATTCTCAAAATTCTGACTTTTTTCTCCCTTTACTTTTCCTCAAAATTCTGACTTTTTTACACTTAATTTCTTCTCAAATTCTTACTTTTTTCTCAATCTTTTCCCCAAAAATTCAGACTTTTTCCCCTTAACTTTTCCTCAAAAATTCTGACCTTTTCCCCTTAACTTTTTCTCAAATTCTGACTTTTTTCTCAATCTTTTCCCCAAAAGTCCAGACTTTTTTTCTGCTTCATTTTTTATTTTCAAAATTCAGACTTTTTTCCCTTAACCTCTTCTCAAAGTTCTGATTGTTTTACCCTTAATTTCTGAGATCTGAGATTTATTCCCCTAAACTTTTTCTCAAAATCCTGACATTTTTCCCCCTTAACTTTTCCTCAATATTCTGACTTTCCCCTTAAATATTTCTCAAAATTCTGACTTTTCCCATAACTTTTTCTCAAAATTCTGATCTTTTTTTCCTTAACTGTTTCTCAATTGTGAGAATTGTGACTTTTCCCCTAATCTTTTCCCCAAAAATTCTGACTTTTTCCCTCTTCATTTTTTCACAAAATTCTAACTTTTTTCCCTCATCTTTTTTCAATTTTTTTCAATTTTCCCCTTGACTTTTCCTCAAAAATTCTAACCCTTCCCCTTAAATTTTCCTTAAAATTCTGTCATTTCCCCCCTTAACTTTTTCTCAAATTCTGACTCTTCCCTCAATCTCTCCCCCAAAATTCTGACTTTTTTTCCCAACCTTTTCCCCAAAAGTTCAGACTTTTTTCTGCTTCATTTTCTATTCTCAAAATTCAGATTTTTTCCCCTTAACTTTTCCTCAAAATTCAGACTTTTTCTCCCTTAACCTCTTCTCAAAGTTCTGACTGTTTTACCCTTAATTTCTGAGATCTGAGATTTATTCCCCTAAACTTTTTCTCAAAATCCTGACATTTTTCCCCTTAACTTTTCCTCAATATTCTGACTTTTCCCCTTAAATATTTCTCAAAATTCTGACTTTTCCCATAACTTTTTCTCAAAATTCTGATCTTTTTTTTCCTTAACTGTTTCTCAATTGTGAGAATTGTGACTTTTCCCCTAATCTTTTCCCCAAAACTTCTGACTTTTTTCCTCTTCATGTTTTCACAAAAATCTAACATTTTTCCCTCATCTTTTTTCACTTTTTTTCACTTTTCTCCTTGACTTTTCCTCAAAAATTCTGACCCTTCCCCTTAAATTTTCCTTAAAATTCTGATCTTTTCCCCTTAACTTTTTCTCAAATTCTGACTTTTTTCTTAATCTTTTCCCCCAAAATCATTTTTTTCCTCTTCTTTTTTTCAAATTTGTGACTTTTTCCTTTAACTTTTTCTCAAAATTCTGACATCTCCCCCCCTTAACTTTTTACTATTTTTTTTTCAAAAGACATGAAAGAAGAAATCTCCAGATTCTTTCTTTATTCATTTTAATCAGAAAGAACAAGAAAGAACATTTTGTTCATGAAATGAAACATTTTTTTACTTGGTTTAGACATGACAAAATAAATCTCCTGAAAATCTTCCTTTTTACTCAGTTTGACACAAGACAAGATTTTTTCACAAAAATATTTTTTCACTTTTTTACATTTACATTCAGGGTAAATTTGTTCAATGCGACTTACAATAGGTACATTTGTCATAAGAGAGAAACCACAACATATCACCGTTAGGAGTTAGGGTTAGTGGGTTCACCACTGAGGTGTCTCAACAGAGAAGAGTCACAACTTCACTGAGCGGGATGTGTTTGCTCTCAATGATGGTGGTACCAGCCGGCCAGCTGGTAAGGGGCTTGTGGTCTGACCAGTGTCTGACGGATGCAGTTCCATTGACGGCCTTGAAGGCCAGCATCATCGTCTTGAATCGGATGTGGGTTGCAAGAGGAAGCCATTGGAGGTCATGGAGGGGGATGTTCTGGATGCGCTGCAACGGTTGACATGGAGGGGGATGTTCTGGATGCGCTGCAACGGTTGAGGGGAAAAAACTTCTGGGAAAATTTTTGAGAAAAAGTTTGAAAAAATGTCAGCATTTTGACAAAAAGTTAAGGTGAGTAAGGGGGAAAAAATGTCAGAATTAGGGCGAAAAGTTAAGGGGAAAATGTCAGATTTGTAGGGGAAATTAAGGGGAAAGAATCTCACATTTCTGAGAAAGTTACAGGGAATAAAAAATCTCAGATTTTTGTGGAAAAGTTTAGGGGAAAAGTCACAATTTTGAGAAATAAGGGAATAAAGTCAGGATTTTGACAAAGTTAAGGGGAAAAAATCTGATTTTTGAAAAAAGTTCAGGGGAAAAATTCCGAATTTGGGGAAAAAGTTAAGTGGAAAGTCAGAATTCTGAGAAAAAGTTAAGGGAAAAAGTCAGATTTTTAGGGAAATTTAAGGGGAAAAAATGTCAGATTTTTGAGAAAAAGTTAAGGGAAAAAGTGATAATTTTAAGAAAAAGTTAAGGAAAAAAATCTTAGATTTTTGAAAAAAGTTAAGGGAAAAATCTGAATTTTGAGAAAAAGTTAAGGGAAAAAAATCAGAATTTTGAGAAAAAGTTAAGGGGAAAAATCTCAGATTTTTGAGAAAAAGTTAAGGGGAAAAATGAAAATTTTAAGAAAAGTTAAGGAAAAAATCTTAGATTTTTGAGAAAAAGTTTAGGGAAAAATCAGAATTTGGGAAAAAGTTAAGTGGAAAGTCAGAATTCTGAGAAAAAGTTAAGGGAAAAAGTCAGATTTTTAGGGAAATTTAAGGGGAAAAAATCTCAGATTTTTGAGAAAAAGTTAAGGGAAAAAGTGATAATTTTAAGAAAAAGTTAAGGAAAAAAATCTTAGATTTTTGAAAAAAGTTAAGGGAAAAATCTGAATTTTGAGAAAAAGTTAAGGGAAAAAAATCAGAATTTTGAGAAAAAGTTAAGGGGAAAAAAATCAGATTTTTAAAAAAGTTAAGGGGAAAAATTCCGAATTTGGGGAAAAAGTTAAGTGGAAAGTCAGAATTCTGAGAAAAAGTTAAGGGAAAAAGTGAAAATTTTAAGAAAAAGTTAAGGAAAAAAACTTAAATTTTTGAGAAAAAGTTTAGGGGAAAAATCAGAATTTTTCTCAGATTTTTGAGAAAAAGTTAAGGGAAAAAGCGAAAATTTTAAGAAAAAGTTAAGGAAAAAATCTTAGATTTTTGAGAAAAAGTTAAGGGGAAAAATCAGAATTTTGAGAAAAAGTTAAGGGAAAAAGTCAGAATTTTGAGAAAAAAGTTAAGGGGAAAAAATCAGATTTTTAAAAAAGTTAAGGGGAAAAATTTCATAATATGGGCAAAAAGTTAAGGGGAAAAAGTCAAAATTTAGAGAAAAAGTTAAGGGGAATAAAGTCTGAATTTTGCGGGTGTTATGCCCGGCCTAGGGAATACCGAAAACATAACATAATGCTCTCTCTCCTTTTCCCCACTCTCAACAATAAATCACAAACACGTATTTGCAGTCCAAAAATAAAAGGGATTTATTTACCCAAATGAAATTAAATGCTTCAGGGTGAGCGTCACCTAAAACAATAAACAAAACAAGCTGATTTTAAATCTACCTTCCCTATTTCCAGAAAAAAATAACAATCAACAAAAAAACAGGTTTTCTAACCTTACTCCCTACCCAAAACAGGAGAAAAGATGCCACAAAAGAAAAAGGCTACTCACCCCTACTAAACTGGACTGAAGGATAATTTTCACTACTATTTACAATATTTACAGAGGAGAACAAAATCTAAAACAAGCGAAACATTAATTTTGCCACACTGGCCAGATCGGATTTGAGCTGCGAGAAGGTGAGAGAGAGAGGGAGACCCGAGCTGCCGGCTCCACTTTTGAATCCCCTTCCATTTGGAAATTCCGCCAATCACCAGCCTCCGGGGATGTCCTCCAACCAGCAACCCCCATGGTTCCTCCAATCGGCCACCTCCACCTGAATGGATACATTTAGAAACAACTCCCCCTGTTGACAGGGAGGAGGAACACAACACAGACAGAAGACACAAACAACACAGAGAGAAAACACAGCGAATAGAAATTATGACCCCTAGGGTCATAACAGCGGGGAAGTCTAAAAAATCTCGCATTTTTGAGAAAAAGTTACGGGGAAAAAATCTCAGATTTTTGTGGAAAAAAAAATTTTAGGGTAAAAGAGACAGAATTTTAAGAAAAAGTTCAGGGGAAAAACTCAATTTTTTTAGAAAATGTTCAAAGAGTTAGGGGGAAAAAATGTCAGAATGTCAGAACAAACTAATTCTGTATTATGGGGATAGTTTAAAAAAAGTCTGAATTTTGAGAAAGTTCAAGAAAAAAATCTCAGATTTTTGAGACAACGTCAAGGGAAAAAGTGAAAATTTTGAGAAAAAGTTAAGGGGAAAAATCAGAATTTTGAGAACAAGTTAAGGGGAAAAGTCAGATTTTTAGGAAAATTTAAGGGGAAAAGTCAAAATTGTGAGAAAAAGTTAAGGGAAAAAGTCAGAATTTTGAGAAAAAGTTAAGGGGAAAAACTCATTTTTTTTTAGAAAATGTTAAGGGGAAAAGTCTTCTCAAGGAAACTGAATCGAGTGCAACTGGATTTGGTTTTTGTCTTGAAGACAAAAAACAAATCCAGTTGCATTCGATTCAATTTCCTTGAGATAACTATGACCTGGATGAATGAGAATATTCACAAGCAAGGGGAAAAGTCAGAATTTTGAGAAAAAGTTCAGGGGAAAACTCAGAATTTTGAGAAAAAGTTAAGGGAAAAAAATTCAGAATTTGGGAAAAAAGTCAGATTTTTAAGGAAATTTAAGGGGGAAAAAGTCACAATTTTGCGGGGAAGTCTAAAAAAACTCAGAATTTTGAGAAAAAGTTAAGGGGAAAAAGTCAGATTTTTAGGGGAAATTAAGGGGAAAAAAATCTCACATTTTTGAGAAAAAGCTACGGGGGAAAAATCTCAGATTTTTGTGGAAAAGTTAAGGGAAAAAGTCAAAATTTTGAGGAAAAATTGAGGGAAAACGTTCAGGGGAAAAAAGGTAAGAATTTTGAGAAAAAGTTAAGGGAAAAAGTCAATTTTTTTAGAAAATGGTCAAAGAAAAAGTCAAAATTTGGAGAAAGAGTTTGGGGAAAAAATGTCAGAAAATAATTCTGTATTATGGGGATAGTTTAAAAAAAGTCTGAATTTTGAGAAAGTTCAAGAAAAAAAATCTCAGATTTTTGAGAAAATGTCAAGGGATAAAGCGAAAATTTTGAGAAAAAGTTAAGGGGAAAAAGTCAGATTTTTAGGGAAATTTAAGGGGAAAAACTCAGATTTTTGAGAAAAAAGTTAAGGGAAAAAGTGAAAATTTTGAGAAAAAGTTAAGGGGTAAAAATTTCAGAATTTGGGCAAAAAGTTAAGGGAAAAAAGGCTCAGATATTTAGGGAAATTTAAGGGGAAAAATCTCAGATTTTTGAGAAAAAGTTAAGGGAAAAAGTGAAAATTTTGAGAAAAAGTTAAGGAAAAAAATCTTAGATTTTTGAGAAAAGTTCAGGGAAAAGTCAGAATTTTAAGAAAAAGTTAAGGGGAAAAAATGTCAGAATTTGGGCAAAAAGTAAAGGGAAAAAAGTCAGATTTTTAGGGAAAATTAAGGGGGAAATATGTCAGATTTTTGAGAAAACGTTTAGGGGATAAGTCAGAATTTTGAGAAAAAGTTAAGGGGAAAAAGTCAGATTTTTAGGGAAAATTAAGGGGGGAAAATCTCAGATTTTTGAGAAAAAGTTAAGGGAAAAAGTGAAACTTTTTAGAAAAAGTTCAAGGAAAAAGTCAAAATTTGGAGAATAAGTTAGGGGCAAAATCTCAGATTTTGGAGAAAAATCAAGCGGAAAAAAATGTCAGAATGTCAGAAAAAACTAAGTCTGTATTAGTATTAGTCTAAAAGAAAATTTAAGGTGAAAAATTTCAACATTTTGAGAAAAGGTTCAAGGAAAAAGTGAAAATAAATGGGGAATAAAGGGAAATAAATTCTGAATTTTAGAGGTAAGTCTAAAAAATCAAAAAGAAAAAGAAAAAGTCAAGTTTTTGAGAAAAAGTAAGTGGAATAAATTCTGGATTTTGGGAGAAAGTCTAAAAAGAAGTCAGAATTTTGAGAAAAAGTTCAAGGGAAAAATGGCAGAATTTTGAGAAAACAAAGGAAAAAGTCAAAATTTTGAAAAAAAATAAAATTAACGGAAGAATTCAAAATTTTGAGAAAAAACTAAAGGGAAGAAAGTCTGAATTTTGTGGGAAAGTCCAAAAAAAAGTCAGAATTTTGAGAAAAAAGTTAAGGTGAAAAATGTCAAAATTTTGAAAAAAGTTCAAGGAAAAAGTCACAATTTTACAAGGTTCACAAAGTTAAAGACCTAATTTCTTCTCCATTCTCTCCTTTAATGTCATCTTCTTGATCTAGAAAAACAGACGGTAGCAGCCATTTCAGTCCCATTATTATACAAAGCATAAATCATCAAACATCAGTAACGTACTTTTCCAGAGGCTGTCAGAGGGTAGCTGTCTACAAAGAACACAGTGTGGGATTTAAAGTGAGAAATCTGTGCAGAAACAACAAATACCAGTCCCACAAACTGTACAGCTCTTCGCTTTTGGGAATCTTTTCTACCACCTCCTGTCACCTGGCCTTTGCAGAATGCTCTTACCTCCTCTGTACTGGAGGTCTGGCCCTCCTTCAGCCTAATGCAGGCACACACCTGCTCACCCAGCCTCTCATCTTTCAGTCCAACCACCTGGGAAACGAACAGAAAAACAATACAGTTCTTATGACGCACATTTTATTTCACATTATCTTCCTGTCGACTGTGTGGAGACAGTAACCCCTTTCACACAGGAGAAGGCGCATTATCTCCGCAGCGGCGGTTCGGCAATTCTCCGCCGATAGCGATTCACACCGAGGAAGCAGCTCCGCATTAAAGACGAACCGACGTGAATTCACACAGAAATCCGGCGCTGCGGCTCCTAAAGAGGCGTGACGGTACACGTCATAATGATGACGTCGGTGTGTTTTCAAGGTGTTTCCCCGGTGTCCCCCCTGTCAATCTAAACCCGCGGATAGTTTATAATCATACGGATGCTGTTATAATGTGTTGTGATTGCGATCCTGACCCACCAAACATCCTGGACAGTGACAAAGTTACGTTTTTCGCGCAAAATTACATAATTAGATAATCACCATCAATAAACTGGACGCTGTCTGACTCGCGGGGACGGAGGCTGTCCTCCGGGGGAAAGTTCACCGAAGTCTCGGTCTGGAGGGCTGACGGTCGCGGTGATTTATTTTCATCACAAACACGCCGACAGACGCTGTTTTTTGGGCAGAAATGTGTCGGTCAGACAGACGGGAGGACAGACAGGAGGGCAGAGGCTTCTCCGCTCATATCTGCGGTATTCTTTTCCTCATATAAGTTGCCAGAGACAGTTACAGTTACTATGTTACTGTTGTTTGGTCCTGTAACGTTGCTTTGTGGGACATTTCTCTGTATTAAGTTGAGTGAAGGACCTGTGTAGTTAACCAACCGTCCGATCGACACGCCCTCGATACGCGCCGCCGGCTTATCCGTTCACACTGGTTCGGCTCGCCAATAATGCGGCCTGATACTACCTCCAGAGACGTATCAGTGCCGGAGCGAAATTGCACCCCTCGCCGCATCCAAACGCCAGTAACCCCTTTCACACTGGCGTTTGGGTGCGGCTTCTGTGCGCCAATTCTCGCATCCGTCCCAGTGTGAATCTCTCCGATGCGGCGAGGGGTGCAATTTCGCTCCGGCGCTGATACGTCTCTGGAGGTAGTGTCAGGGCCGCATTATTGGCGAGCCGAACCAGTGTGAACGGATAAGCCGGCGGCGCGTATCGAGGGCGTGTCGATCGGACGGTCGGTGAACTACACAGGTCCTTCACTCAACTTAATACAGACAATACAATACAGACCCACAAAGCAACGTTACAGGACCAAACAACAGTAACGTAGCAACTGTCTTTGGCAACTTATATGAGGAAAAGAATACCGCAGATATAGCAGAGAAGCGTCTGTCCTCCTGCCTGTCCTCCTGCCTGTCCTCCCGCCTGTCCTACTGACTCTTCATCACATTTCTGCCCGAAAAACAGCGTCTGTCGGCGGCAAAAAACTTAAACTCACAGAGTGTTTGTGATGAAAATACATCACTGCGACGGTCAGTCCTCCAGACCGAGACTTCAGTGAACTTTCCCCCGGAGGACAGCCTCCGTCCCCGCGAGTCAGACAGTGTCCAGTTTACTGATGGTGATGTGGGCTAATTATGTAATTTAGCGCAAAAAACGTAACTTTGTCACTTTCCAGGATGTTTGGTGGGTCAGGATCTCAATCACTACACATTAGCCTATAACAGCATCCATATGATTATAAACTGTCCGCGGGTTTAGATTGACAGGGGGACACCGGGGAAACACCTTGAAAACACACTGACGGCATCATCATGACGTGTACCGTCATGCCTCTTTAGGAGCCGCAGCGCCGGATTTCTGTGTGAATTCACGTCGGTTCGTCTTTAATGCGGAGCTGCTTCGCTCTGTGTGAATCGCTATCGGCGGAGAATTGCCGAACCGCCGCTGCAAAGATAATGCGTCTTCTCCTGTGTGAAAGGGGTTAGTGTGAAAGGGGTTAGTGTTTCTGATTTTTGCTGCCCTCCAGTGGTGCCCAATCTCACCTCCACCTCCTGTACTTTGGGATGTGTGTATAGAAGCTGCTCCATCTCGGTGGGGTAGATGTTCTCGCCTCCTCGGATGATCATGTCCTTCAGACGTCCTTCAATGTGGCAGTAACCCAGACTGTCTGTGTCACTGAGTAGAGGAAAATCACACAAGACGAAACAGATTACATGTAGTCAGGGATACTGATAACACTTTATAATAACCAGCATTATGGTTGATAAACACCAGTTGCAACTTTATAATGGCCATCCAAAATGTTTTATAACTGAACTGCAGAATATTTATTCACCCATTAATATCTTGTCTCCTTCAAGCCTAGCCATTGCTTTTCTCACATTTTTTTTTGTAAATTGATGTCACACATGAAATAAAAAGAATGGTGTCACATTAAATTTTTAAAATAAAATTTAGTGTCACAAATTATTTTTTTAACAAAAAATTGGCGTCACATGAAATAATAAAAAAAGGTTTGGAGTCATATGACATTTTTTTATTAAAATATTAATTTAAAAAAATGTTGGCATATCAAATAATAAAAAAAAAAGAATTGGTGTCACACATGACAACAATAAATAATTATAAAAGAATATTAATTTGGTCTCACTCATGAAAACTGAATCACCCCATAAACTTAATTTGGTGTTACAAGATATTTTTTTTCATTTGGTTTCAAATAAAATATGTTTTTTTCATTAAAAACAAAAAAAAAAATTCACTCAGTTTCATTGTAGTGTCTCTTTTGGGTCAAATTTCTGTCCTGATATATTGTTTACTATATATTTTTGAATAATATATTTTTTATAGTAACATGTCCAGATATATTTTTCAATTGTATTTCCATAGTAACACGTCCTGTTATATTGTATTATATATATATTTTTATAGTAACATGTCCTGTTATTGGTTGGTGTCCCAGAAAAACGTGGCCACGTCATGACGGCAGCCGTCTGA
>CM077785.1:35622650-35636686 GCA_039737535.1 Lagodon rhomboides
CCAGACATGTGCCATAAAAGAGAGAGAATGCGGACCGGGAGAGACCTGGACCACCAGGAGAGAGACCTGGACCACCAGAGAGAGACCTGGACCACCAGGAGAGAGACCTGGACCACCAGGAGAGAGACCTGGACCACCAGGAGAGAGACCTGGACCACCAGGAGAGAGACCTGGACCACCGGAGAGAGACCTGGACCACCGGAGAGAGACCTGGACCACCAGGAGAGAGACCTGGACCACCAGAGAGAGACCTGGACCACCAGGAGAGAGACCTGGACCACCAGGAGAGAGACCTGGACCACCAGGAGAGAGACCTGGACCACCGGAGAGAGACCTGGACCACCAGAGAGAGACCTGGACCACCAGGAGAGAGACCTGGACCACCAGGAGAGAGACCTGGACCACCAGAGAGAGCCGGTCGCTGCTGTCCTTGACCGCTGGCTCGCCGCTCCGTGCTGCTGCAGGCCCTGACCTCTGACCTCTGACCCTGAAACTGCACCGTGTCTTTGCCTTCTTCGTCTCTGCCTGCTGCTGGACTGGTGAGTAAACCTCTGACACTTTGCACGTGTCTTTTTGTTTATGCTGGTAAACCGGCCTCCAGCTCACGAGCCTGACCGGGCCTGTGTGTGTGTGTGTGTGTGTGTGTGTGTGTGTGTGTGTGTGTGTGTGTGTGTGTGTGTGCGTGTGTGTGTGTGTGTGTGTGGGCTGTGGACACTTGAGTTTCAGTGCAGACTTTAAGGTCAGCAGTGAACCAGTTAACTCATTTCCAAGTGACCAGTTCCTAACCCTGTAATAAATAACTAACTCCTGTGCAGCTTCGTGAATCTCATGAAAAGAAAACATCAGTTTTCTGCCTCGAACCTCGACTCTATTATTCCAGAGCAGCTTGCTCCTCTGAAGCGTGAAATTCAGTTTTGAATTCATAGAAATGTCTGAATTTATTACAAACTGATATAAAGTCCATTTTCATTAGACTGATTCATTAGTTACTGAATTTCTCACAATCAGTTCTTCTGTCGCGTGAAGCAGAAAAACTTCTTCAGTTCTTTAAAACATTCATGAAATACTGTCGCGGAATTAAAGATGATAAAACATTTCATTTATAGAGAACTTTTCAAGATACAATAAAATACTTGGTGCTAAATCAAAAGTCAGAGGATCATCAGTTATTCAGTCACCAGGTTCAAATGTCAACGTCAAGAACACAGTCATCACATCCGTTCAGAGTCGTTGAGATATTTCAGTCTGGTGGACGGACGACGTCTCGTAAGCTTTACTAAAAACTTCAGCAGGACCGATTTAATCAGCTGATATTAAAACCTTCATAGTTCTTTACTACAGATTGAACAAAACCAGGAGATATAAAGAAAACAGCAGCAGCTTTAGAGACTAACGCTCAGCTGGTACAATAAAATGAAGTGTTACAATAATAAAAGATACAAATTATAAAGTAAGATAAAATTTAATAATAGTAAAATATAGATAATATCTATATAAAATACAGACTTAAAAAAGGACAAAGAGTTAAAAAAACAAATTAATAAATAAAGTATTTTTGTTGTCTGAGCCGATATGAAACTTAATGCAGAAAAAGATTCTTGGGATGATTTATAATTATTTAATATTTATTAAATGTTTACAGGTTCAGTTCACTGATCGTGTTAAATAACCACATCTGAGGGATCAATGCAGAAAATGTGTTCGTATCGGCCGATATATCGATCAGCATCAGCATCATCATCAGTATCAGCCTCAGCCTCAGCCTCAGCATCAGCCTCAGCCTCAGCCTCAGCCTCAGCATCAGCATCAGCCTCAGCCTCAGCCTCAGCATCAGCCTCAGCCCAGCTCTGCTTAAACACATCAGATGTATAAAGCTACTCTCCTCCAGTTCGGGCCGGCGGGTCTCCTTGAGTCCTGGTGTCCGGCGCTGAGCTTCAGTCCTCCAGCTGGGAGCGTGTGGACCTCTGCACTCTGCAGTCAGGACGTGGAGGTGCAGGATATCAAAGCCTGGACCATCAGCTGCTGCTCCCACACAGCGGCTCAGCGGGGGGTCTTATCTGGGCCGAGCAGGTTCCAGCTGGTGAACTCTGAGCTGTGGAGGAAAAAACAGGAAGATTAATGTGGAGATGTTTTGCAGCTGCTTGACGAGTCGTCAGCAGCGGCTCACTGAGATGGTCCAGCGTGAGACTGAAGACAGTCTGAGTGTTTGAACATCTCACCAGAGCTGCCGAGAGAAGAAGACACGGAGCTGTGGTCGGCATTAACACTGACACTTTACATCCTCTGACCACAGGCGGCACCGAGGACCGCCCGCTCAGCTGATGTAGCCACATGTTAGCAGCTAGCACGTTAGCTCCGTCGCGTCACATCCTCTCCTGTCTGTCCGTCTGTGTCACCTGACACCTGTCTGTCTGTCTGTAGCACTCACCTGCTGGAGTCCTGTTAAATATTACGTTTAAATTACAATAAATAAAACTGAACGTACGTTCTGCTCTTCAGTTCTGTTTCAGGTGAACGACAAACATAAATACATCTTCAGAAGCTGCTTGTGTTTTCAGCCTATAACAACCCTGAGACACACAGGTGGAGACACAGAGGTGGATACAGAGGTGGTGATACAGAGGTGGATACAGAGGTGGTGATACAGAGGTGGATACAGAGGTGGTGATACAGAGGTGGATACAGAGGTGGTGATACAGAGGTGGATACAGAGGTGGAGACACAGAGGTGGAGACACAGAGGAGGAGACACAGAGGTGGAGACAGAGGTGGAGACACGGAGGTGGATACAGAGGTGGAGACACGGAGGTGGAGGCACACAGGTGGAGACACAGAGGTGGAGACACAGAGGTGGATACAGAGGTGGTGATACAGAGGTGGATACAGAGGTGGAGACACAGAGGTGGAGACACAGAGGAGGAGACACAGAGGTGGAGACAGAGGTGGAGACACGGAGGTGGATACAGAGGTGGAGACACGGAGGTGGAGGCACACAGGTGGAGACACAGAGGTGGAGACACAGAGGAGGAGACACAGAGGTGGATACAGAGGTGGAGACACGGAGGTGGAGGCACACAGGTGGAGACACAGAGGTGGAGACAGAGGTGGAGACACGGAGGTGGATACAGAGGTGGAGACACGGAGGTGGAGGCACACAGGTGGAGACACAGAGGTGGATACAGAGGTGGTGATACAGAGGTGGATACAGAGGTGGAGACACAGAGGTGGAGACACAGAGGAGGAGACACAGAGGTGGAGACAGAGGTGGAGACACGGAGGTGGATACAGAGGTGGAGACACGGAGGTGGAGGCACACAGGTGGAGACACAGAGGTGGAGACACAGAGGTGGATACAGAGGTGGTGATACAGAGGTGGATACACAGAGGAGGAGACACAGAGGTGGAGACAGAGGTGGAGACACGGAGGTGGATACAGAGGTGGAGACACGGAGGTGGAGGCACACAGGTGGAGACACAGAGGTGGAGACACAGAGGAGGAGACACAGAGGTGGATACAGAGGTGGAGACACGGAGGTGGAGGCACACAGGTGGAGACACAGAGGTGGAGACAGAGGTGGAGACACGGAGGTGGATACAGAGGTGGAGACACGGAGGTGGAGGCACACAGGTGGAGACACAGAGGTGGAGACAGAGGTGAAGACACAGGTGGGGACACAGAGGTGGAGACACAGAGGTGGAGACACAGAGGTGGAGACACAGAGGCGGAGACACAGAGGGAGACACAGAGGTGGAGACACAGAGGCGGAGACACGGAGGTGGAGACTCGGAGGTGGAGACACAGAGGTGGAGACACAGGTGGAGACACAGAGGTGGAGACACAGAGGTGGAGACACACAGGTGGAGACACAGAGGTGGAGACACAGGTGGAGACACAGAGGTGGAGACACAGAGGTGGAGACACAGAGGTGGAGACTCGGAGGTGGAGACACAGAGGTGGAGACACAGGTGGAGACACAGAGGTGGAGACACGGAGGTGGAGACACGGAGGTGGAGGCACACAGGTGGAGACACAGAGGTGGAGACAGAGGTGGAGACACAGAGGTGGAGACACAGAGGTGGTGTACACAGGTGGAGACACAGGTGGAGACACAGAGGTGGAGACACACAGGTGGAGACACAGAGGTGGAGACACAGAGGTGGAGACACAGGTGGAGACACAGAGGTGGAGACACAGAGGTGGAGACACAGAGGTGGAGACACAGAGGTGGAGACACAGAGGTGGAGACACAGAGGTGGAGACACAGAGGTGGTGTACACAGGTGGAGACACAGGTGGAGACACAGAGGTGGAGACACAGGTGGAGACACAGAGGTGGAGACTCAGAGGTGGAGACACAGAGGTGGAGGTGAGATGATCTCTGCTCTCAGGTTCAAGAGACTGTGGTTTTATGTCCTCAACATTTTCTCGGCTTCTCGTTGGTTAATGAGATGTGAACATAACCATGTGATTCGCTGTTAATTTCAGTTTTTCTTGACATATTTTCCTCTTAATGTGTTTTCTTATTAAATTTTGTTAAATGTGACATAATGTGTCCGTACATTTCTCTGAAGGTGAGTATTTCCAGCGATCAGCTGATTTAAACGTATGAATCGTTGCTGACGAGCCTCAGCAGCAGCTGCAGCCTCGGAGCTTCTCTGCTCTGATCCTCTGCTCACTCTTTCATTCAGCTTCATCTCCCTCAGATACAATTTCATGGTTGGGAAAGTGTTGCATCTTTAATTTAACACGGGTTTTGTTTCGGCGCCGCTGTCGCCTCCAGTGTTTATGACTTGTTTATATATGACAATAGGTTTGTGATGATGTGAAACATCCGGAGCCGAGCGGAGAAAAGACACATGAAGGGATTCAGACGTGAAGAGAAGAGGAAGTGAAGACGGCTTCTCATTCAGCACGGTGAGTTAAAGGTCGCTGCTTTCAGAGTGTTTCACTGTTATTCTGCAGCGTTAATTCATGTAAAAGGTGTCGAGTCCCTGAACTCACACAGGAAACACTTTCCTCCTCAAGTGGAGGTCAGCAGAGAGGTCGGACAGGAGCTGGGGTTTGTTGTTGGAGGAGAGAAAGAAACCGACAGCAGTGAGCTGCTGCTCAGGCTCAGACTGCTGCTCAGGCTCAGTCTGCTGATGATGCTCGCAGGTCTGAAGTGGGAAGTATGTTCTTGAATTGTTCTGTAATTATTGACAGCTGAGTGAAAAGCAGTTTTAATGATGAGCAGAACTATCTTCACTGTGTTCCACCGATCGATGGTCAGAGTCGATGGTCAGGTGAACCATGGAGGCGACACTTGCTTCTTCTGCTTCACAAGGTTTCAGAGAGATGTTGTTCAGGACCCAGCTGGAGCTGAAGCTGTCCTGTGAGCTGCTCACTGACCGGACGGAGACGTTTAGAGCAGAGACTCGGTCTCAAACACAGACAGGGACTCGTTCTGGACGGTTCTGGTCCAACTGGCTGCTGCTGGGACACGTCAGAGTTTCACAGGAAAGTAAAACTCATTCAGACGATTCTTCATATCATCGCAATCACAGCTGATGACTCGCTGACAGCTGCTTCACATTTCATCAGTACATTGTCTCTGAGCTGCTGACGTCTGACGGGTGGAGCGTCTCCTGCTCTGACGGGTCGAGGATCACCTGCTCTGCTCTGAAACACCTGTAGCTTCGTCTTCGGCCTGAGCGGCAGCGATGAGTCGGTGTCTGTGCTGCAGCCGGAGGAGACGGAGGCCTGCGGCGGCTCAGCAGGACAGTCGGCGCTGACGTGAGTTCTGCCGGGCTTCGGCCCGTCTCACGCTGCTTCCTGTCTGTCAGAGTCAGAGATCCTCCCGCTGATCCGGTCGGCACAGTCAGCTGGGAGAATCCAGAACAGGAAGTGTGAGGAGGTGAAGGTTGCATCGTGATTACATCATCACATGGACGTGTTGAGACGGCGAGAGGTCGATTCTCTTTTTATTTCATGGATCCTTCATCAGAACTCAGAAACAGTCTGTCGGCATTTAACTTCACAGGAACATGACAAACGTTTAAATACGGAGAAAAGCTGTCAGTGTTCACGTGTCCACACATCTTCACATGAGAACTGATCGTTAACACAACTGATCAATAATCTCACACATGAATGAAACAAAACTAAAGAAATGTCACATCTTTGTGTTTCGTATGAAAGTTTCCTGATGAAGAAACAAACCTGACGCGTTAGAGCACATGAAAGTCGTTTCTTCACATCACAGTCTGATGTGTGATGGACAGATTTAACCGTCCTTTAAGACGTCCTTTCTGAAGACGTTGGAGAAGCTAATAACTATCTATAGAAGTTATAACTGTATAACTGATGCAGAGAAAAGATGGAGCTCTGAGTTTATTACCATGGTAACGAGTCTGTCTTCATCACAGCGACACACGACCATCTCTCCTCTTCCTGTCGTGTCCTTGATATCTCCACACACCTGATCTCCGCTTCTCCTCGCTCCATCACTGCTTCTGGCTCTCGTGTTAAACCTTCACATCACACCTGAGAAGCTGCTCGAGTTATCAGGAGGAGAACAAAGAGGCCGACACACTTCACCGGAGGAGGACGAGGAGGACGAGCTGACATTTATCACCTCACCTTTTATTCTTTACACATTTTTATATGATATTAAATTACTGAATTTAACATCAGGCATCATTTTATTTCCTGTTCTTCTCTTTTCTTCCTCTGTCACGAAGCTCAGTCAGATATTCAGTCATGACTCTGGTTCCTGGAGGTTCACTCCAAACTCTGACTCTGACTCAGTGTTCAGCCGTCGTCCTCCTGCCACAGCTCAGCTCTCAGCAGGGACCTTCTCCTCCAACCAGAGAGCATCTCATCATCTAACAAAAGCTCTTTGTCCCATCGCTTTCTGCAGAGACCCTCAGAACCACAAGCTCAGCTGTCAACAACTGCAGTCCAGCTGTTACTGAGAGCAGAGGAGATCTACTGGACCTGAGATCTACTGGACCTGAGATCTACTGGACCTGAGATCTCAGTCTGACTCAGACTGGAGCCTCGAACATGTTCACACATTATAAAAGCAAGTAAAGTTGTGAAGGACCTGATGAACACGTTCGTCCTGTTTTCAGAGCTGCTGAAGAAGCTTCAGACCTCAAACACCAGGGTTCATTTAAAGAGAAGCTCTCAGCTGAAAAGTTCTTCTTGATCTCACTACTGGATCTCACTGTGTCCGCACACACACACACACACACACACACACACACACACACACACACACACACACACCTCTGACCTGACTCTGACGCCGTCCTGTGTGTCGGCGAGCAGTGAAACCATCACAGTTACTAACTTCACTACATTACTTGTGTTGTCTTCCAGCAGTGTGACGGAGGGCCGACACCAGGTTCTGTCTCTCTGCTGACAGACGGGTCCAGTTCTGTCTCTGCTGACAGACGGGTCCAGTTCTGTCTCTGCTGACAGACGGGTCCAGTTCTGTCTCTGCTGACAGACGGGTCCAGTTCTGTCTCTCTGCTGACAGACGGGTCCAGTTCTGTCTCTCTGCTGACAGACGGGTCCAGTTCTGTCTCTGCTGACAGACGGGTCCAGTTCTGTCTCTCTGCTGACAGACGGGTCCAGTTCTGTCTCTCTGCTGACAGACGGGTCCAGTTCTGTCTCTGCTGACAGACGGGTCCAGTTCCAGTGACACCAGGTTCTGACTGCAGCTGTGGAAGGTTCTGCATCGCTCCAGTGACACAACAGAATTGTGAGTTTGTAGCGTCGCTCTCTTGTTTGAATTGTGGTACAAAGAATAACACGCGGTGTTTGAGATGTTTATGAATTTACTATGAAACAAAGTGACACAAGCTGTGTGTGAAATCTGACAAACGAGTCAGAGGAACCTCGTCAGCTGTTTGTGAGTCGGACCTCTCGCCTGCAGCCTAAAGACAGAGCGACCCAGCTGATGGTCCTGACCCGAGGACGTGATGTTGTCTGCTGTCCAGCTCTCAGAGCGTTGGAGTCGTTTCACACAGAGTGTGTTGGTCCAGCTGCTGAGTGGAGATGATGTTTCTGCAGAGGACAGCAGGCGAGTGACGTCCAGCAGCTGTTTGAGGTTCTGCTGCTGTCACATTAATGTTCTGACTCTGGTGCTGGAAACATGCAGCTTCTGATGCTGAAGGCTGAGCTTGGAAAAATACTTTTAAATAAGAGTTCAGATTTATTTCACAGCTTCTGATGAAGGCATCACAAGCCTCTGATTGGTCGGCAGGTGATCAGGTGATGACATCATTATGTTTGTCTGACGTGGTGACGCTCCGCCGCGTTACGTCTCGGACTTCAGCTGCAGACTGAATTAAAAACTCGTTTCTGTTGATTCAAGAGTCTCATGAAATATTTCAGACACAACGACGACTCAGGACCGGTTCTGTTAGAGGACTGGTTCTGTTCAGCGGACCGGTTCTGTGAGAGGACCGGTTCTGTTAGAGGATCGGTTCTGTCAGAGGACCGGTTCTGTTAGAGGACTGGTTCTGTGAGAGGACCGGTTCTGTTAGAGGACCGATTCTGTTAGAGGACCGGTTCTGACAGAGGACCGGTTCTGACAGAGGACCGGTTCTGTTAGAGGACCAGTTCTGTTAGAGGACCGGTTCTGACAGAGGACCGGTTCTGTTAGAGGACCGGTTCTGTTCGAGGACTGGTTCTGTTAGAGGACCGATTCTGCTAGAGGACCGGTTCTGTTAGAGGACCGGTTCTGATGCAGTGTTACTGAAGACATATGGCCGAGACTGTAAACCGAAGACACGGCGGCGTCCTGCTGAGACACTGAGTCCGTCCGTCTGCAGCAGCAGCAGGTGGCAGCTGTCTGAGCTGCTCGTCTCATGTTGGACAACAAACCTGCCTGCTGTCTTCAGACTTTCTCACACTTCAGTCAAACATCATCAGTCAGCAGCTGATTGGACGAAACGCTGAGAGACGGAGCGTCGACTCAGCAGAGACCCGACAGGGTCCATCTGTGTCCTTCAGACAACCAGCAGGACTCCATCACCATCAGCCCCACTCTCCACCACATCACTGGGAACACAGGGAGAGACGGGGGAGACGGGGGAGAGGCCGGGGGAGACATGAAGAAATGTTTCCACCTGTTTTCACAGATGGAAGTATTTTAATGTAACTTTACTGTAAAGCCTCCGAGTGGCCTCGTGTCTGAATCGAGCTGCTGCTCCCGTCTCATAACATACAGATATTAACTATACTGTTGTAATACTTTAAGTACTTATAGTGACAACCCTGATCACCAGAAGTCATGTCAGTGTGTACAACAAGAGAATCAGCTGACATAAAACTGCACAAAGACGATATATTTAATATTATTTGATAATATATTTCATGTTTTACAGAGTGATTAACTGCAGCTGCTGCAGAGTTGCATTAAAGAAGCAACTTATTTTACAGTGTTAGAGGAGAAGAAACTTCTCAGCAGAAAACAAACGAAGGTAAAAGTTGTAAAATTTGTTCCGACTGTGATTCATGTGGAGCCGCTGAGTCGGCAGAAACCTACAGCTGAAGCCACACAGAGAAATAAAACCTGCATCATTTATACTGAAGCTGAACTCTGGCAGAGAACGTACACGTTTAATAATTCATTCATTTGTTCTCCGACAAAGTTTCTCTGCTGAACTTTTATCGTAAACCTGTTGAGAGGAAAAGTTCATTTGTTAACAGCTGTGAAGGGAAACGAACACGAAGCTTCAGGGATCATTAACAAACAGCTCAGGTGAGGACGAGACTCCACCTGAGGTCTGCAGGTGAAGCAGCTGCTGCTGACTCAGCGTTTCAGAAGAGTTTAAAGACCTGCAGACGGAAGAGAAGGAAGATTTCTGTCTGAAGTATGAACTGAATATAAATCTGTCATTTCTCAGAGAGGAGAATAAAATATACGTCTCATTTACCAGCCTAACGTTGGTTCAGTCTTAATGTGTCTGATATTAAATGTAGTCGAGTATCAAAAGTATCAGTAACAGTAACTGATCCAAATATTTACATGTACAAATATACTGTAAACTCTGAGTCGACTCTTTATCAGAATCAGTTTGTTTTTAATCCGGTAAAACAAATTAATTTAAAAGATGATTGACTCTGCTCTGATGCAGCGTGTAATCTGTAATCTAACTAGTAACTAACGTAATCATGTAAATGTAGTGACGTGAAAAGTACAATATTTGCCTCCAGCAGAGTGGAAGTGTAAAGTAGCAGAAAATGCAAATACTCAAGTAAAGTACAAGTAACTCAAAATGGTACTTGAGTAGAAATACTTAGTTACACTCCGTCACCTTCTTTTGTTGTGATTGTAGGTTTCAGCTCCTCATCAGAAAAAACACCACGACGGTCGACTGAAAGCAGCTCGCTATGACTCAGAGTTTACTTCATTAAGGCGGCGCCCTCCAGTGGCCGCGGTCAGGATCAGAGCTGCAGAGGAGGAAGGCAGTCGCACAAAGATTCGGCTGATTTCGTGGCGACCAAAGCAGCTTTTTGTCACAGAAGTCCGAGCGTCTCCAACCATGATCTCTGCAACAGAAACAGAGAACAGGTGCTTTAGACCAAAACACGATGTTTCTGAAACCTGAACAGAACCTGAACAGAACCTGAACACAGTGCTGTCACAAGAGAGAAACAGAAAATCCAACATAAAGAAACGTTCAGCTTGAACTCGTCTGTGGTTTTGCAGAAACGTTGTTGGCAAACTTGTAATCTGGAGTTTGATTTGTTCATTCTGACAAACACATGACAGGAAGATATTCTGAGTGACTCCTGAGCAGGAAGTGGACCGCAGCAGAAGGTCGGTGCTGACGGAGCGATCTGATGGAACATTTTATTGATGACGGAGCAGAACGTTAACTTCATGTTAAAGAAGAAGCGTCTCCGTCCACCAGCCAGCTCTTCTCTGCAGTAAACACGCAGAGAATCAGCTGACTCAGTTTTTGGGGACTTTGTCAGACGGATCCGACTCGTTCTTTGTCCCACTTGTTAGCTCCTGCAGGACATTTTCTTTTTAGAGGCAACAGAAATACTTCAAGATAAAATCTGCCCCAAAACTTCCTCCAGACTGCTGAGGAGGCTGTTTCCCACCGGCGCCGACTTCCTCTTCTGTTCATGCTTTTCCTCTAAAGTGGCTGACTGTGTGTGTGTGTGTGTGTGTGTGTGTGTGTGTGTGTGTGTGTCTGTGTGTGTGTGTGTGTGTGTTGGTGGGTGTGTGTGGGCGGGTGGACGAGATGAGTTGTTTGTGCCGTGCTCCTTTAAATCAAAGGCGAGAGGAAGGCTGTGCTTTAATCATATTTCACGCCGACCTCACTTATCTTCCTCGCCTGTTGTTTAAGGCCTGTCACTGCAGATACATCAGCCACGGCACGGACACAGACACACACACACACATGAGCACAGACACACACACACGAGCACAGACACACACACACACACATGAGCACGGAGACACACACACACACACACATGAGCACAGACACACACACACGAGCACAGACACACACACACACACATGAGCACAGACACACACATGAGCACAGACACACACACACATGAGCACAGACACACACATGAGCACAGACACACACATGAGCACAGACACACACAGCAGAGTGCATGCATACTCTGTATTCATGCACACAGCGAACAATTTATAATAAAACCAACATCAGTCTGAGTGTAAGATGCTGACGGCCTGTTCAAGGGGCCGTGGGAGGTGAAGGAGTCGGACTGCGCTCACATTTTCTTTGGAAATGCCAACGTGTCACGTTAGTGCGGCGAGCAGGAGGTCAGGCTGAGACGAGAAGAGAGCAGCAGCCTGAAGGTGACAGCCAACAGCTGCTGCTTCACATCTCACACAGGATAGAGAAGAAGCAGCTCCAAACCAGATGGAGAGCAGGGTGGAGGCAGATCATCAGGTGTTCACCTGCTCGCATGGTTAGAGTGCAGCAGACCTTCAGCTCCTCGGACAGTCTCAGCGGTTCAGACCTGCAGATAAACTGACCTTTAATAACGTGAAACTTCTTAAATCCGTTAAATATTATCTTCAGAAGAGTTCGTTGACAATAAAAGCAGCTGCTGTCGGTGGAGAACACGCTGCATGAAGGCCGACGGGTCTGTGATGTAAACAGACAGTTCGTTCATTATTCTGCTGATTGTTCTCATCGTTAATTTAGAGCAAATTAATTGACAGCAGTAATTAATTTCTGCTTAGTTCACAAACACACACACACACACACACACACACACACACACACACACACACACACACACACACACACACACACACACACACATCTCTCTCTACTACAGTCCAAACATTAATACAGAAATCAATCAGCAGTAATGAATGAAGCGCTGTGTTATTAATAATGATGTCGTGTTGGAGCTGATCTGTCAGAGAGGCTTTATGAAACCATTCAGCTGGTGACATCATACCTCTGCAGATTTATTTCATGGGGGTTTTGTTGTATTTAAACTAAATATAATAAGTATCTTGGTGAGGATCAAATTGTACCTGCTCCAGCTGAGTGGAAGAAATCACAGTAATATGTGTTTACAGTGATGCAGTTACATCAACATCACTATAATCAGGAGTTTAAAGATATAATCTGTCAGATTTCTGCATTAAAATGACTCGAGCTTTGTTCTGTATGTTGTTGGTTTTTTTACATTATCCCAAATGATTCCAGCAATGTTCAAACCAGAGAAATCTGCTTCTTCAGTTGATGATCTTCTCACTCTCTTCTCATGATCTTCTCACAGCTGCTCCTCGATGGAGAGAAGCTGCTCCCCAGCTGAAATGAGCAGAGAGGTTTACATTTCTTCATGTTTTCTTTGTTTTAATTTACATTGTCATGTTTTTTTTATTTTGCATGATTTTCAGGTTTTTATCATCGTCGTCGTCGTATCGTGGTCGACATCATCGATGCTGATGATCCGTAGAAGGTTTGATTGATTGTCTGAGAGGAGAGATGGTCCATCCTGACAGGCTCAGGTCAGTTACTCACATTATCCACCTTTTTATGTCCTTTTAGTTTCACTGTGTGAAGTTTTAGTGCAAACCATGCTGACTTTATGTATTTGTGATGACCGGAAGTTGTTGCCGAGGCTCAGCTGAGGAGGATTTCTCTCCTTTGAACATCAGCAGCCTCTGTAACCGTCTTCCTGTTGTGATATTTGACAGTGTAATGACTCCGGTCTGTCGTCCATCACAGCCCTGCCTCTAAACAGTCAGCCTCTCTCCTCCCTGACTTATTGAACAGGCTGGTCACTGGTATTTCCTGTGTTGCTGGTAATGGCAGGGAAAGCCATTTGTCATGACACGTTCACCTTTGCTGGAGGAGAGAAGGGATGTGGAGAAATAAATGATTGCCACCTTGATCCCAGCTGGCCACCAATCTTCGCCCTCACCACCTTTAGAAAAGCTGTGGCACCGACAGGTCGCTGGAATCCATACGTTTCAAATGAAACAGTCATTGTTCCCCCAGATTAATACGTCTTGCCGGCAGGAATACAGGAAAGCTTGATGTACCTGTCAAAAGTGAGCAGAAAAATAAACGAGAGAGAAAAGAAACACAAGTTTGAAAATTATCTTTGAGTGCAGCAAAGAGCAGAAAGTGTGCTGAAGTGCCTGTGGGCCTGATCTCTGCAGCGCCGAGCAAAACTAATCCCAGTCTGTGTTTACAGCTGCGACACTGCCGAGGACTCACACGGACTCAGGTTTGTGCTTTCAGACAGCGTTTCTGTGATAAAGACGCTTCTCGTCGACTGTAGCAGCAGTAAATATTATCAACATATGCCAGCAGCTGTCGACAGACTGCAGCTATTAAAAAGTTGCTCCGGTGGTTCTGGTTCTGTAGCTGCTGTCTGAGCAGCTGATGGGCTGAATCCTTATCAACATGATCTCAGGAACAAACATTCTACGTTTCTGTGAACAACAGAGAAACGTTACGTTTCTTCATCCTCAGCGCTGCGCTGTCCTCTGTTAGGGTTAGAAAACATCTTGTCCCCTCGTCT